>CM023484.1:101841604-102206051 GCA_013339685.2 Hyalomma asiaticum | reverse complement strand
CGCATCCCTTTTCAGCGAAGGCGTAGCCGTCTGGAATCCGCGTGCGCGATTTCGCTTTCGCAAGATCGTGACAGCTGCCTCGGCGAGGTTTCCTGCACCGCGCGCGAGCGTCCGGATAGCCAACCACGAAGACACGAGGCCGGCGGAGGCGTTTCGTTGCTGCCGCTTCGGCCGTTTCAACGAGGGATGACGCGTGGTTATAGAAATAGCACGCGGCCCACCGGCACAGAGCTGCGCGTTGCGTATAGGCGTGACGCCCGCGCTCTGCACGAGGCGGCGTTACGAATTAAACAAACTAAAACCTATTCGTTGCGGACTCGTTCAACGTGAACGGCGTGCTTCGACAAACGCCGCCGCATGCCGCGGCACCCACGAGTGTTTGAAGACGCGTGCATTTGGACGTATAAATTCGGTCATGCGCAAGTTATAAGGGGATGCCGCTTAAGTGCGAAGCAATTCATGGCAAACTTGAGCAACTCTGAACGTATCTATCTATCTATCTATCTATCCGCCTACGTCTCGGTGCTCTACCGGCCGTCTCGCTTACCTGGTATACACCAAAATTTGAATGGTTGGGTGTCAATATACGATGATCGTTAATGATTGATACTTACAACTCCAACTTAATATACTCGTCATGTACGTCACAATTAACGATACTACAATTACGTACGACTCATATCCCGTAGTGCTCAGCTCGTGTTATTTGGGTATGAAACACAGGTTTTTGAATTTTAGTACATCTTATGCCAATTTCGAACCAAGTAAAATAAGGCATTTAACATATTAGGGCCGCACTTAAGAACAACGGAGGCATACCGAATTTCGTAGGCTGGTAATGTAATATAGGCGTAACACACAGACGCACACGAACGCGCTGTAATCTTCGAAGGTAACTTACCAAGCGGTGGGCGGGTATCGAACCCGGGACAGCGAGGTGTCACGCAAGCACGCTATACCACTGGGCTACGGCGGCTCCTTCCACGCGGTATACAGCAAACAAATCTAATACAGCAGTAGTTGTGACAAAGGTGCTTGTGTAACGTCACTTGCGCTTCGTAGCAACGCAATGAAGGATACATATCTTCTACTGGCACTCGGCACGCTTTTGTGCAACTTTGCTCGATCCCTTAGAAAGAGTTCAACGAACGATGCTCAAAATACGTATGTCACCGCGCCATAGCGTGCATTTCTCTTCCAGGAAACAGGCGTCTCTGCTGTGCGCTAACGTCAATGCCAATTCTACGACGCTATGACCTACAGTTCATTCACCAAGGTGCTGTCGAGGTTTTCTTTTTTTTCTTTTATTTTTTTTAGTAGGGGGGGGGGGGTAGCCAATGGATGTTAGGTATACACCTACTCAAGCACTTGGCACAAAAACGTTCGTCCTATCCGCAGCACTTCGCTGAATACCACGTGATCCCCCATAGACAATTTCCTCGCCGACTTTCTCTACACCGATTCCCACAGTCTGTAGGATCTGCAAGATTTTTCTTTCGATGTTCTGTCAAATTTTACGCCATCCCTCTTGAGCGTACGGCAGCAACGATCTATCTATCTATCTATCTATCTATCTATCTATCTATCTATCTATCTATCTATCTATCTATCTATCTATCTATCTATCTATCTATCTATCTATCTATCTATCTGAGTGTGTCTAGCGATTTGAGCTCGTTTTCGAGTCGAGCTTGCGCGACAATTGGGGCAGGCTTGAGAAATCGCGCTCGAAGATCGAAGCAGGGCGAAATTACGTTACCTGCGCGTCAGTGGTGTGAACTGAAAGTGGTCAGTTCCCATAGCTATTAGTTTTAAAATGTCCTTTCAGTGCGACTACAATCGCAACGCTACACAACCTCGATCCCGTACATACCGAATACTTCTATATTGCGTGCGAACCCGTGCGCGCTAGCTCGGTCGCACAAATTGCATGAACTCAGGTAACGGGCTCGCCTTGGCTCTAAACGCTTTCTGGCTACTCTCCTTGACTCCTCCGGGATACGCATTTCAAGGCAGCGTGGCTGTACGTCTAGACTGCCACCAGGGTTGCGTGGTACACACATCAGTAACAATCGATCACGTCGTTGCAGTCTGCATCGACCTATAGTCTGTTTCAGAAGTTCCGTGCAGCACTGCGGAAGCTACGGCCTCTTCGGCCGATCAGGAGGGCGAAGCCATGTTAAACGTGTCCTTCCGCGGCTTGTCATCTGCCAATGGCAGGCGCTGCAGTGGCAGCTGCAGCCCTGGAAGGAAGAAGATGAAGCGGGGTGTGCGTGTCCGAACGTTTCGTCTCGCCTCGGAAGAATACTGCGCTCGATGGCCTCGTAGCCTTGGCTCCGCTGCACGGAACTAGTGAAACAGACTATAGAACTACGGCCGCTTTAATGTCGGTATCAAGCAGAAAGTTTTAAACGATGTAAACGAGCTCGCACGCCGTATGTTCCATTCGCTATAGTTATGCCTTGCCCATCGTTACATGCAAAGTCCAAGACAGAGGCCCTGTCGAGTCCATCAGTGCCGCACAGTTCTCAGGTTGTCATCTTTCCAGAAGTGTGTAAGGCTGCGAAACATACCGGATACCGGAGTTAGTCGAAAGGGGGGGGGGGGGGGGGTATTGCTGAGGTAATTACTCGGCACCCTTCCGTAAAAACTTGTCGATCCACCACGCCATACTTACATGCCATCTGTTCCTTACAACGTACAAAACCCCCCAACTTGGCCATCAGGGACTAAATTCACAAAAGATTCTTATTTGTATGGCAGGCCGGCTTCGTGATGTATGTATGTCCGGCATCGGTATTGTTTGCATACAGATATGGATAGTGCATTGTTCCAGCAATGTGTGGTGTGTGTGCATACGGGTCCGGACGCTTGAATTGAAAGAAAAAAGAAGATCGTCTTATGATACGATAGCTCGTACGAAAATTTGCCGCGAGTCCTGATGTACATACAGAATGAGAAACCGGCTGACCCATGGCAATCGGCGCTTAAAAGTAAAATTACAAATTCGACCTCCCGCCATATCGAATCACAGGCGTCTCAGCTATACGCGAGCTTCGCCTACAGTCCCTAAACGCACCAAATTAATTATGTAATTGCAACGTAACCGAAACAAAAGGAAGTTCCGCGTAAGAGGAGCCTGAGGCCAACGCTAGGCGCGCGACGCTACGCCGCAAAAATTCATAGGCTACCTCGACACTCGTGGGAGCTTCAATTTCGTTTCACCCTGACACAGTCTAGCGCGTTGCACTACCTTGGCCCGCTACCGGCGTAACGGTACTTTTCGTGGTCTCCGGCGACGAAGGCCCGAAATGTCACGGAAAACGCCTCGCGCATACACGCCGGTGTAATGATGACCGACCGCTCGCTCGGTCGACGCATGACCTGCGAATCCATCATGCGCGGTTCCTTCCGCAACCCCAAGGTCGCGGGTACGCCATTAGTCGCAGGTAACCGGAGTGAAAAAGAAAAACAAAAAAAACAACGCAGTACAGCAGGAAGGGAACCAAATGGGCGTGGAGCGAACTGTAACGGCCCGCCGCGCACGACAACCTGCACTCGATGGCCGTCTCCCTCTTGAAACAACACGAACACGACAATCTTCAACGGACCCGGTCCGCTTCATGCGCGTCTTGACTGCTCGGAGGAGATGCGCACGAGAGCATCAGAAGACACTCGAGAGGGGAGGAGAAAAGAGAGCTAATCCAAAGTCGCAGCCATGCAGACGGCATTCGTAGACGGTCGTTTTGGATGAAATAAGGCCCGGACACGCAGCCGAGGAGCATGGGTCTGCACGCTAGACGACGTTATATCGTGAGCAGACGTTACCAGCAACAGCAGCAGCAGACGACAACGACGTACGATGATCTTCTGTAGGGGGCACAGTCGTCAAGCAAGCAAGCGCGCGAGCGAGTAATCTGCCACAGGAAGAGAGTTAAAATGGAGGAGCTACGGAGAGGAATGTCGAACTATGCGACCTCTACGTTGCGTGTAAGCGTGCGCCCACGCCCTCTGTTGGTCGTGCACTGCCGTGCCAGGAAGTGAAACGGCACCAGGCGGGGAAAGGGAGAAAGGTATCCGTCTGGTGCTGGACCGTATATGTGTAAGGAGGGGAGGGCCCTCGACAGCGCAAAGAAGGAAGCAGCAACGCAGCCCAAACACAGAAGGGGCGATGATGATAATGGCGGCAGGCAGCGCTGAGGAAGAAGGCTGTTACGCGCGACCCGCCGCAGCGCGATGGCGTCACGTTCGCCGTGACCCAACAGCCTCGACGAAGAAGGAAGGGGGGACACACGGCGAGACGGAAGAGGTCGCCGCGCATAGCTTTTACGGGTGGCCTCCCTTTTATAGGGTGGCCACCGCCAACGCCTGTATCCGCCGCGCCCACTTTGATAGCGCTACGTTTACAGTTCGTCCGCGTGGCAAGGACGAAGGAAAAAAGCTGTAACTTATATGCGATAGCATGTGCCAAAGTGAATCTGCGATACTTCATGGCGCAAATTTGTGGAGAGCAATGACTGGTACAAAAGCAGACACAGGCGGTTGCTTGAGCATCGACACAGCCCTGCTATTTAGTGACATACAGCATGCACGAGTACTGACTTTAAACTGGCCTATATGTGCGAAAGGGCGCAAATAATACGAGTTATAGCGATGACTATTCCACAGACGCTTTTATCTTCTTCTCACAAAGTACATATGTTATTAGTACCTAATAAGCATTATATAAGTATCTCGTATATATTATACTACTAGTAGATAATCAAGAGCCATTAAACCACTGATAGCTATAGCATGGCAACGAACACAAGCTATAGAAACACTACATGGGGAGAACTACGATCCCGCTATGTGAGTTCCGTGGTTACTCAGGAGCCATTCATATCGACAGGGAAGAAATGAAAGATCACCTGCGTACTTCGACTTGGGCGCACCTTAAAGAAATTTAGATCACCAAAATTAATGTAGGTACTACACTAGAGCATAGCTCATAATCAAATCATGTTTCTCGAGTGAAAAAATCCTATTGAGTCATGCCACCATCGTCTCCCGTCTTCTATACAGAACCACGCCCTTCCAACCCTTCTGCAAAACTAACATTTCTTGCATTTTTTTTAAAGTGCCGAGGACTTTTCTGGGCTCGTGCTGTCGGAGTCTACGCATCTCGTACTCACGCTCAGAAAACAGCAGTTGAAAACAGGGTCATAACGCGGTAATAATTGAGCAAAACTAGTTAAAGCGGATCCACATTAAGAAGTGCTAAGACACATCACATTAGCTGAAACAAAACAGAATATACACAGTAAGTGTAATTAGGCGCACAATGAGATCAAATAAAGCTAAAAAATTTCAGAAACGCTGACGATAAAACACAACAGAAACACGGGGGAAACACAGGCTAATCACTGTACCGAACTTCGCATACAGCTATCACTGCAGCAGAACTGGCTTACATTTCTTTCTTTTTTCTTTCTTTTTTTTTCGCTTTCGCCAAACAGAACAAAACGAGCACTGGTCAGGCAATCAAGGCGAGAAACCTGCTCAACTTGGTGAGCGCGTACGTCCTCCCTGTGACGCTGCCAAGAGCGGATGCGAGCTGTTCACATTATAAATACGTATAAATGAAACTCTGTACTCCACGGCGAGGCCATGCGTTCAGTTTTGGACGCGCATTATACAAAACATCGTCGCTCTCTGTATTCAGCGCGCGCGGAGCGACCCTGAATAATAATAATACGTGAGATCATAGATTCCTGCGCTCAAGGAAAACGAAAAGAAAAAACTAGAAAAAAAGAACGCGGACAGCCAACGATTTTCCTTTTTTTTTTCAAATAGCAAAACGTGGGAGCACCACGCGAGCACCGCCGGTATCGCGACAGATGCGGAATATAAAAGCAGGCATAATAAATGAAAGAAAGAAAGAAAGAAAGAAAGAAAGAAAGAAAGAAAGAAAGAAAGAAAGAAAGAAAGAAAGAAAGAAAGAAAGAAAGACCGGAGAAGTAGAGATAATGCCTGACTTCGGGAGCTGTCTGTACAGCCTTACTGCACGTGTAACAATGCGCGCATGCACGATTCATGGAGTGGTCACAAGAAAGTGGCAGCCGCATTCACCGAGAAAAAAGAAAAAAAAAGCAAGCAAAATCATTATGGCAGCGCTTAGCCGTCGTCACTGCTAGATAAGGCGCCTATAGCACACCGCGAGGCTTCGAGCACGTTTAAGTTTCTATACGGCGTACGCGCTGGGCATTCAATATCAGGCATATTGACGGTCAGCGCGAAACACGAGGACAAAAAGAAGGAGGAAGGGACACAAACCGCAGCGCTGTCTCACAATTAACTTTTATTTAGCAACACACGCATATTAACAGTGCTGACCACACCCACGTGATCCCATGACGCAGATGGGAAAGTGTGCAACAAAATATTAAAAAAAAAACCTCGTTAGAACCAAACCAACATATGCTAAGTGATGAACTGATTCGAAAATGAAATTTCCTTGTCATGCAGGGCTATCGACGGCATGCTGACGCAGAGGGAACCGTTTTTGTTGATGTGGAAAGCTTCAACAATTTCTCTGGTTGCCTGATCCCTGTGTTTGAACAGACATTTTGTGTCAGTAAATATAGGGGGTGCCATCGTGGTTTGAACAGTGCCTAGCTATGTGCGAGTACTCATTCCCTTTCAGGGGGCGTTTGTGCTCAGCCAATCTTATATTCAGACACCGGCCTGTTTGGCCAATAATATACATGTCACCGCAAGATAAACGTGCAGTCACTGCAGGGTGTGCACGCTGTGTAAGAACAAGGACGTCAGGAGCTGATTTGTATCCGTATCCGTACACGCATACACATGCGCACAAAAAAAAAAAAAACAAAGAGGACTGACGATACAGATGTCTGTAAGAGAAAATTCCAGCCAACCCCTGTACTGCGCTTTTATTTTTACGCGAATGGGCCGGACAACGGCAAGAAAGGACCTGCGAAAGGAAGCTTTGCGAATTCTGCCCCCGGACGCTTGTCTGGTTAACTTCCCTGCCGTTCCTCTTAGTAGTAGTAGTAGTAGTAGTAGTAGTAGTAGTAGTAGTAGTAGTAGTAGTAGTAGTAGTAGTAGTAGTAGTATGTATGTATGTATGTATGTATGTATGTATGTATGTATGTATGTATGTATGTATGTATGTATGTATGTATGTATGTATATAGCCACCTCGCGCTCGCCCTCGGCGCGTGCCATCACATACAGTAGAGATTAGAACAGTCACATACAGTACAGTCACATACATAGAGATTAGAAGCTGTCAATGAAAAAAAAAAAAAAAGACACGAACACGTTCAAAGGATAACTGGCCGATCCGCTATCGCATTCATGAGTGAAGAAACAGTTGTGGATGATAGAGCTTCATCGGGCAGGGCGTTTCAACTACGTCCCGCTCGGCGAAAGGATTTTTGGAAAGCATTGGTTTTGCATGAAAATTCATGGAATTTCTAGCTATGGTGTGAAGGCCAGTAGACATCTTGTCAATGACGCAGACGTTCTAATCAGTTTGTCATCCTTCCCAAATCGCGCCTGCGCTTTCGGGCCCTTCTGCGTAGCTGCGATGCATGGGAAGTACCACTGTGCCAAGGTGTTCTACAAACTGAAAGTTTTGTTCCGTTCATTCAGGTCTAAAGCTGTGCCGTGGTCAACTCGTTCATTGTCAACGCACGTGCGCTACAGATACCACGACGTCGCCAATCTGAAACGGCCTCACTGCGGCAAGCTGATGGCATCTCGACTACACTCTCCACGCAGATCGATAAAACGTCCAGGAGGCGTACGTCACAGTCTACACAACAAAGAAAGTGTACGCCCGCCACGTATACGGAACAAAAAAGGAAGGGGCGCCGAACGGTGGTATAACGGTAGCTGCGGCACTATAGAGTGTCCTTCTCGTCTTTTGTCGCAGACAAGGCCCCGCACGGTGTGGTGGACCACTTCGGTGTCCGTTGTCTCGCGGCGGCGACGGCGTATTTATAGTAGGAGCAGACCGGGCGAGGCTTCACGGTGCCTCTGCCAGATCGCCATTCGCTCACTGCTGCTCGACATTCAAGATTATTTCCGCGAACTATACTTTGTACAGCTGCGGGGCAATACGTGCGCGCCATACGCGCCGGCATGTTCTGAGGTGCGAGTCCGAGCACTCGGAATGTCGCTCGCCGCTTGTGGACCTGTGAAACAAGCTTCTCGCGCGACAATTGTTTTACCACAGTTTGGATGATTTAAGGACGCTATTATACCGTTACACAACGTCTACTAGCTTTTCTGGTCGTCTTATTCCATTCTGTCACACTGAGTTCAGCGTGAAAGAGAGCCAGGTGAGGGGAAAAGAAAGAAAGAAAGAAAGAAAGAAAGAAAGAAAGAAAGAAAGAAAGAAAGAAAGAAAGAAAGAAAGAAAGAAAGAAAGAAAGAAAGAAAGAAAGAAAGAAAGAAAGAAAGAAAGAAAGGATACTCACGATCGAAGTGCGGGCGCATTTTCACTGCAATTAAGCAGCATCCCTGACCGAAAAATGCCTATACATCCGAATCACACCAATGCCTTGGCTGGCGGTACGAAACGCGTCGAAAAAGGAGAGCTTCTGATGAAACACAACGCATACTGGTGGAATGAGAGCCGTCTTTAGGCGAACATATAGAGCCGACATGACGTATGGTACTATACTCAGGATAATTCCGAGTTAATGGATATACTGTCAAACACGCCTTTAGGTGACCACGATATTTGGTGGTCACGGTCCTTTTGAAACTTAAAGCAAACGAAGAAACGACCGCCCTCTGCTGAGGACGCAATTCCCGTTCTTCCCTCTGCCCGTGCTTAAAACCTGTCTCGTAACGACTACACTTTGATTAAAACGTACAAATAACGACCGCTGTGTATACAGAATCCCCCCAGAATTTCCTTCGGCATCGATGCCAGTGCAGGTTAAAGAGCGCCAGGTGGTCGAAATTCCCGGAGACCTCCACTACGGCGTCTCTCATAATCAGAGCTGGTTTTGGGACGTTAAACCCCACAACTCAATAAATCAATCAATCCTTCGATACGCACAAACCAGCCCAAGTATAACCGTTATATGTACGTACTTGCGTCCATGGTTATCCCTCGGATACGTAAACGTGGAAGCGACACCACTCAGAGACATTTGAGCGTACCAAGGCTACGTTAACGTTGCTACCATAAAGATCCCGTTACGTGGGAAGCGGAGTCCGGTCTGTATGGCTAGGCGCCAAACCGGAACGGAAACGTCCGTGCCTGACTATAAGTGATCACGTTACAGGTACCGCCATTCCAGTCACGTTTGAGGCGCGTGCCTCAAACTAGACAAGAGGTTATGACCTCCACAATCGCATAATTCATTTCCCCGCAGAACAACTTGCATGAAGCCCTTAAGCATTGGGATTCAGGTCATACCTCGCTGTATTAAGTGGATCGTGTCCATACACACAGAGGCTGAGGTAAATATTCTGGAAACTTGAGTAAGGAGCCACGGACGAGAGTAATGCAGCCTGCGCACAAATTTACCGATGGAGAATCGTGCTCTGGACGTTTTACTGCTCTTTAGTATACAGATGATGTACGGAATGCAATGGTTCGGCCACAAAGGCCAAGGACAACTCCGCGGCATCCCGTTGGCGATGGGGAGAGCAATCGGCGATAGCCATCACAGCTGGTGATGCCGTGCCGCGAGGAGATGACCACTGCTGAAGGACATGTCTGTTGCGGATGAATGCGCCATAAGTCTACTACAAATACGTTCTGCAGCATGTTTGACAATTCGTTGTCATCGTGGGGTCGCATCAAGGAAGTTAGCGAGGAATGCAGAAGATGACCAATAAGTGCCCGACAGCCTGCATGTAGTTCCAATGCGATTCCTTGTATGTAGACTGCATGCTTGCCTCAGAAGATCCATGGCCACCGTGTTATTAGTTGGCGCTATGAGAAATAGACAAAGAGTAAGAAGACTGAATACATGTGCTATACAGAATGGCCTGGCGCTGCATCTCTGAGGCGTACCACGCACCAAACGTGGAAGACAGTATAGTTGAGCACTATGGACTAAAGCCATTGGCAGAATGACTTGGTCAGAAAACAACTACGCGACACATACTGCCGAACGCACATATAGGCTACATACGGCGAGTGATATATAGTTGTGCCCTCAACAGCCTAATCTCAGGTCTGTATATATATCCATTAGATCATCGAGGTAGCATCACCCATCGAACGCAGCGTACCTAGCTGCGTACACTGAATGGTCTATCCGCTTGTTACTTTTGACTCCGTCGATCAGCAAAGAATGCAGCCACACAACTTCCACGTCCCGCAATCCTGCAGCAGCGCCATATAGCTACACCCAGATGCAGACGTTCATCGCTTCGCGTAGCTTCCGTGTGCAACCGTGCGTACGGGTATCAAGCGACGACTTGTACAACACTGTCAGTGCTGTATCTCCTCCCTCGCTCTCATCCCCTGCTTTCCCTGCAAACTGTCCAGCGCCATATCCATCTTTCTTTTCTCAGGCGCGCACTAGGTACAGCAGACGCGATTCAAGGTGCACGCACGCAGACGTGTATATTGCAGACGCATCTACCGCGCATAAGCGGGCAACGCAAACAGCTCCAGACAAACGGACTTAAACACATATACATAGTGTATGCCTGTGGCGCGCTTGTGGGGGAGTTGGTGAAAGCTGCCTGCCGGTATGGCAGCGTGCGGTATACAGTAAACTCCATAGTGTCGACAAAGCCTCGGATAGAGGCTCTTTCCTTTTTCCAGACGTCACGAGCGGCGCCGGCCGTAGCACACGACAGAGCAGAGCGTGAAAAAATGAAAGAGAACTTTAGATAGACCATCACGATCCGGCGGCCTTCTTTCACGCCGCCGCTGGGCTGTGTGTATACGCATGCACGGGCTATGCAGCGGGTGCAGGATAGCTCGCCCCTATACGCGAAAATGTCTGGCGCGTGGGTAAGTGTGTGCGCCAGCTCAGATCGACCTCGTTCGGGTGATGAGCACGGATGCTGAGGATGGAAAAGGAAATAAACTTCGGTGTGTATATATAGGGCGATCATCCCGCGCTATTTTGTCTGTACGCGTCAAAATATTTCTCGGCCGCCTCTCCATTCTCACTTTTTTTTTTTCGCCTGTATATCTCTCGGCTCAAATACGAGAAGGCGGCCATGGCGGTTTCTTTGAGTTCTTCTGCAGAGCGGTGACAATATTGTGGTGACAACAGCGCTATATCCAAATTATGAGAGAGTAAGGTGAGGAACCTGGAAACAGGGTTGCCCGATTCGATACCCTACACTGGAATAGGGTGGTTTAGGGATAAAAACGGTGAAAGGAGGAAACGCGAAAGGTGCCGAGTTATTCCAGAATACGCATGGACATCACAGTTAGTCGCCGATGATCTGCAAGCGTCTCATTTCCGCCGTTAACCTGCTGCGTATCTAATCATTGTTTCCAGGATTTTACGTCCCAAAACCACAACATTATTACGAGAGACGCCGTATTGCAGGGCTCCGGATATATCGACAGCCCGGGGTTCTTTAGCGTAACTAAGAACGCACAGTACACCGGCGTTTTCGCCTCCCGCGAAAATGCAACCCCCACGACTGCGGTCGAACCAGTGCCCTTCGGTTCAGCGGTCGAGCACCGCTGTGGCGGACATTGTGTTCTTTTGGCGTGGCGCTGAGGATTCACGTTGGGGAGTGCACGTGAAGTCCAGGAAGATATAATCGAAACAATTGCGGTCGTCGCAGCTGTTGAGCACGCGGCATACGAATTAATAAGCAAATGATTGTACAACCTATCATTTCTACGCTATATGGCTGACAAGCCAAAGTTTAAAGCGGCCACAGACCCATGCGCTTGCGCTGATCTACCGAGTTAACTTTTGCGCAGAATTATGCGGCATTTGTCTGCAGCGTGGTCGCTCGACTGTAGGGGCACTCTACAGTTCCTGCCAGACCACAACAGGCCAAACGATCACAGGTCGAATGCGTCGGTACCGCTGTTTTGAAATAGAAACCTTGCAGCGCTGTACGGCAGGAAGGGTCACTAGCACATCGCGGTCGATGAGGAAAGAAAAGCACGAGCTGTCACAGCTACGGCGCGGCAACCTAGACTGTCTCCTGTTGACCGTGTTTGGTGGACGGTGTGTGCGTGCTATAACGCCGCTGAGCTTGCCCAAAGAGCGCTGGTATAAAAGAAGTGAAATCGAAATGCGACAGCTTTCGAACACCTGACGCGCGTTTGAGGCTCAGGATGGTTTCCGTGTGTCAGTTCTATATACGGTTGCCGTTTCTCCCTGTGTAAGAATGAACGAATAACTGCTGTAGTTTTCTACGTTGGGGAGGGGGGCATCGCTTCCTTTCTGAACGACTCAAATATCGTATAGTCAGCCTTTTTCGCTTTCTGCCTGATTTATTTAGTAGTGCTTCAGTTGTGCGACGAAGTGATGCGTGGACTTGGACATGCTGCAGAGCTGTGGTTACTTCCGTGACTTGCATTGCGCCTGGCTCGCTGTCTCACAAGAAAGAAAGAAAGAAAGAAAGAAAGAAAGAAAGAAAGAAAAGAAAGAAAAAAAGAAAGAAAGAAAGAAAGAAAGAAAGAAAGAAAGAAAGAAAGAAAGAAAGAAAGAAAGAAAGAAAGAAAGAAAGAAAGAAAGAAGCATGTTTGAGAAAAGTATGTTTGAGTGTTACATGCATCATGAGGCTTATTATTGCTCCACTAATTGGTCGTACCACGTCATTTGTCTCTAACCATGGATATTTGGACAGGTGTATTATAAAAATCTCAGTTACGCCAGAAGGGCGAATCAGTGAATGAGATACAACGCATGGATCAATATACAGAGTAAGACTATATAACAGCCTTAGGGCAGATATGCTTCCGGTTTCTTCCAACGAAGTGCACAATCGCCACCTCCCCCCTTTCCACTTCTGAGGAATGCGGTACTCTTGAGACGATAGAACAACTCTTGTGCGTCTGCCCGCGGTTCCATCCAGAGAGACAATCGCTGGAAGACATTTTGTCGAAGTCTGTTCCTCAACTCATGACTCAGAAGATTCCATTGGGACTTTTGCCCGGTCCCCGCTGCGAACGGACTGGATAAACGACTTTGAAGAGTATTCAGCCACGTAAGCTCTTCAACCGCCATCTTCATCCTCATAATCTATGTCAGCTCTCCCTCACCCCCCTCCCCACCCCTTTCCAACTATTTGCGTTGAGCTATAGCGCGCCTAAGAAGCTGCTGCACGTTACTCTTGCTTGTGGTGGCGGTTTTTCGTGGAATGTTGGTTTAAGCACTTCATTTGTCGTAAACTGCACACGCATAATGCCATAATCATTGAGGCAATAATGCTTTATTGGGAGCCTGTATTATGCGTACAACGCAGCCATCGAGAGACATTCGTATATGCAGAGTAGTTTGCCCGCATTGCGTTGAGAAGTTTCGCTGTAATATAGACGCATGGCAGTCACGTGTAATGCATATATAAACCTGTCAGGGTGAAAGGAATTTACACGAATGCACTTAAGCTGACATTCTTTAGCACGTAACAGATAGGTGGAATCGTTTTCCTCGTCATTCAGCGCTCTTGAATTTATAAAAGAAAGTTGTGTCAGCCGACTACTGGGCGCGTATTCCTTACTCAGGCAATTAAATTTTGTTTTTCACGACGGCTCCTAAGGCTAGAATAGAGAAGCTCGAAGATGAAGCTCGAGGTATACGGTGTCCGAAACTTTGCAGCTGAGGAACGAAGAGAGAGAGAGAGAGAAAAAAAAAGCACCTTTCATCCAGACTGTGTGTTAAACGCGTAATATATTGCTGTTCTTGTAATGCTGACTAATGTAGACCAATAGCCCAGCACTCTTAGTTGTACAAATCCGTTACGTATATAACGTCTTCAGACGCACAAAAAGAAAAACAGAGAAAACAGCGTAAGTTTTACGTAATGAGCAAAGTGTCACGTCGTCTTCCACAGACCTTCTAGCAGCTATAAATTAAAGATTCCCACTACAAATTCGCATATTTGTAAGCACAGCACACCTAACTTTCCTGAAGCCCTCCCACTGGCTGCGGGCTCAGTAAAAGCAATGAGTCCGCATTCGATATATCGAAGGACAGTGAGGAGGTTCATAATGCCGCAGCTGTTCGCGGGACCAGAGTAAGCCAATCACAACGGTGCGCGTATTAGCTCACGCAATGCAGTAGACGGCAACGAGCATTTACGAACGTACAGACATCGATATTCGACTTAGCCTTTTTTATGCCACAAATTTCGTTCATGCTGCTTTAGCCAGTCGTCAGTATATGAAAGTATATCTTCTCCCACGCGCAAATGAAAACGAAACTTGATGTAGACCACGTGACAGGGCATCCCCTTGAAGTAGTGGCCGTTATCTATAGATTGGCAAATATGTGCGCGCATCACGCCCCATAGAATAGCCAGAGAAGCCGTGACGAAATGAGACTCGTGGGTACTGGTACAGACATGCAGCTGAATTACTCTCCTGCACAGAACTGAGAACTTAGTACTTGCAAATGGCAGACTTGTTGCCTGCAGTTTAGTGGAGTAGTCGACTCGCTTGTAAACGAACTTCCCTTACTCCAATGTCACAGAGCAACAAAGGTTGGACAGCAGCATTATCATCGCTACGCAGTAGCTTGAATCACCAGGCTAAAGTTGTTTGCATACCACTTCTGAGACTGAAGACTGAACTGACACTCCGATGGTCTCCGTTCGTCTCTGCTTTAAAACTGTTGTCGCGTATATACAGAGCACACAACCGCACTGCACATAGTATTAATGTTACTCATAAAGTGTATCCAGTTTAAACGGCAGATTTTGCGACTTCACTAGGATCGAATAGATCGTCGCAGCTTTCCCCAACCTGGCTATAAAATATAAAAGAACTTATGCGACGGCGACTCACCTCGTGAGTGTTGGCCGCCACTCAGAACAATCCCGCCGGGTTATCTGCGGGAAGAAAAGAAACGAGTTAATGCACAACGCAACTGCGTATGTCGGATAAACCGAATGCAGACACTTCTTTAAGCTTTGTATACAGATCAACACACAGGACAGCGGGTAGTAAGCTGACAAGCGGATCATATTTTGTACGCTGTCCTGTGTGATGCATAGTCCTGGATCAAGCATTTTGACATCCTTATCAGCTATCTATAATACAGGCGCGTGTGGAATTGAAACCCAAACAAAATATGCATGCGCACATCGTCTCTTTGCGATCTACAGTGCTGAGGCAAGGCGGCGCAAAAGGCTCCTCCGTTGTTAGGGTTTGGGACGTTGAATGTGGCGTCAGTTTTCTAGCGAAGTTTGCATAGTCTTGCCTGTGTCGGCGTAGTCGGCGTTGTGGTCGTCACGCCAAAGCCCCCCAGAAAGTGGGACCCTTGGCGCCTTTGAAAGATAATTGTTGCCGGTGGTGGGATTTGTAATCGGGACCCTACCCTCCGAATACAGGTGTTTTAACCGCTAGACTATACATCTACGCTTGAGAGAAGTAACCAAGTCTGAATCACTTGAACGACTTGCATTTTCTACCACCGTGCCTGTCATTCTCGAAGGGCATCGAAGAAGCAGCAGTGGGAAAGGAAAGAATTATTAAAAGAGGAAGGAAAGAACTTTCAAGCGAAGCTTGTATTGCCTGGCGTGTGGCTCATATCTGCAACTGATATGGAGGTATGAGCAAAGCGTACAAAGAAAGAAAGAAAGAAGAAAGAAAGAAAGAAAGAAAGAAAGAAAGAAAGAAAGAAAGAAAGAAAGAAAGAAAGAAAGAAAGAAAGAAAGAAAGAAAGAAAGAAAGAAGATTACGCGTGTCTCACATAGCAAAATTTGTATATGCATACGGGCACAAGCCGCGCGTCGTTGAATTCGCGTAGTGCCTACCTGGTCAAAGCAAACTCCCAGAACTGCCGAAGTAGCGGGGCTAATATAGCAGGTCGGATCTGTATACACTCGACAAGCTTCGCTTGCCCTCCGTTTTTTGGACAGTGAGAGGGTCACCGATTTTTTTCTCGATATATCGCGGACAGCACATCTTTTAGAAGGGGTGGCGCCAGCGACAAGAAAATGCCAGTTTGGAAACTTATAACTAGAGTAAATACTTTTTATGATTCACGGAAAACAAAAAAAAAAAGAAAAACAGCTCCACTAACGTGAAAACTGGGAAGGTGCGAAGCACGCGGCGATGCGCCCGTTGTTTTCCACATGAACACGTCAATCGCTGCTAACGAGCCTTGCTTTACGCTGCCACGACGACGACGTTAGACGCCGAAAGCCTGCAGGGCGCATTAGTAGAAACCCATTAGAATCGCTTCTGACCCAACAACCCTACACATACACTGTCTGGGTGCACTGCGCCGGCTCCAGCATTGGCCCACAAATGCACACACACTATCTGACTATACAGTGCCTCCAGAATGGGCCTACCATGACGACAGCAGCAGGACTCGCCGACAAGCACAGCCAGCAAGGTGCTCCGCACTTAAAAGAAACCGACGGGCAGTGTACAGGCGCATCCACTGTTGATTGCTAGGTTCCTCGGTGTACCAGCTAAACCCAGCCTCGGGCACTTGCGATGCGTCGGGCGGTGAACTGGCCTAATCTTTGTCGCTATCGACACCATACAAAACGAAGACTCATATCCCCGTTCAGTGTCGGATGACTGAATCATAATCCCGTGCCTTTCCAGATGTGATCGACACGGCAAGTCAAAGTTTAAATAGTGTTCTTCCTCTCATCAAAGAACTGGATTTTATTTACAGTTATACACAATGGGTGCCAATTGAATGGAAGCGTTATGGATGACTACAGCAAAATATACAGTTCTCTGGCGAAATTAGTAATTTCGTATGGACAGGATACATTTCACTAGCGTATTGTTGACTGAACCAGGTGCGTATAACCGCGGATAGCTAGGAAAGGCCGCCGTCCTGCATTGAAGTTTGACGTTTCGTGAAGTTGATTTTGATTATAAAAGCTCTGCGAAGGCATAGGAATGCTAAGTTTTACCTCCTATATGGCCGTCATGTTGATCACGTGCAACTGCGAAGCTTATTAGGCTAAATAGAAAAGGCACTCGTTAGTATGTGTGGGCATGCAAAACACGTGAGTGTCAGGCCCTTGCAGCCTTTTGCTCCTGCTCCTCTTTCTGCAATAGAAAAAAATTAACTTCAAACAGGAAAAGCCGAGGTGGCGAAGCACTGGCGATAGCCTCCACGGAGGCCACTGTCATAATCAGCGACTCCAAGACCGCTGTTAAGAACTATGCCAAAGGTAGAATCTCACCGGAAGCGCTAAGAAATTTAGCCAATTTTCGTGAAGATCAAGGTGTTTCCATTATTTGGGCACCCGCACAATCCTCTCTTCCTGGGAACCAAATGGCGCACTACCTGGATCGAGAACTGACGGACCGAGCAAGTGCCACGCCAATACTGGGAACGGACAGAAACCGGATGACCAGCTTTAACGAGATCACCAAACACTAAAAAATTGGGAAGGGTCCATTTCCCCTCGGCACACTCCTCGTTAAACAGACGGCAGGCGACGGCATGGCGCTTCTTACAAACAGATACGTATCCGATCCCGGTATGGCCTACCACAGTTACTATCCGGTGCTTTACACAAATATATTCAGATTCTGTCAAGAAAGGGCGCACCTACAACATGTAGTTTGGGCTTGTCCTCGGGTACCTACACGGAACAAAGCGTATAAGACCATAGAGCAGTGGGAGACTGCGCTGCTCAGCTCTGCACCGGAAGACCAACTAAAGGCGATCCAGCATGCCGAAGATGTGACCTAGGCATAGAGGCCTAGGTCACACAAATCTGCTGCCTTAAAATAAGTTTATTCCTCCTCCTTCAGATTTCATACTAGTAACCATGAAATAACTTCAGCTGTTCCCCTCCCTCCACCCTTGTGTGTTTCCCTAACAATTTTATAAGTGTAGACAGACAGATGCGACGGAAATTCAGGGCAGAATGCGAGTATCCGAAGCAGGCCTACGCGTTGGACTTGAATGAAGCATCTATATCCCGTAATAGTTCGCGTGTCGCCGTGAAAGGAAAGGGAATGACCAGAACGCACGAGCTCTGCGGACGTGCACTACGAATGCTTTTCCCTGTGTTCGGACACCTTCTCTATAAAGCATTTCGGCGTGTCGGAAAACACGCGACAGGCAACGAAGCAAGCTTGTCGCCGTCGCGTGCGACAGCGAGTTGAACAACACTTCCGGCTACTTAGTCGTCACAACTGCTTCCTCGTGTATAGCGACACGGAACGACGAGCACGACCAGTCGAACGGTAAATCGCGTGAGAGTATTCGACACGAAAGGCAAGCGTTAACGGAGAAAGAAACACAGCAGCGCACGTCTTGGGATGAAGACCCACGGAGTCGCACATTCGCGTACCTGGCGAAGAACGGAGGAGAAACGGAGCAGCTCCACAGTAACAGGGAAGATATTAAGCCGTCGATGTAAACGACAGCAGGTTCCGTTCCACCGCATTGCTCTCCCTTGTTTGGTTGCGAGGCACTTGTTTCGCGCAGTGCATACGGTCACGACGCCGCGCCAGCTCTGCGAGTTTCTGTGTACGGCGCGCAGCACGGAGAGGAGAAGAGATCGAGGAGGCGAAATTTTCGGAGCCTTCCCCAATACGGCGTCTCTCAAAATGATAGCATGGTTTTTTGGGCGTTAAACCGCACAAATCAATCAGTCATTCCACTCAGGTGAGTGTAATTTGGACTAATTATCCTCGCCGCATGTCAAAATGATTGCGAATTTGCAGCACGTGTTCGATAGTCTCTTCGGTTGCGTAAAAGTCGCAGATAGATGCGAAACGAGTGTGCTTCCGTGAGTGCGAGCCCCACCCAGAGGCCCTCGTTAGCATGTATGGGCATGCCAAAGCGTAATTACAAGCGTAAACGACACTACAGGTGCACGAACAGCCAACCGCGTCTCCAAGTGAGAAAGAAGATAGCTTTCTCCTTCTCCTACGCAACGGTTAGGGTGTCAGCACGCAACATGGATATTCACGTGCGCTCTGCAATTATGGTTATAGGCGGGGCTCACAGCTCTCAAGCACACGGGGAAAAGGCCCACGGCATAGCTGCTCGAACATGAGCGTGCTACAGATACTGTATGGTAGTATGTAATGTGAAACTGCATTGCGTGCAGCTATACATCGGAAAAACTGTGCGCTGCGCTGAGCCTCGCACGAGACCAAACAATCCGAGGGCGGTGTAGGTTAGACGACGTCTCGGCGTTCGTCAAGCGCGACCGATCGCAGAGAAAGGCGACGTAATTAAAGAAAGAAAAAATTGATAGAAAGAAGAATAATGTCTGCTCTTTTTATAGCACAGAAACGACAGGACCAGCGATGCTCCACACGACAATGGCCTCAAAGAACTCGGTGGGCTGGCAAAGCTTTTTGCTGGTTTTGCTTGCACATGCCACCCATTGTTACGTTCGTGTTTCTTCTTCTTATTTTTATTATTATTCTTCCTTTATAATTTTGCGCTCGGACATGTGAAAAAGAAAAGCAGAATAGCGGCGACGAAAGACGGAAAGGGAAGAAAGATCTATGCGTCCACTGCGGCGACACGCTTGGAGTACGAGCGCTACCTGCAAAGGACGCTCGCAGTATATGCAAGAGCCTGGCGCCTCGCTTCTACGGTTCGCTGGTCGCGATGAAAGTGGCCGCACAGATCAAAGCCAAGCACGGCATACCCACCTCCTTGGTCGACGCGTACTGCCCACACCGTCCTCAACTGCCCCCCCCCCCCCCTCCTCTCCCTCCTCTCACCTTGATCAAAGCTCGGACTGCAGGAGGCCGACGAACCCGTTCGCATCGCGTGTGTATGCGCAGAGGCGCACATAAAATTCACCTCTGCGAAGAAGATGAAAGTCGTCCGAGAAGGTCACGGAGAAAGGCGCTGAACAAATGGGTGTATACGGCGCGTGTGGTAGAAGGGTGTCGGCCGGAGCAGGCATGCCTGCACGTACGGTCACGCTCGCTGAATGCGAGAGCCTTATTGTGGGAGTCGGCAAGAACGCAACCCCCGTCAATGACTCTTCGAGAGAGCAAATGACGTGTGAGGGCTTCGGACTGACAACACAGTGACGCCTGTGTGTACAACACCCCCCCCCCCCCCCTCCTGACTCTCCTAATCGGCGGATCATTATCGACAGTGCAATGGCTTCGCTGGTGCTTACGATTCGTGGTCGTCATCGTAATGACAGATTTATACTCGCGCGTTGCTCGCCTTCATGTTGAAGACAGTACGAAGAGTGCGCGCTTGCACAAACACGCACACGCACATACACACACAAGAGAGAGACGAGCGTCCGGTTTGCTACGATGCACTGGGGGCTGGGTAAAAGAAAATAAAGAAGGCGAGCACTACACGTGCTGAGGAGTCTGACATTGGGAGTTTAAGTGCTCTGGCACTGCACTAGGAATTCACAGTGTTCCTTGCTTTAGTGCGGAAAGATCATCGGCGACCCGTGATGATCACAGTCCAACTGAAAGCAGTGGATGAAGGGTATCCAGCACTTTGAGGTAGGCTTCGACTACCGGACTCTGTACCCTACTTAGGAGGGTGCGTATCCACACGTCTCAGCGGGACCATATAGCCCTTGAACTTCGAGAGAGAGAGAGAGAAAACTTTATTGATATCCTGTGAGTTTTAAGGATGGGCTGTAAGTCCCGCCTTCAGCCGAGGGTTTTTGAGCCTCGGCGACTTCCTGCGCCCACTGGATCGCCCATAATTGGTCATCTAAGGATGAGATTAGCATAGCGGCTCCTCGGCGTTCTCGTAGCTGGTTATCGGAGGCAGGAAGCCCTTGGTTTTGTCCGATATTGGGGCATTGCCTCTTGAACTCCTAATATTCTTTTTTTTTTCTGGTTGTCTTGTTCCCCGGACCTTAGGTAACGAGGTCTGATTAATGTACTCTCCTGTATCATTTCGTATTCTTCCAGTTGTTTTCTTAAAAACGTGGATTGATTGAACTATCATTATAAAATTAGTTATTTCTTCAATATCTACGTTGGTACCAATTATCCAACTTGGCGATTTTCCAAGTCAGTGTCGTGCTTTTTTCTATCAGACGTTGACGGTGCGCAAGATAGGCTACATTTAACCACTCAGGAACGTACTTATGAAAAACCCGGATATGGTTTTCAGGTGCATTTGTCCTTAGAAAATAGTGCGGTGACAAAAATAGCCCTTACTTTTGTTCTGTTAGCCCGTCATAATGGTCAAGCCAAAACGTTAGGGAGGAACAGACATTCGATCACGTATTTAATTGCGGATGAATGAGGAAAGTGGTTAGCAAAGCATATCAAGAAATATGAAAGTAACATCTGGCCTTAATAAAAAAATTAGTAAAACTTTCACTAGTGGCGCAACGCTAGCGAGGCAACAAAAGCCGACGGGCACTTGGCTGGTACGTGTTTGTCTCCAGCATATCCGATCAGGCCCATCGAGCCCTGTTAACTTTCTTGAACGCTGCTGGTTTGGCCTCCCGCCTATAGTCACGTTTATATGTTTACTTTATTTTGTATGCGTTTATTCGTATTCTCTTCCTCTTTTCTTTCTTTTTCTACCTTATTTCCTGTCTCCTCCCATCTTTCACATCTTCTATCTATTCCCTCTTCCTGAAAGAGTAAGCAGGCGTTGTGCCCCACTCGGTGGCAGTTGCCAGCTTGCTCCTTCCTTCTTCCATTTTTTTCCTTGTGTGGTTTATGTTACCATACCTAATAATAATAATAATAATAATAATAATAATAATAATAATAATAATAATAATAATAATAATAATAATAATAATTTTGTCGTGGTACGTACGAGACCTCGTGAAACGCCTTGCAAAGCACTGCGAGGCCCAGCGAACACTTCTCGAGTCTCGCACCGAGCACAGTGGGAACACGTTCGCGTCAAACCACAGACGGTGGCTGACGCGGGCATTGTGGCATAAGCGGCCCACTACACTATGCACAAACACATACTTTTGCGCAACACTGTGCACCGTAAGAACCGACGCACACTGTCACTTCCTCCTGCTTGCAGCCGCCAGCCGCAGTTTTGCCAGTGCAGTGGTGGGTTAAAGGGCAACCCCCTACGGCGGTTTTTTTCATCATGTCCTGATATCAGCGCTTTCCAATGGTACTGAAAGTCCTGTAATCGCCATGGTAGTTCGGTTTGCTCAGAAACGCACCAATAATCTTAAAAAGCAACTCAAGGTCGTCTTCAAACCGAAACCGAAGCGGGTAGATGCTTCGTGAAGTGTGTGCGGTGACGTCACAACCTTCCCGTCACCAGAAATATGGAACTGGCGCACAAAAACTGCCAGTGGCAAGGTCATCCGACGATATATTAGTTATGCCAGCTTTTCTTATCTTGACAGCGACGATTTGAGAGCTGAAGTATCGCCGTTTTGAAGGCCAGCTGGCTCGCGTAGGCAGTGCTGAGGGGATGACGTCAGAAACACAGGGTGGTCCGCATGAGAATCCGCTAAAAATTTTTAAAATTCATTTACAGAAGAACTAAATGAGCTACATCCGCCTGACTTGGCATATAATATTGCAGTGCCAAGGAGAATACATATTGAAAGTTTTATTGAGATCAGTGGACACTGAAAAATCGCCGGAGTTGCCCTTTCAAGCTCCCCTGGCCAATGTATTTCTGCAAATAACACTTGTTTACCTGTTATGCGTAGCGACGGTTTTTCCGAGCACGAGCTGCCAACCTCTGTCCATGTCAGAGACAGCTGCCATAACAAAGGGAGGTCACTCACGGAAAACCACCTGCCCGAATATGTCGAGTTTGATGGCGTTTCTGCGCATCAGCGCACGCACGCGTTTGATAGCACCAAACACAGTGACTGTGTAGACCGACTGTAAGACTTAGTAGGCGCTGGATTTTTTTTTTTACCTCCAAGCACTTACCACAATGACCAGGACTGCATTGAGAACGGGAGCGGAATCTCTGTTGGCATTTCAGTTCGCATGCACTTGGGTATTATTTTCTGATGACATTCAACAACCATTGCTTAAAAGATTACGGCTCGCTGTAGCGTATTCGCGTCCAGTGAAAAAAAGTCACAGTTTCGCCGCAAGGGCGAAGCAATGAATGCGATAGCAACAAAGGGGACCGCAACGCGAAGAGCGTGGAGGCAGCTCGAAGTTCCCAGCGCGTCCCTCGAGCTCAAAGGAGGCCGCTCAATGAACAAACAGAAGATGGGCGCGAACTATCAAGTGAAGCACGCACGAAACGAACGCACGAAACGAACGCACAGATATACACCGAACAAGCGCGAATAAGCTGTCACAATGGATACCCTCAGTTTGAACAGCGCTCCTGTTGCAAAGGCGGCCGTTGCGCTCCTCGCTCCATCTCGCTGGTAATGAAGAAACGATTATAAGCGCCTGCCGTCTCTGATTCCTGCCAGCGGTAAAGGGTGTGTATATAAGGCTCGCCCTTAGCTCCCTGGAGGATCTGCTCTTTGTGGCGTAGTGGTTAGCGCCACGCGCTTCGGAGCGAGAGGTTCCTGGTTCGATTCTGCGCTTCAGAAGCATTTTTCTGAATTATTTTTCTTTGGGATTTATATATACACATATAGTGTACATGCTTATACATATACGGTTCATGACGGCGGCGACGGGGACGGCAAAAACCAGCCGAGACTGTCCATATAATTCCTATCGCAATAATATCTTTATATATGGTCACCAGTCGTTTTCGATACCACGCGGTATGTTATATTTACGTACTCGTCTCCCAGGTTGACAATCACAGTGAAGAACGCAGTTGCCTTTCGACGTTAGTGTTTACGGCTCGTTGACCGCGCCTGCCGTATCCATGGGACTAGGTGTAAAAACAATTCTCTTATTTTAATTGTCCTCAATTCCTTTCGGTCATATGCTGATCGCAGTTGCGCTATTCACCAGCGGGCGCATTTACAAAAGCTGTCTTCCATAAGCAGTTTTCGTCATTCGCTGGCCGGCATCTTTAACGATAAGTCCAGAACTAAGCGGCCTGAAGCTTTATTGCGATAGCAATTATATGGACAGTCTCGGCTGTTTTTTGCCGTCCCCGTCGCCGCCGTCATGAACCGTATATGTATAAGTACATATATATATATATATATATATATATATATATATATGAAAGTCCCAAAGAAAAACAATTCAGATAAATGTTTCCCAACCGCGGAATCGAACCAGGAACCTCTCGCTCCGCAGCGCGTGGCGCTAACCACTACGCCACAAAGAACAGATCATTCAGGAGCTAACGGCGAGCCTTATATACACACCCTTTACCGCTGGCAGGACTCAGAGACGGCAGGCGCTTATAAGCGTTCCTTCATTACCAGCGAGATGGCGCGAGTAGCGCGCCGGGAGCATTTAAAAGTCGTCGGCCAGCTCGCTCGCTTCTTCTACTGCCAGGGAGATGCCCTTCCGCTGTCTGCTCGCGCGGTTGTCTCGTGGTGAGAAGAAGAGGGATGTTTCGAGGTTCACCGTGATGTCCGTGATGTTACGGGAGCGTACGAAAGTCACTCGAGCTCAAGGGACGCCTCTAAACGAACAAACAGAAGATGAGCGCGAACTATCAAGTGTCACAGCTCGACACTTGAAGCACGCTAGATTCCTTCCCTGCTTCGGCCGCCTTTGCAACAGGAGCGATGTTCAAACTGAGAGTATCCATTGTGACAGAGAGAGAGAATATTTTATTGATGAAACCGGAGATGTTAGCATTGTGACAGCTTATTCGCGCTCGCTCGTTGTATATCTGTGCGTTAGTTTCGTGCGTGCTTCACTTGATATTTCGCGCTCATCTTGTGTTTGTTCGTTTAGCGGCCTCCCCTAGCTTTGTATGTGCAGCTTTGTGACACATAACGTATAAAGCCCTTCGTACCAGCACGCGCTGCCCACGGGAGGCGCTCACTTAGCAGGTGCAGTTTGCTACAATTTATATTGCTCCTGAAGCTGCGAGCCTCACGTCGTATAGCATTATAGTTTCTTGCTATCGCATTCATTGCTTCGCCCTTGCGGCGAAACTGTGACTTTTCTCTCAGGAGCATTGCATCGTACGTAAGTTGTTTTTGTGAATACGAGTTCAGATTAGGTGCTAAAGATTTTTTTCTAGTTGCCGCCAGTCACATTAGTGCTTCTGGTCTTGTCGATCATGGTCGCCTATGCATCATCATCATCATCATCATTATCACCACCCCGACTACGCTTACGGCGCAGTATACAAGTAAGCACTGCACTAAAGAAGACAGCGATTACCCACTTGCATGAACCGATTTGCGCGCAAAAGCTTCTCCCATAGATCTCCAATTGTCCCGGTCCTGTGCTTATTGCGGCCACACTTCCCTTGAAAACTACTTTTTCTCATCTGTTCACTTCACTTTCTGCCGCGCCCTGCCACACTTGCCCTAGGGATCCACTTTGTCACCCTTAACGACCATCGATTATGTTGCCTTCTCATTATATTCCCTTCTCACGCCCATTTCATCTAACTATACATCAGACTACGTTAGTGACTGCCTGTGAGACAGCTGTCGTAGATAAGTACTTGCTTGCAGTTACAACCACGCTACCAACTTTGTTTGCTCAGTGTACACATCAGCAAATACTGCGCTGGAACACCTACGCTTCCTCCAATACAGCGTCTTCTGCAAGGATCGCAGCGCACGCCATTACGGCAGCCTTCTGCAGCTCGACACGATGGGCAAAATCGACGCGACGGTGCCAGCTATCCACAGCGATCGCCATTAACGCTGCCACGACAGAACCTCGGCAAAAGACCCCGCGGCCAACACCATCAACACGAAAGCTCGCGCTTGCGCCAGGTTGGCGCGACGTCTCGTCTCAAAGGAAGGGGTCGCCTTCGTGAGTCCAGTCCGCGCGCTTCGTTTGTTGATACACAGGTGCACACCTGCCGCAGTGCGGTGTGCTTGCGCCCTTGCGCAAATGCGCAGAGGCCACATATGCGTTGTATGAAGCACGTATGTGCGTGTAGGTATGCTACCGAGGGACTACACGCGTGCCGCGTGAGAATGGAAGGCGTGAAGGAGCGGGCTCGGCCCGAGGGGGCAAGTTGGAACACGCCCTTTCGACGCAGCGCGTACGAAGCGCGCGGAGCCGCCGGCAATGCTGGCATCATCTGGCGCCATTAGGGAGCGTCCGCTGCATGACTTCTACGGGACGTCTTTCGGACTTCTTTCTATGCGCTCGCCATGCCGAATTCGATTCGGGCGCTTCCTTCGTTATTAACAGCGTTTCGGCGCGCCTTTCTTTTTTTCGCTGCGGCGCGCTTCCTTACTTTTCCTGGTGTATACTTTCTGTCTCATTTCTGTCTTTACACGCGCTTCTTTCTCATTCTTTTCTTTGCTTTCTCGCTTCGTGCCTTCGCTCACTTCTTCCTCTTGGCACGCACGCAGCGGGGTGTTGGGAAGAAGCGCGCGCAAGCGAGATGTCGTGACTTCTTCTCGTGGCTAGGTGGGGCGTGGACGCCTGGTGCGTTGTAATGCCGCTGCCGGCGCAGCTTCTACGCGGGCCCCGACCGAAAAAGCCGGCCGCTTCGCGGGATTAACGAACTTGATTGGTGCCACGCACATCGCACACGCGCCGTTGTGCGCGAGCAGCGGTGTACACTTCGTGCTCGTGTTGGCATCACTTAAAAGGAGTTGAACAATGATCAGAACCTATACTCGGGTTTACGAGAACGGCGTTCCCTTGGGCGCACTGTTGTGTATTTAGCTAAGGGAAAACGTAGAGGAAGACACCTTTTCCCGAAGACTGTCGAGTTTCACGCCGTTCTCGGATTGTCTCGTGGCGGAATTTTAAGCCATTCGGAGAGGGAGAGAGGTGAGAAGGAAGGCAGGGAGGTTAACCAGACGCTGGCATCAGGTTTGCTACCCTGCGCAAAGCGGATCGAGAAAGTGGACAGAGAAAGAGAGCGAAAAAGTAATAAGAAAGGACAAACGCAGAGAGAAAAAAAATAAACGAAAAGAAAAAGGAAATGCTCACCACCCACAAGAGGAAGCCATTCGAAAGGACTGTAGTAAACACTTGGGGCAATCAGAACTGCCAAGATGGCCGAATTTGACATTGTCCTGGATGTTGCCGTGGAGAGCACGGGTAAAGTTGTCCTTGAATTAGCGGATCAAGGCTTCCAGTACTTCTTTTTTCTTTTGTTTTTTTTAAATACAGCATGATGAAGACCAGAGTTCTTCAATCATACCAGTTGCCAAACTGCGTTCCGAAATCTGGACAAGCGGACGGCCAAATCGGCGGAGGTTAGCAGACTATCGTCCCATCTGGGAGCCGTAACTGAAAACGCTATACTCACTGGATCTCGGAGGCGATGTTTATTGCATGAAAATGGCGGCCACAAACGTTGGAGCACCGTAACAGTTGCTAATCGCTCTCTTATCACGCGGCTAAAGACGGGCAAAAGAAAAGAGCAAGAGATAGAGACGCCTTACATTGCAGTTCGCTTGCACTTGGATCGTCGACTTGCACCATACGCTTTTTCGCTTGCAGACGACACGCTTGACACATCGATGCTGTAGTCATGTGAACTGAATTCCACAGATGCGCGCTTGGTGCTGGATTCCTAATGACACATCGACATTTAAAGACGAAAAACAAAGAATAATTATTCACCGAAAATCATCCGCTGTTCGAATAACTTTCTTGTTCTTTCACCAGCGGCCTCGGCAGCCGAACAGACGATTCCTTGCTTCTTTCGTGAGAGCAGTTAGCACGGACAAAACGCTTCGTGAACCCTCAGTGTTCGTGCAGAAGCAGTAGCGACGGCACAAGGTCAGTGAATTTCCTTGCTCTGCAGAAGACGCCAGTGACGCCAGAACCACGGTGAAATTGACGGATGTTCTGTGTGAATCCATAAGGTTCGCTTCATTGACGCGGCGGAGCTTTCTGTGCTCCGTAACACAAAACACACTAACCTGCCATTTAGTAGTCAGTTTCTGTGTCGACAGATGGCGCGACAATCTGCTAACCTCCGCCGTTTTGGCACTCGGCGTGTCCGGATTTTGATACATGGGGCCTATGGGGAGTTTGGTAACTGGTATGATCAAAGAACTCTGGATGAAGACCTCTCATATATCTTCACTCCCAGACCCTTTTGATCACCAGGCTGGCTGGCTGCTATGCCGCATGGCTTCCTGGACTGGGGAGACCACCCACCAGTGGACGACCAATTCGGCTCTTCTCACAATAAACGTTCGTTCGCTCATTCATTCATTCAAATATATTTACGCTAAATCCGCCATTCTACGTGCCTTAGCGGTTGAATTGTTGCGTTGCTGATCACGAGCACGCGCGTTCAATTCCAGGCTGCGGTGGCCGTATTTCAATGTTCGGCGAAATTCGAGGATACACACGCACTTCGGTGGAGTCACTTGAATCCCCTAGAGATGTTCTGTATAACCCTATCGCGGTTTTTCGCACGTGAAGACCCAAAATTTATTGCTTTAACGAGAAGGAATTCCTCTTACAAGGCACAGCTGAAATCGCATGGCAGTGTACCGCGAGTGGACTTCGACCATACAGTCTGCCAAACATTGTTATCTTTGCGCGAAGGTGGCTGTACTTTTTCGAGCCCCTGGCTAGAAAGGTTTCGCCTGCCTGCCTAGGTTACGCCTCTGATATAGAGGCGTAATGTATTGTCAGAGCCTACAGCGAAATTTTAATGGCCATCGCGTAGTGAAGGCTTGCCGATCGCCACTACCATAATCCACCAAAACCGCCATCACAATGGTGCTTCTCGTGTTCGGGCATGATGGGGCACGGTAAGTGTGTGTGCCGCGCAGAGTGCACAGTTAATTCGGCTTAAACCGTCACGCCTTCCCATGCCTTCGTATACCACTGACAACTAATAAAGGGAATGCAAAGAGTGCAGGAAATCACAAGATATGCGCGAATCGCAAAATACATTACGTTTACTACACAACATTCGAGCACACATGCAGGATCTTCGAGACGCCGAACGGCTTTCGCTCCATGATAATAGACCGTTCAGTACCAAACACCAGTGATGCGCAAAGAACAAAAGAAGAACAAGCGGAGACCGAATATCCATGGGATCCTATGCCCGCGGCCGAGGGTCAGGAAGATCAGTGGAGGATGGTAAACCAAGCGCAGGGTGAGGCAAAAGTTATCTGAACTGAAGTTGGAGACACAGCGCACCCTCCCTCCGAACAAAAGCAAACGTTTTGTTTTCTTTATTCAACTGTGAAAATGCGAGACAGCAGGCTACGTTAGAGCCAGCTATCCAAACAAACGTTCCTCTCTACTACGGTGAAATCGAAGATATCTTCTATAGTTCACTGTACCTCTACCCTGTTTCATGCTTCCATGAGTTATTTCAGTGTCCTGTGTCAGAACTGAGCACATAGGCACAAAAACCCTCGAGCCACGATCCCAAATTTCATTAAGCGCTGAAAGAACGAGGCGGTACTACATAGCCGTGAAGTGACCGTATGGCTCGTGGGAGGCATGCACACACTGGGCGTACCCAGAGTTAGGTTTAATGTAGAACGCGTCTGCAAAGCAAACACACTTTGTGCACTTTGTGAGCGCTTGCGAACTGTGGTACGACCATTTGCGCAGCCGACACACCTCATTTTAAAAACTAATAATACTTTTTTTTTCTCGCATTCTGATATGGGCGAAAGCCATGCGCATAGCAACAAGTTCACCGAGACGCCCTCTTGAGGTCGCCAGGGTCACGGAGCACAAATGCATAGGGAGTAGGCGCAAATAAGTCCGGAGTATATACGCACGTGCTCTCAAGTTTCCCCAACAATGAAAGCTCGCGGTAATTAGACGATACGCGTAGGCATGTCGTCGGGCAGGCGGTCGCGCGAATAAACTTGTTGGGACAGCCCTCCCGGCTGACTCAGCGCTCTTGCAACACGGAGGAACACGCCTCCCACGACCTATACCCACTTCGTGGTGACTCGCACTGCTTAGGTGGCGTTGAGGTGAAGCGTTGCCACGGAGTATTTCACTCGGTCTCAACTTGAAACTTCGAGATGCGCACAAATTTCAGCCGTCTAAAAAAGAAAAGACGTTTCTATAGCGTACGCACGGAGGCGTGTGATACGCATGCGTGCACGCCACGACCCCGCTCGTGTACGTGCCGCCTTCTTCGTCCTCATTTCGCAAACACTAGCGACACTGCGTGGTATGCCTAAATATTCAGGCCTAATGGAGGCGTGTGACAACGAAATAGCCAGCACGAGGGCGTTTGCGAGGTGCAATGACAACGGTTCCTGCACGCCGGTATGTATCTGCTTTGGACACCCACAACTTTGACCGCTGAATTGGATCATGACGGCCTGTGGCAAGCGCGGCGTGAAGGCACAGCTGTCGCCCGTGGCGAACTATGTGAGGTCAGTTGGCCCGCGACCAGATGACTCTCAGAGTCGACTACGAGCGCCGAGCTCACTTGCAAAATAGTAAGACTCTGTACATACGCCTCGTGGACCTTAACGTAAGTGGTGCGTAGGACTCTTCATGAGTCTTCTTACAGTGTACAAAGTTTGATTTCTCGCTGAAATCTTTTTAGGGACGGGTGGCATTAATTTAGCATAGCGGCGTGTTTAGCACCACGTGTCAGTGTACGATGTCGCTAATGGCTCGTCACGACGTATTTGGACACCATCTCCTTGACGCTTTGATTTTAAAACTCCTGTCGTACAGATTAGTATACGGCACCACGCTCCTCCCCTCTCTCCTTGCATCCTCCACCTCAAGTGTTCTTCACACACTGCGTCCGACTAAGTTCTCTTCGGGCTGTCATTAATAAAAGCCAACTCAGTTACAGATGACGACGTTTCGCGAAACAGAATGTCGTTCAGAACGTTTCTCGAAGCAGTCAGGCACTCTGCCCACGACAACATGGTCTCGACAGGTGGGATCCATGCGGACGTCCGCTTACTTATAGTCGAATACAATGAGCATAAAGTCTGCAGCCGGCACATTTACTTCCTGGAGTAGAATAGCTTCAAGTCACGCTATAGCGTCACGGCCACTCGACCCCAGACGGTCCGTCCCAGAAACCACCGTCTCACACGGGCGACGCAGTCTCGCCAGACACAATTTCGAAGAAACACGAGATGGACACACGTCTAGTTCTCACGCGCCTTACGAGAAAACCGCAGTCAAAAACCACCACTGAATTCTCGACCCTTGGCTGCCCACTGCATAACGGAAGCACGAAGCCGCGCGTACCGTAGCAGGAGCAGCCGCGGAAACGGTCATCACGCCACGTCCCGGTCCCGGGGAACGGCGGCCGGTCCAGCCGAGGTGGCCGTCATGGGCGGCGCAGCCAGAGCACCGGGCCGGTCGGCTAGCGCGCGTGCGTGCGTGCGACCGTTATAACGATGCGGACAGCTGGCCGCAGCGGGGCACGCCAGGCGCCTCCGCGTTTCCTGCTGGCGCGCCAGCATCGCGCCGCCGTCATTAGCGGCCAAGACAAAAGGAGACCCGATGACCTCCCCCACGCAACGCCTCGTCTCCGGAGTGCGTGCGTTGCAGAAGGCGCCCACTGCGCCGCCGTTCTCTCGTTGCGTTGCACAGCATGCGGCAGCCAGCCAACATCCCCCGATGCGTGCGACGATGCATGCTCGCGGTACTCGTCTTCTTGGTTCCGCATCGCCGCCTGAAGATGCGGAGAACGCCGTGCTTCGAGGGAAGCAAAGCGGTCGTCGTCGTCGGCCGAGCATCCCTTCCGCGTGCTGAGGACGAGGTGTTAGTCGCTGGAACGCCGAGAGAAGAGAGGGGGTGGCTATAAGTATGCGTATACTATATATCGGCGCGCTCTCTTTCGGGACGGATTCGATTACTCGCCACAATGAGCTCGGTGCATATCGACGCCCGCTTGAGCGGGCCGGACCGGCTGTTCATGTTCGCTGCACCGCAGTGAGGTGAGGCCGATATCAAGTGGGCCGTGAAAAGCCGAAAAACAGAGAGGAGCAGGTGAGAGAGAGAGAGAGCTGTGGAAGTGAAACGCGCGGGGCGGACTGGCTTACGCGCGCGTGCACGCGTCGAATGAGATGCACAAGGAGATCGCTGACTGCCCGGCAACAGCGATGAAAGTAGGCGGACCGTAGTCGCCGTGGCTCTGCCTTTGAGATAAAAAAAAAAAACACACAGCGTGGCCACTGCTGGGGGCTCTGTGGGAGAGTACAATCTACTCAGTGGCGGTCTGCGATAAAGCGAACACTCGATGCGCGTGCACATTAAATAGCTGACTGGACCTTCTGACCACTGAGGAGCACAGGTTGAAGAAGGGCGCTAGGAAGGTGTTCGAGATGCGTTACTTTTATTCGCCTCATTGTATTAATTTTTGTATTTTGCCTTTTCTTTCCGCCGAGTTCTCCTTCACAAAATGAAAAAAAAAAAAAAAACAGCACAAACTGACAACCACACAGACGTAAACACACACGAACGCAGCCCATCGCCACAGCGCGCTCGTGTGTGTTTGCGTCCATGTGGTTGTCAGTTTGCGCGGTTTTTTCTTTTCATTTTGTTAAGATGCACCAACTCGCCCTGCAACAGGTTCTTCTAAACTATATTAGTTCCCCTTCGACATCGTTCAGGATGCCGAGCGTTAGAACACTCTTCTTTGATGGCTGGGTTCCTCCAACCCAGGACTGCGCGGTATCGTGATAGTATCCAAGAGATAGTTTTGAGTATCTGTATTTCTGCATAGAGATACGTTTCAAAAATGTATTTGCATCTCAGTAGTGAAATAATTTCACAATGTAACGAATGTATCCCGATAGTAATCAGACACGAGTATTTCGTTACCTCTGTCGACGGAATGTGAGATTATGTGTCACAAAGGGGGAAGGGGGAAGGAAATTTTCTTTTCTTTCTTTTTTTTTTCGCTAAGACGTGTCGGTGGTGTTTACGAGTTTGAAGATGGGGACACCTAGGTTTCTTAACGGTCAGAACAGTCTAAGGGGGAGGGCAGAAATATTGAGATAGCTATATGACCCCAGAAGAGCTCTCACCATTCTGCTGAACTTTCCGGTCATCGAGGCGGTATTTATTTGTTATAACATACACTGGTTCTCTTCTGCAGCGGCAGGAAGACTTCCCTCATTGGCGAGTGCTGTGTTCGGGCCGAACCGAGGCTGTCTAGAAGATGTCCCAATTGAGGGGTGGTGATCGCTTGAGCTCTATATTGCAACAACTGCTCTTAGCAGAACGCATATCTTGTGTGTGAAATAAATGGGTTCTTTGCTTGAACTGCAAGTCTGAGCAGCAAGTTTCAATGCGCATCAACGTTATCAGCATACTGCTTCGCAACCACGCATAATGAACGTTCACCACACCCTTCTGCCAAGGCGTAGCCGGCGCCTTATTTGTGCGCCAACATCTCCAAATACTATATCAATAAAGAACATTATTTATAACATTACGCCGTACTTGATAACTGTCTTTAAGGAACGTCAGCAACCTCTACATAAGAAGTTATTCCGGTATCTGCATTCTTGTATCTGTATTCCTGTATCTGCATTGCGGAATACTTTTTCGCTTTGTTGCAAAAGTATCTTTGAACTATCCCGTTACGTCGAAGACAAATGCACCTCACAATTTGTATTTTAGGCGCCTAGTACATGTATTTCAATATCTGCATTCCAGAATACTTTTCTGGGTGTCTCTGCCCAGCCCTGCTCCACCTAGACATTGCAGGTGATATGATGTAGGGATATGCATGACATACCCCGGACATCGAAGAGGATGTAAGCCGTTCATTGCAGTGTGCATATCATTGCAGAGGAAATCAGGTATCACATAAAAAAAAAGAAACGAATGAGTTCTAGCAGTGCTTCCTGCGGCCGCAACACGGTTGATCCTGGCCGAACCTCACAGCATCTCCAATAGTTTGCGTCGTTCATCAAGATATAGGCAGAAGGCGAGTGGCATAGAACAAGCAGTGGACGGGCTAGTCGCTCGTAAGGCATTTTAGTACATCCCTTAGGAAAAGGTGGCGGCGTTGATGGCAGAGGACACCAAGAAGTAAGCACCCCGGCTTTTGTCCCATTTCAGTGTCTTTCAGAAGTTGAAATGCAGACGTAGATAAGTACGTAAAATTCGTGTTGGAACAAAGCGTACGAATAAACAACGCCTTCAATATCAGCACCAAGCAGCAATAAGAAATTTCACGTCACCAGACTTCAAGGCTTGAAAACTCTCGTGGATGAGATAAAACTTGCGCTGACCTCATTCCCATCAGTCTGAGTATCTGACGGTCCAATGAGCCGTTGCGACGGAAGCTCTATACTAGCTACTACGCCACTACACGCGCAGGAACAATGACAAGTAAGAAAAAGAAATTCGCTCGGCAAGTTCGGGCGAGCACATAAACCATGCACACAGTGCATGGTAATATAATGCCACTTCAGGCCTGTATGTATACGCAGTTCGCCTCTGCGAACCGTTTATGCAAAATAGTGTGTCGCACTGCCTGGTTATAAAGCAAACACATAGAAAAACTGTTAAAGGCGACGTGGAACAACAAGATCATTCCCGTGCTCCGTAACGCCACAATTACACACCCTTAAACGCACTTTGAAGGACAAGCCGGATCACCGGGGTGTGTGCACCGTTCAGTGGCACTCCCGCAATTATCGAGTGTCTGTATAGGAGACAGCGCGACTTCCTACTGCCCTTCCGTCGTATACCCTGTAGTCCAGCGTGTTTCGTGTCCTTATCGATGCCAGTTTAATACGCCGTCTATATACGTTCGAAGGACAACAGCGTGACATCGAGGCTCAGACGTCGCTACCGCTGGGAACAGTTTCCGGCGACGAAGACATGTATAGGCCGCTTGACACATACTGCGAGCTAGGCTAGATAATTTGCGGTTAACTGCACGCTTTCTGCGTGCTCGCGTCAAAAGCAATAACACCGTTACGTTTTCCCACCGACACGAACTGGACAGGCAGGGGGGGGGGGGGGGGGGGGACATGATACGGCTATCCCCGAGAAGCGGCCGACGGAGCGCGTATTATACCATACGGGGAACCACAATCGAGAGCTTGTGTCCTTAATTGTGGCCTGCCCGAGCAACCGCGCCGCTGCCAGGAACAGAATCAAGAAAAAGAATGAATCCAGATCCTGTTCTGTCTGTTCGAGGCTGCCCACGGGCGGCGCCTTTGCGTTGTGTGTTTATATACGTTATTTCCGTCTCGGACCACTCGCAAGGATACCTGTATATCAACAAGGCCCAGCCGCACAGACAAGTTTGCCCTGCGTGCGAGCGTGTGTGCGTGCGTGTGCTCGCAAGTGTAAAAAAAAGCGTGCGGTGCGTAATTGCCGCACATGTGCCGCGCTGAGTTATAAACACAAGGACAGTGATATGTCTCTTTCGGTATGTAATAAAGAGTTGTCGGGCACGGCGAGCCGTGAAGCTAATAGCGTGTTAAGGAAAGTGGTGTCAACGCGTATTTGATAAGCCGATATGCGCGGCAATAGCGGGACACAGACCGCCGGCCTGTAATGGAGAAAGGCAAAAAGAGTTTGGAAGACTTGGCGCAGAGGTAACGTTCTTGCAGAGTTGAGCTCGCGCTCACAAATACGTGAATGGGCCGGTGGTCAGAGAGGTCACAACGTTTGCGTACGCGTTTGCGAGCAGCAGCCCAGCGTGTGCAGGACTCACTCGCGTAATCGCGACTGAAGGCTCCTTTAGTGACATCACTGCGCGATCCGTACCCTCGTGGATGCAGTGCGTGTGAGTTATCGCAATTGTACAGCAAATGTTGGACTGTATCAACGGGGCTTCTCCGCGAATAATAACTTTGTACAACGATCGTAGGACGATAGAATTAACTGACGCGATACGTATATAAAGAGATTGTTCTCTAAATAATTGCTTCCTACTGCAAAGGCAAGCTATACCGCGCACGAGTGCCGGCGAGAATTCACTCTTTTTTTTTTTCAGCCGTTTGAAAACGCACCTGGGTGCACAGATTTTACGTGGTCCGTAAAGAGAACTGCTCTAAATTGTTGCGGAGCCTGTGAACTTAAAATGCGCCCTTCCGCTGCTCCTCTATACGTTAAAATCCTGTCTATATATAAGCATTATGTCGAGGTCCCAAATGAAATGCCCGCAATGATGGAAACTAAGCAAATCGGTTGCAGCCTTTTCGCAACATGTCGTGCCTTAACAAGACAGACAGACAGACAGTCAGGAGATAGATAGATAGATAGATAGATAGATAGATAGATAGATAGATAGATAGATAGATAGATAGATAGATAGATAGATAGATAGATAGATAGATAGATAGATAGATAGATAGATTTTTATTGAAGGACCAGGCTTCTTGACCTCAAAGGTATGTGGGCTCCTTAGACCAGGCAGAAATGGCTCGCTGCTATCGCTCAACAAGCACAAACCCAGTCCACCAACCACCAACCTTAGCCACCCCCCCCCCCTCCCCCCATTCATTGGCCTGGTAATTCTTTATCTCTTGATTCAGCTGCGTCCTCTTAGTGCATGATGTTATTGATTTTAGATGCCGAAAGAGTATACAAGGACCATGAAGATGAAACGCGTGCGCGGGGTTGACTCCCTTCTGCTACGTCTTTGTCCTATGTGAGCGTTCAATATGTCTTCGTGTGCATCACCCGACGTTTCTGGATTATCTGCTAATCAAGCGACATTGTGCAGCAGCAACGAAGACCCAGGTCTCCCCTCGATGATGCAAATGTCTTGAGGTCCTGGACAGAGGACTCCAGCAAAACCCGGCGCCTGTCCCCAACACGGTAGCTTCTAAAAAAGTACGCCTGCTCTGTCTTTTGTAGAACTACTGGACGCGCTTTTAGATGGCTTCGTTTGCTTTAGCCTGTTCTGTATGTATGGTCGTTGTTGTGGCGACTGGCAGTTTAAACAGCACAAACCCAAACGGTCGCGCCGCTTCTGTTCGGTCCACATGCGCAGGCTGCAGCGCGCGTGCGTATTCAACGCCGCCTATTGTTTTGCCGTACAAGGCGAGCAACTCTCGGTCGCGCGTGTAGCCAGTGCAAGACGGGAGAAGATGGCGACAGAACGCTTCGTCGGCCCCGTTCTGTCGGAGGAACAGCTTCCTTATCTGGGAACCATACCGCCGCCCTCACCGCCCGCTGCCGTCTGCGAGGACAACGAAATGTACACAGCAACTTATACATGTGGCTACCATCACACGCTCTCGAGGCCGTTGCACAGACAATCGACGCACCCACAATCCCGGCAACTGATAACGGTGAAAGGTATGGGATGGTAGCTGTGTGTCAGGGCTCTCAAGCAACCCACGGGCCGCGCGCGGCCCGATATATAACCCTGCAATGGATAATCCTGCATGGGGCCAAATATCCTTCAGCAATAACCCATATATATGAGATATGAGAAAGAGTTTTGTTTGAAATGGCATCGTTAGCTGACGTTTTCGTCAAACACCCCCACCCCCCCGCCCCTCCAACCCAACCTCTCATTGTCTACCGGACGCGAGTTTGAGACCCCTGGTCAGAGCTATGAAACACTCTAGCGATGGCGCCGTTTAGCCGGTTAGCGAGTGCGCTGGAAATTCTGTCCATGTAGATACATATATTTTAATTTCGCTACACAGCTTTGCCCCATGCGAACGACAACGCCACGTTGTGTTTGGGGATTATGATTATGATGATGATGCTGATGCAGGCTGTGCTATCCTGACAGACAACGAAGGTTATTGCGTCGGTTAAGTAGGTCCGGTCTCGCACAGAGATATCACGAGAGTGCAAGACACGTGGTAATCCTTATTTCTTTTTTTTTTTTGTGCGTGCACATATCTTTACTTGGGTGGCATGATTTCAGCCTCACATTAACGCCGCAATGAATTTATTCTGTGTGTACACACTATCCGCATATTTCATGCCTTGTCGCTAGGTTCTGCATCAGTTGGCATGGCTGACAGCCCTACGCGTGATGTCTCCAATGCGAAGAGACCGGTGAGCACTTATCGTAGGTGCCACTGTCCTGAGTATGACAAACTCTTTCGAGAAACTAGATGATCGTCATCTGAATGAGTAAACTCTATCTTAGAACACCGCCTCCGGCGATCAGAGGCTCAGGAGCCTGCGAAGGCACCTCTGTGCTTTCCGAGACCTCCCGGCTAAAATTAGCCTCTTTGTCCCTGTGCTTGCGTGCGTTGTATTCACTCTTTCTCTCCCTTCTTTTCCTCCCGCGCTCCCCTCCACGAGTGTAGGGTAGACAACAGGAGTGTCGGCTGTTCAACGTACCTGTTTTCCCTTCCTTATCTCTCTCTGTCTCATCACATTTCATTATTGCTATAGTCATTTGTACATTACTGTCCGCACCTTCAAGTACTTGTCACGGGCACTGGCTCTACATTGCACGTGCGCACAATTCTGTGCATTGGGTCACGCTTTACATTACACGCTGCCATTCCCGCATAATGTGGCATACCCGCCAGCAGCGAAGCTTCATTTGTTGTATAGTACTTCATAAGCGGGGTTTTCTCTTTCCTATCCGCTTTGGCTATCGATGAAAACATTTTCAGCGACAGCAATGCAGAAAAAGAAACTCTTACAGTATATTCGAAATCAATGAGTTTACATCAAGTAAACGGAAAGCAGCCTATACAACGCGTCCATACAGAAGAGGTTATTACACTTAGAATGCAAGCATACCAGGTGACGTTAAAACGAGCTCCGAATAAACACCGTCCTATAACAACCGCGAGAAGAAATAGAGGGGGGGGAGTGAGCAGGTGTGTAACTAAGCGACACTGTCTCGGCCTAATTTACCGCTCGTGTACAGTTGGTGGACACGTGACCTTCGGACGGCGAATAGCGATTAGTCTTCTCCGCAATGCAGGACGAGGCCAAGGGCTGCGTTCTTTTCTTTCCCATCTTTGTACTTTATTCTCTTCGTTTCGCACACCGCACTCTGCGTTCAGCTTATTCCACCGGCGGGCCAGTCCCATTGCGTAATTATTTCTAACGATGCAAAACGCCACCCGGCGGAACGAGGCTACACGGCTGACATGCGTGCACTGCACGCTAGGGGTACAAAAATGGCACGGGCGTGCAAGGAATGTCGTGTGTGCGCATTTACATGATGTAGTCTGCGTCTGTGGTTCCGGTGCTCGGATGATGACCCGAAAGGGTTCGATACCGGTGGCGGTCGCATTTCGATGCAGGCCAAATGCTTTAAAGGCCCGTCTGGCAGCGCACGTCAAAGCAGGGCCCCACGTGGTCCAAGTTTTCGGAGCCCTCCGCTACCTCGTGCCTCATAATCATGTCATGATTCTGGCACCTAAAGCCCCTGCAATTAGTAATTAGAGTACCCGAGGGCGGGAGAATCCAGTGACAGATTAAAGTAGCCTAACGTGGTCTCTCATCGTAACAACCGGGTCACTGGAAAGGTGCGCAGATAACCCAAGGAAGTATTATAGGCTGCAGCTACTTGACAACCGTGCCTTGGAAGCTCGCTCGGCTGCGATGAAACAGTGTACGGACAGTCGGTAATTTGATTAATAAGAGACCATGGTTCGGAAGCTGTTGCAGTATCATCTTCGTGTACATGTCTCCCGCGGGCTAAGCTCACTCGGTGCCTTTATATACATTTTGCCGAGCGAATGCTTAGTCACGAGCGAGACATCGCCTCCCTTCCTCCCACATTCTTCACGCAACTTCTCTCTCTCTGGACGTAGCAATGCCGAACGATGCGGATTGCTGCAACACGGAAGCCCTGCTGCGCGGGTACCGGGAGCCCGTTTACGGCCAATTTCTGGCCGCGAAGAAGGCGGCCACACTGTCAAACGGAAAGGTCAACCGGAAGCTCAATGCAACCCCGGCGGCTCGCTGTAGTCAACGACGGTGACGGCCTCGCAGCAACCATGTAGCGAGAAACAACGGCAGTGGAGACCCTATCGATGCTCTAATGAAAGTTGAAGTTGCATCGTACATCCAAGCTTTGCGCTGGCGTTAGCCTTTATAGTACAGACATGCTACGTGAAAGGCTTGATAGTTCCGATCAACGACAGCGTGGCAGCTAATGGGTGTGAGCATCCATATTTACGTTTTCGCGAGCACTATACGCTACTGCTGATGAGGTGCCAGTTGTAGTGCCACAAGCAAGATCGGCATCCAAGTCATTACACCACTTTCTCTGGGAGCTGTTAGACAACCAGAACACTATGTCGTCTCGACACAGTAACTGTTGTGCGGAAAACGCTTAGCAGGCTCATGTAGGGGAAGAGCATAGAAGATACGGCTGAACATGATAGGACGGCTGGCCTAAGCAAACTAGTGCAACAATCCGGGATTCCTCTTCTCCTTCTTGTTCTCGTCTTGTTTTCTTCTTTTTTCTTTTGTTTTGTTCTGCAGTTCTGTTGCTCTCGGTTTGATGTCGATCTATGTCCTCTTGACGATAATCTAGCACCAGAGTGTTGATCACTTGTTGTGGCGCAGAACGCGGTTAGTGAATGCACTCTTCGTACAGTGCTGTCACGGATACCACCATAGCTCATTCAGACAGTCAGTATGTAAATCCTTGCTGTCGAAAGTCGCGCATTGGAGGAACCGTCATGCAGGTTCTCCTTGAGCATAAGAAAACAATCACCACGCCTTGTCTTCAGTTACTATTTATAGCGGTTATTTCCCTCCCCCCCCTCCCCCAATTTCCACATGATCAGGGGCCAAATTCAGAAAACTTCTCTCACGCGAGTGATTTTCCCCATTGCTTAAATAATCGTATATCTCGCACGGTGATTCGCTCAAATATTCGCTTACTAACATCTGCAGCGCGAAACATTTTCGTTGTCGGAGGATCCGGACATCGGAAAGACATCTTATAATCTGGCGGCTTTGCTGTGGAAATCCCCGTCAGATGTCGGCGTCAAGGAAAGTTAATACTTTACTGCGTATAAAAAGGTCGACAAACGCAATGTATTAGGCACTTTCATATAACGGCAGACTAGTTTTCCTGTTTGATCGACTCCAGCACCAGTTAGTGAATCTAACGGCGTATCGTGTGTGCACAGCGTGCGATACCGCAACGTCTTGACAGCTATACTGAAACGTCTATAGGCCCTGCCGTGCACTGCCCCTGCGTGGCGTCAGAGTGAACAAAAGGAGACATCAAGCGGACCAGCTATAAACATGCTTGCACGAGCCCTAGTGCTACACGTATATACATTATACGGACTGGCTGCCAGGCACTGGCACCGCATTGCATATGCACGAGTGCAGCCTAGATTTGACACCAATCCCTTCTGGTATCCCACATACACCTGTTGTAAGCCCACGAAGGCGCAACGCAGCTTTAATGGCGCGTCGATACCACAGAAGTGACGAGTTGCAAAGGCGCCGTAGTGTTCTTGTACACAGCAAGACAGGTATAAAGTAGGGGAAAGGAACGACGGATGACCTAGCCCTCAGGATGAGTCGTTACGTTGTGAGCGGCGCGTTCCAATAACCTGTCCCGTGACCCTCGACTGCTCAGCTTCTACCGCGTACTTTCGGCTGCAGAACTGGCCGCGATGGCGTACGTCTTCCTGTTGACCGACGCAAGTCGTAACTCTGCGGCGTACCACCCCCCCCCCCTTCCCCTCCTGCCTTTCCTGCATACATTCTATTTCTCCCTTGCCTCCCTCTGCCATAACTCGCTCGTTTTTTAGCGCGCGTGGGCTGCGGATTTATATTTCTTGGTTTGTGACAAGACGGGCTATGGCTGACGATGCATCGCGTACCTGTCTTTTAATGAGGGGCCTAGTGCATGCACAATTTAGTGTCGGGATGTACACCGCGAGCTTTATGTGCGTATAGTGCAGAATGTCCCGCCGGTTCGCTGTGCACCGGCCCTGCGAACAGAGCGGCGCGTTACTTCGTCGAACGCTACACACATAGCGCGCTCTCCAGCCGCATATCAAGGAAAGGCAAATACAATAAAGCACGCGAACAACAAGAGCTCAGTAGATACTTTCGACGCAACGGCGACATTCGCTTACGACTACTACTACCGGGCATATTTCTGTGGATTTCACACCGGACGGGCTTAATCGGAGATGTACTGGAAGAGGCTTTCGGCATTGTGCGTGGCCGTGATGACGACGATCATGATGAAGGATTAGACGGACAGCGTCGGGTACATCGAGTAAAAAAACAAACTAGGAGGCGTCATCACGCTATTCCGCCCGCCTCGGCAAGCCAGGCTCCTTTGACACCTTGATAGCAGTTCCTCTCGGGCATGGGTTAGGCCCACGTAGTTGCAGGACCTCTCGCGGTTGTTTGAACGCGGTTAAATTTAGTGGCGCTTGACCGTACGCTAACTTACCGCTTGCCTGCCACGTGACCGCAGCCCATTTCCCATGATTGTCTCTCAAATTTTTTATGACTACGCTTGAATATTGTACCGCGGTGCCCTCTCCTGGCTTTTTTTTTTTTTTTCCTTCCTCCGTGGTCAAATACACCGAGGCAGCCGCGAAGCCCTTTACCGCTATAGTCGCAACGCCACGGTGTTCGCTCATTGTGCCTCGTGGGCGAGTGCAACCGCCATCGCGCGCGACTGAAGCGGTTAAACGCACATATACACATGAAGACACGTTAGCAGCCACAGCCTATAGCGAACGTCGCTCAGCCTACGCCGTGCGAACCAGAACAAAAGAATTCGCGACAAGCACTAGACGAGCTGTTCGACCTGCGAGCCCGCTCACACACACGCCTACGTGTATACCGCAGCCATGGTTGCGCAGCACAGCGACACAGATGCAATGCGCAGTGCAGCCAGCGACTGCAGCGCAACAAAGCAATGTCCTCGACCGCATGCGATGCACGTCCGCGGACATGAGCATACACGTATTATACACGAGCGCGACCAAGCACAAAAGACGGCAGAACGCGTTGGAAGGAAAACCGACAACGTCTCGGGCGGCGCGCCTTTCGGGACAGAGCGCGAAGGGTTGCTTTGCGCAAGCAAGCTCTTGAGTGAGAGCTACACGACGAGTAGAAGGCGTTGTTGTCATTGCTGCTGCTGCTACCGCGGTCGCCATCACTGTTGTTGTTATAGTTCGTCTCACATGATGCCAATGCCAGACGACGAAAGGGAAACGTCTCGAGACCCTTTGACGACGATAGCATCAGGCGGGTGACCGAGACGGATCATTCGCACCTGCGTCTACAACCCGCGTCGTCCAGATCAGCAGTCGACCACCTTAGCCACTACACCACTAAGCGGGTGTATGCGTCTATAGACGAGCGTACAGTCTCCGGTCACAGTGGTGCGCATCGCAAGATGGTCCAAATTTTTCGGCATATAGTTATGGGCCCACGTCCGTATACTCGAAAGCTTTGGCCTTAAATCTGTACACGGGAGCGCGGACAATTCCGAAAGAGACATAATGAGAAATAGTAAAGTGCTTTAGAGTCATAAGTTATATTTCGGGAGCTCTACTCGCCTCGATTTCGCTATTTATGCCGGATATTTAAAAAAGAACACAAGTGTCAAATTTTCATTTCCGAGTTTCAAGCCGAAACTTTGGCCTTATGACGTCACAAATGCCCCCGCTTCTTTTTTGTGTGTGTGTCTGTGATCTCGCCATTTCACTGAGTCAAATTTTCTGCTACATATTGTATTAAGTCCATGGCTTCCTTAGAATACAATGAATATCATTTTACTATTAAATGTCGTGCATATATTAATCCAGGAAGCCCAAAACAGCGTCGTCACCTGTATCTCTTTGCATGCATTATATCTTTTTTAATTTTTTCATGTGTCTTCTCGCAAGAGTGGGGCTTTTGGTACTGCGAATAGGTAATTTACTAAAATGAGAAGAAATCGATTCTCACTTTTGGCTCTGTTTAAACAAATCCAAGAAACGCCAGTTTCGTCTATAATACGGAATTCTGCGGCGCTCTGTACGTGTCACGACCAATAATGATAGACAAACAAGAATGGAAATTTTCTCGTTACGACAGAGCCTTCGTCTGTTGACAACTGCAAATTCCTTCAACTTCCAGAAACGCTGGCCATACGGTTGTCTTTATACATACGCGTCAATGCTATACCATCATGTGACGTGAACATAGCATCTCCATCTATACAGTCAATGAATGCATTAATGCTGCATGTAGCTATAGGGGACAGTAACAATAAGCGTGCTATTCGGCGGTATTTGCAGCCATTGCGATACCCGCACATCATTCCCGCGATTCTGCGAAGCAATTTTATTTCGAAATGCTTGGATTTCCAGACTCGGCATCGACATGGCATAACTCAGTGTCTGAGGCTTGCTGAAAAATGCGGTCGTCTGCACGTAATAGGCGAGCTACGGGGCCGCCAACTTCGCATCGTATGCAACGTTGAAATGCGAGGATTCTCTGAGCTACGCGAGAGGCATACGTGATGCGCAGTCACAATTTCGAGATTCTTCCTCGTCTCGCATTTTCTTCCCCCTCCGTCTATATAAAAGCCCATTCGAGATCACCGTCAATCGCCCGCGCAGTTCTTCTCGCAGGTAAATAGCCGTGTCCCGCTGCTCTAAGCCTAACCACGCCCCTGTAATAGACCGCTGCTTTAAATGGGAACCGATGCTGTTGCTTCCGTATTTCCAAACCGCGACGAAAATTGCACTGCCGTCAACGGGTGAACGCCTGACAGGCACTTTCCGTCTCTTCCAGGTATATATAAAACCAAATAGGTAAATAAATAAATGAAAAAAAAAGACAGACTGCCAGGCGAAGTCCGCATATGGTTACGAAACGCACTTATCCCGTACCCTGCATGCACGCAGTCGTCAGAGCGAGCCCCGAAAATAGGAGCCAGTTTAGAAACGGCCTCCAAGACGGGCCGTCCCGCGAGCGTGCCTGCACTGCAGTCCTTGTCGTCTGCTACGCTTTTATGCGTGCCAGACGGACAGGCCGTTTGAAACTGCCCTGGGCGCCGTGTGCAGACCGGTCCACGAAGGCAAGCGTTGTATTATATACTAAAGTAGGCACAGCAGCACAGGGAGGGGGTCGGGGAAATTACGCGCGAAAGCGCGAGCGCGAGTGCATTGTCTTACGCTCTCGCGGGGACGATGGAGGGCCTTGCGGTGCTAGTTTTGACTTTATATTTCTCTTAAACATGCGGACAGAGAGAGAGAGCGGTGCAAGGAGACTAAATTTAAATACCACTGGAGAACCACCGAATGAGGACGACGTTCCAAAGCGTACGCGGGCCGTCATGCATTTAGTTACCCTCCTCCTCCATTTATTCTTTCTTTTCCTATCGATTTTCTTTTTATTGTTATCATATTCACAGTTTGATCATGTAGGGCACTCTCAGTAGTCAGGATCTTACGCGTCTCCCAGGTTTGTCTACTTATGGAAATACCGCACCCTTCAGGTCGGGAAAAAGAAAAGGAACTGCCGAGCCGACCTCAATGCTCGCTATGTCTTGAATGGCGCGCTAGCGTCTAACGTTTGTTTGCCTGAGGTGGACCCTTGGTTGACTGCAGTGGACATTAGGTTAACTTTAGGTGGACTGACTCCCGTTCTTTTTTTTTATTTCTTTTTAACGTGCGGTTGATGTAGCCGCATGCCCGATGCGATGCGCAGCTATACCTTCGTTTAATGTTCATTGACATTTAGCAATGGTGCGTTTTCGCTACGGCATTTCGCAGAACACACAGTTGTGACCCCGGCTAACTTTCCGTGATTTTAGTAATGACAGGCTCCTTTATGACATCACCAGTCGTTAAGAGCTAGCGCAGGGGCACCTCTACCACTGATTGGCGCAGGCACCTCCACCACTGATTGGCGGCGTTTTCAGACTACGTTAAAAGAGGTGTTTCAGCGCCCCTTTTAACTCTGCTCGTCGCCGTAATACGAAAAAAAAAAAAAAAAAACTACCAGTGACGCACACAAAGGCCCGCACTGCATGTGGTGAATTCTTTGCGGGGTACTCGTCTTATGAATAAGCAGCTCCGCTCGCAAAGCGCAACGAAATGGGGCCGGCGGCATTGCCGATTTCTCCACACTGTTATTGCCGCAAACGGTGGTCGGGCTCGTTCGGTACTAAGTCGACACACTTAGTGCTGTATTCATAAACCGACCTTATCCTTATCTTTCCTGTGCCCTTATCATGGTTAATGAACAAATGAGTTCAGTATCTACGAACAAGCCTTATGATACTCTTTCGCACAGATTGCCATTTTAGTCCCCTGAGCACGGCTTAATGTCACAGGGGCGATAAAGAAGACAAGCGATAAGTATAAGTTTATGAATAAGAGCCTGACTCGTAGCCTGGTGACCCGGGCCATTGCGTTCGCTTGTTGCGTCTCTGGGCCTAAGGTCAACCTTTTGGCGACGCGAGTAATTCACGCATACATTCATACTTCGTCGCTAATTATGCGTAGCGCTCTTCCTTAAAATAAAAGTGAGAAAGACAGAAAAAAGAAGGCAATTTTCTCATATCAGCGTGTGCCGCTATAATAAACACGGAATTTCTCATCACATATAAATGCAAGAACGTGATATTATTTCTTTCTTAGCGGTGGTTTCGTCTTCTTCTTCTTCTCCTCTGTAAGTTGGCACATACCCAGTGCAGTGGTTTAAAAGTGCTCTTTTATATCTGTCGTTTGGTGATACGCAAATGATTAAAATTAAGGTAAAATTATTTTGGTTTCAATTAGAAATTTCGGTATTGTTAAACAGACACCCCTGTGACTGTACCCCAAAGTGGACTGTCCAAAAGAAAGAATAGTCATTTCAGTAAATTCCAGGCCTAGGTGGCGGATAATGGCCTCGAGAATTTTCTTTCGCTGGATTTTGAAGCAGCGACAGGATATCAAAAAAGTGGTGAATCGTTTCCTCCTCATTACACAAGGTGCACAGTGAGGAAGCAACTAGACCGGACCTGTGCAAATAAAAATTCAGGGAGGGAATTCGGCAACGTAGTTTTGTGATGGCAACCTCCATCTCCCTTGTGCCCGCTACGCCATGTGAATGAAAGATGTTTTTAGTCTGGATAAGCCGTCAATACTGGCTCTGAAAATCATTTTTCAAGTGTAAACTCGCGAAATCTTGCGACCTTTAAGTATAGAGTTGGTAGTGGGACCCAAATTATAGGCGACTGAATTGACGCCTTTGCTAACGAATAGCCGATTTCATTTAAAAACAAACCTTTGTGGCCAGGTACCCAGATTAAGTGAATGCATTTTAGATGGTCAGGAGCTATAAAAACGAAGAGCTTTATGCAGGCGACTTCCCAGGCGCAAACACAGAAGAGCACACATATAAAGAATCAGTAAGAACAGCAGCCACTTTAATTGTAGGATTTAATTTGCGTAAAGCTAATATTATGGCCATTAATTCGGCGAGAAATATAGGAACTACATCGGGTAGCCGTAATGAGAAGGACCGTTCGAGTTCTGGGCAAAGGATTCCTACCCCGGCGCGTTCTTTGCATTGCGATGCATCTGTTGTAATAACCACTTTTGTCATTAGCGTATAAGTGATCTCGTAACAATCCGTTCAGGATAGGTACGGTAATAATTTCGCGTAATTTGGAAACATTTGATCATACGTAATCTCCGGACAATTTTCCTGCGTATTGTCGTGGGAAGTACATCGTGAATTTGTACATTTAATGGTTTAAGTGATTGCTGAATTTCCGGAGTGTGAAACCTCGGCTAGTGCACACAAGAAAAGAAGACAGTCTGGATGAGAAAGGAAAATTATTTAATCACGGTTTGAGGGAAATCCATATAGTCTTACGAATGTCTGCCCCGTCAGCATGTTAAATCGGCTTACAGTGGGTGTCACTCGTGCTTCCAGATATGACACAGAATTTGCGACCTGTTTTGGAAGGTCTAAACACAGCCATAAAGCCTCTCGCTATATCGCATAAGTTTCGACGCAACACTGTTTCTTTTCTTTTTTTCTTTTTGTTTTGTTTTGCTCGCTCGATTACGGTCTTGGCGGCGCCGTCCTATACTTGGTGTAAAGATTGTAAAGATTTGGACAGGTGACATGAAGCAATGTTTGCACAGTTTCATTAGGAGACAAGTGTACGACGTGAGCGCAACACTGTCAAGAAAGATGTGCGAAGAAAAAGACAGACATGAGTGCGAAGCCATTGTAGAAGCCAGAGGAATAAAATCAACCGAAGGCTGATTGATTGATTTATGGGGTTTAACGTCCCAAAACCAGCTGTGATTATGAGAGACGCCGTAGTGGAGGGCTCCGGAAATTTTGACCACCTGGGGTTCTTTAACGTGCGCTGACATCACACAGTACACGGGCCATCAACATTTCGTCTCCATCGAAATGCAGCCGCCGCGGCCGTGATTCGATCCCGCGACCTACGGATCAGCAGCCGAGTGCCATAACCACTAGACCACCGTGGCAGGGCGCAATCAATCGAAGGCTGTCGCACGTACTCAGGTGCGTAGGCTCAGCGTTGCACATAGTGTTGTGAAAATTCATGCGGCGCCATAAAATATATCCACTCTGAAAACTGTACATGCCGAAACTTGAACAGTGACTTAGAGCACATCGCAAGGACCACGCTTTCGCGTATCGTCCGGGTCTCTAGTTCTTGCAAGAAATTCCAGCGGCGATGGCGACACTTGTGGATGGACCGTTATATATTTGTACCCATTACACCTGCGCGCCACTTGAAAAGCAGCGAATGTGGAGACGTTTCAGTGTAACTGCACATTATCCAGGCGTCAGAAGTGAGACGTCTACGAGAACGAATGCCGTATTTTCCGGAACATAACGACTCTGTCATTTATTTCTGCCGCGACGTACGCCAGAAAGGTCCCGTTAGAAGCAAATGAAGGACCATTCCAAAGTTTGGAGAAAGAACTCTGGGCGTAGTTCATAATGCTCCTTGAATTCGAGAGAATTGGTTTACAAGAATGTTTACGCAGTGGTTCCGTAACTTAAACGACTTTCCTTAAACGACATTCAAGAGCTTAAACGACTTTCAAAAGTTGGCAGGAGAGCCAGTATCCAATCGCTTCGGTAAGAAAAGAAGAAATATGTCGCGATATATTTGTATGGCATAATATGTAGGTTTCCTTAGAACACATCGCTAGCTGCCGATGAAGTCTAAGAGGAGTCAATATTCTAACTTATCGTAGAAGAAAGTAGCACGTGAAAACCAGGGCACATGAGAACAGAAACATGGAATACAAAAGTTGACTACCATAGTTTAAAAGCCTTAGTTTTCTTTCTTTCTTTTAAGGTAAGTTAACTTCACTTTATTTCTAAACTTCGCAACGCAGGTGGCATCAACACGCAAGTCCTACTCACCCGTAATCCGAAAGCTAGGAGGCGTTAAAATCCGAACGTGCTGGCTGGATGGGTAAAACAGAAATCCAGAATCTTCGGTAGTAAATTCCGCACCGGCAGCAACCAACAGCACCGACAACACAGTCGTTACAATCTCCAACGGAGAAGTCAACAGGGACACACAGGCGATTGCTTCGGCGTAATCCTACGGAGAGCGAAGGATGCTGGATCAACAGGTGACAGTGGCTCGTTCCGCGGAGAAACAAACCACCGCGGCAACAACCGCGTGCACGCACTACCGCGCTGCTTCGAAGCCGCACACCGAATGCCCGTTGGGGCCAGTCTCCCGGTTTGACAAGAGCGAGCAGCATCCTCGCTCTCTCAGCATCACCTTTTCCCAGACACCGGCGGCAGCGGTTGTACAACGCGCACCTGTTCGCCGAGAGAGGAGCTTCAAAGCGAGGAGGTTTGGCCGGCGCCCGGCGAAGCGCCGGAAACTTTTGCGCAGACTCGGTTCGAGGTCTAGTAACGCCACCCCGGGAGATTCGGCCGCCCGCCCGGGGAAAATCGACTGGCACGCCATGGTGAGTCGCTGCGAGCGAATCCCATCGCAAAATCCGCTTCGGAACACCGCCGAGAATCATGAATGCAAAGAGGTGGACAGCTAGAACATTTTGATACTACAGACATATGCAAAAAGACGCCGACACACCGTGGAAGACATGGAGGCGGACTCAGTAGAGTCCGCCTCCTTGCTACGAAGCTAGCGTGATCCTATGGGATGGCACGTACCACCTTGCAGGAGGTGAAAAAGAAGACGGTACTGTCTGCTGCGGTCCTGTCCGCCATCTTGGTTGATGCTGTGCGCCCCACTGTAAATACACCTATAAATAGTTGTCCCTTGGTGTCACTTACGTAACAATATTCCAAGGTGGGTGGCAAGAGTAAAGGAGAGGGGGACAAATGATGGAAACGTCGAGAAAGAAAAACACAGCGAGAGGGTGCAATTCTCGTTAAGCGTATATATATATATATATATAAGGACTCTGTATATGCAAAATTAGCTTGGGTTGCCGCCAGTTTATAACAGAATTGACGATGCGCCTCTTAGAGAACGACGGCTTATTACATCAACGTTTCGGTCGGGCCGAAACGTTGATGTAAGAAACCGTCGTTCTCTAAGAGCCGCATCGTCAATGCTGTTATATATATATATATATATATATATATATATATATATATATATATATATATATATATATATATATATATATATTTAAAAGAAGAGATTCACACGATTAACAAAAAGAATATAAATTTACTGACGTTGCGGCCGGTGGACCGGTCTTCATTAGAGTCAGAGTCTCTGATGAAGGCCGGTCCACCGGCCGCAACGTCAGTAAATTTATATTCTTTTTGTTAATCGTGTGAATCTCTTCTTTTGAATATATATATAGGGAAGGTTTCGAAAAAGCTGTCCAATGGACACGTGACGCGACAGAGAGGCTCCGCCTACCTGTCCCGACTGGGGCAGCCCACTAAGCGGACCACAATAAAGTTTTGCAGCCACCATCCGTCCATTTAAAGTTACACTTCAGAAGCGTGCGTAAAGATGAGTGTCATTCCCCTCAGTTATATTAAGATGTGTAGTTGAAGATTTATTTGCGGAGTACACTTTTATAAGCTAATCGTTTGTTGACTTGGAAATTCGCAAACTTAAAAGAATTGGCAGATCCCACGTACAGTGGCAATCAAGGAAATGCGAAGCCGCTCATACACGCACGCCATGATTTTAACGTTATGACCTGTCATTTACGTTCGTCATGCAGTCGCGTTGTGCCATGGCAATTTTGGTATACATCCCATTGACGAAACGAGTGGCATGTAGATCACGCCGCTCATGACATGCATGTCACGATTTTCATGTTATGACCTGTCATTTATGATCGTCATGCAGTCATGTTGTGCCAAACCAATTTTCGTATACATCCCATTAACCAAATGGCAGTATAGTGCCAGGACTGTGGCATGTAAATCATGCCACTCATGACATGCATGTCATTACTTTCATGTTATGACCTGTCATTTACGTTCGTCATGCAGACGTGTTGTGCCATAGAAATTTTGGTATACATCCCATTAACGAAACGCGTGGCAAGTAAGTCATGCCGCCCATAACATGCATGCCATTCTTTTCAGGTTATGACCTGTCATTTATGTTCTTCATGCAGTCATGTTGTGGCATACCAATTTTCGTATACATCCCATTAACGAAACGGCCAGCATAGCACCAAGACCGTGGCATGTAAATCATGTCGCTCATGACATTTTCATGTTATGACCTATCATTTATGTTTTTCATGCTGTCATGTTGTGGCATGCCAATTTTCGTACACATCCCCTTAACGAAACGCGTGGCATGTAAATCATGTCGCTCATGACATGCGTATTATGATTTTCATGTTGTGACGTCAGTTATGTTCTTCTTGTAGTCAGTTGTGGCATACCAATTTTCGTATACATGCCAATAACGAAAAGGCAGGAGAGCACCAAGACCGTCGCATGTAAATCACGTCGCCCATGACATGCATGTCATGATTTTCATGTTGTGGCATGCCAAGTCATGTTGTGGCATGCCAATTTTCGTATACGTCCCATTAACAAAACGCGTGGCATGTAAATCATGTCGCTCATGACATGCATGTCACGATTTTCATGTTATCCCCTGTCATTTATGTTCGCCATGCAGTCATATTGTGGCATACCAATTTTTGTATACATCCCATTAACGAAACGGCCAGGAGAGCACCAAGACCATGGCATGTAAATCGTGCCGCTCATGACATGCATGTCGTGCTTTTCATGTTATGATCTGTCATTTATGTTCGTCATGCAGTCATGTTTGGCATACCAATTTTCGTACACGTCCCATTAACGCAACGGCCAGGAGAGCACCAAGACCGTGGCATGTAAATCATGCCGCTCATGACATGCATGTCATCATTTTCATGTTATGACCGGTCATTTATGTTCATCATGCAGTCATGTTGTGGCATACCAATTTTCGTACACGTCCCATTAACGCAACGGCCAGGAGAGCACCAAGACCGTGGCATGTAAATCATGCCGCTCATGACATGCACATCATGGTTTTCATGTTATGACCTGTCATATATGTTCATCATGCACTCATGTTGTGGCACACCAATTTTCTTAAACATCCCGTTAGCGAAACGGCCAGGACAGCACAAAATCGTAGGCGGCTAGATAGATAGATAGATAGATAGATAGATAGATAGATAGATAGATAGATAGATAGATAGATAGATAGATAGATAGATAGATAGATAGATAGATAGATAGATAGATAGATAGATAGATAGATAGATAGATAGATACGCTCAAAGTCGCCGAAGTTCGCTAAAAAATGCTTTGCATTTAAAACGAAAAGAGGCAGTTTTTTTTATTATCTTTACGGTAACGATCATCAGACAAAATAATTAACGGATTCCACCACGTTTTGTTTTATTGTTGGTTGAGAAGTTACGGTTGTTATTCTGAGCGTTCCCTTACTTCACGCTACGAGCACTGTGGTTGCGACGACGATTTTTCTTGGTGGCTCCTTGGGTATGCGCAGCCACGAGACCACCGACAGGAGTCACCCAATTGGGAGAGTGGATGGGTAGGTGGTAGTGATGCAGAACTATCCTTAAATTGACTATCGATAGTATCGATAGTGTAGAAAAACTGTCGACACTATTACTATCGGTGAAATATCGGTAGTACCACCGCGGTGGTCTAGTTGTCATGGTACTCGGCTGCTGATCCGAGGGTCGCGGGATCGAATCCCGGCTGCGCCGGCCGCATTTCGATGGAGGCGAAATGTTGAGGCCCGTGTAGTGTGCGTTGTCAGTGCACGTTAAAGAACCCCAGGTGGTCGAAATTTCCGGAGTCCTCCACTGCGGTGTCTCTCATAATCACAACTGATTTTTGGACGTAATACCTCAGAAATCAATCAATAATCGATTGTACAATGGATGGTTATACCATTGGGAGCGCAATCGATGGTACTACTGTTTTGTGAATAAGCCTGCTGTTGTTAGCCGGCGCTATCGCCAAAATATTTCCGATGGCGTATTGTCTGCAATACTCAGTTAATTCGATTTGCGAGTATTCTTTGGCGAATGAAATAAATTATTTGAGCAGTGAAAACGCCGGGGCATATACTCAAAGGTTACTAGTTTCACCTTGCCAAGAAAATTAGTTCTTGAAGCTTTTACTTTTAAATCACAAAATGCAATATAATTTTGAAGCCGCCCTGTTCCGCGCATGTAACGGTTCCTTTTTGCGGTGAACTGTTCAACCTTGCACCGCCGATATTGCTTTCTCTGTTTGTTTTATCGTACGTCCTTTGACGCATTCCGTTTCGGTCGCAAATTCGCGGGCTGATCTACTAGTTGGTTCGCCTGTTCTACCTTCATTCTCTTGCTTTTCTATTTAACTGGGTGTATCGAGTAAGTCCGAAACTTCACGAGTAGGCAAAAATACCGGTGATTTTATACTATATACCGACGGTATATCAACACAATCAATAATACTATCGATGTTACTATCGAGAGCGCCATCGAGAGTTTTTCACCATCGATAGTACAATCGATAGTTCTGCATCCCTGGAGTAGGTGGACGGAGTTTCCGTGGATGCCTTGTAGGGGCACCCGCTCTGAATCGGAGTTCCGACCAGCGCCACTTAGTACCCGACATGCGGCCGGCCCGCCATCTGGGGAGCGCGTTGAGAGGCGCAGCAGCCGGGAGCGTCGGCGCTTCGCTAGTGGCTGTACTTGGTGATTTCACGGACTACAGCGCCTCGCGTCGCCGCGCTGGGATGGGAGAACAGATGAACGGTCCGGATCGCGAGTGGAGCGGTGGCAACACCATGCGGTAGGAAGTGGGCCTTGGCCGCAAAGCTTGCCGACGCAGGGGCGAAAACAAGGAATAAAAATGCGTGTAAGAACGAAGTGAATGCTGTAACAAAAGGTACAGCGGCGCGCACTGCAGACCGGGCGAGATTCCACGGGTGTCCGCTCTGATCAGACGATGTCCGGCTGTGGGTGCGGTGAGGCCGTTTTAATTATTTCGAAGGCGGTGCCGGCCGATCTGCAGCGGCTTTGTTTTCATCGTAGGAGGGCGCGCAGCACTCTGGACAGGTTTACACAGCGGTCGGATGGACACGCGGCAAGCGCATCTTCACGTTCAGACGAGCAACACACTCCCTTTCTTGCCAGCGGTTGCACTACGGTGCTACGACCACGCGGAAGAAATAGCTCCGATATGTATGCACAGACACGCTAGGTTAATATGCATGGCCGCGGTACAGCGACGCGCTCTTGCGTACACTGAAGCGGAAAAGGCGCTGTGGGAGCGAGCGTGGAGTAGGAGGCGGTGTAGGGCCGTTTGTTTTATTTACTGTCATCATTATACATATAATGTTCCCAGTGGTAAGAAATGAAGGGGTGACACATCGGTGACATTGTAAACCGTATTGTTCTCCGTGTTTTAAACAAAGTTCTGTATTTATTTATTTATTTATTTATTTATTTATTTATTTATTTATTTATTTATTTATTTATTTATTTACTTACTTACTTACTTGCACCAGCTATTGTCTTCGTAGTACCATACACTGCGGCTTGGGTACATCGTTACCTTAAGGCAAGGCAGTTCATGAGAATAGGTGCCAAAATTTCGATGTGGACTGTTCAATCGGCAATTCTTTTGTCTGACACTGTGATGGTGTGATGAACAGTTCGCCATTCCTGGCGATAACAGGGCAGTTGTAAGAGAGAGAGCAGCGATATTGAGAAACTGTTTTAGGCGCAATAAATTCCCTCAATGGCGCGCAGAAAGCGGCGATAGACCCCGACACAGGTGAGAAATCGATCTAGCCATCCTTAATATTGTTACGTGACGCTTAAGGGCGCTGACCTGCAGTGGGGTGTGCGGTTACAGGGTGTCTGGAAGACACCCAAGAAAGAAGACGATGGTGTACCTGGGGTGAACATGGTGTGACTCCCAGCTTGCCAGCGTAAAATACAAGTGCTGTAAATAATTTCATCATTTGTTCTGTGCCGTTCCAATATTTTCCTTTGGTGTCCCTCTGAACCCCAGGTGGCCAAAATTCCCGGAGCCCTCCACTATATACGGCGTCGCTCATAATGAAATCCTGGTTTTGGCACGCAAAGCAGTAAACTATTATGAGTTATTTCAATTGCCCACCGTCGTTGTATTATATATGGTTCCGCTGCGAAGTCGTTAACAATTTAAGGCTCGCAGCAGTTACAACACGACGTAAATTACGCATTGTTCAGCGGGTTAGTGTCGGAGCAGTCCGTCGTCCACTTCATCGAGGCTGACAAAATTGACAAGCAGCGCCACTGTGGTGTTGAAACTGAACTTTGCGTGGCGGACCACGTCCAAAGTGGTTGCGTAGCCAAAGGAAGCGGCGTCTGACCAGAATCCGTCTACATTTGTAGCGTAATTATGGGGTATGTAATACCAAACCCGAAGTATGATATTGTGGTACAGCGTTCCGGACAAAATGTGACCACTCCGAGTTCGTTGAGGGGACGCTATAGTGAAACACTGAATCAGATCTGACTGACCAATCACTTCTTGAGAATACTGCCTTCGTTATCTTCACCATCATGGGCTCCTTATTAGGGGATGAAATAAACGTCAAAATGTCATTTCTATTTTTTTTTTATTTTCATACTGAAAATTCCCCTCCAGAGCTCCGATGTGAAGTCACGAATTCCAACGTTCTCGATCGTATATTTTGTCTACAATGACCTAATAAAAATTTTCCGGCATTTGGTGTGTTAATCCTCTCGCATCCTTAAAACCCCATTGTGATTCATTTTTGTTAACAGGGCATTATGAACGCCTCAGCAGACTACTTGCAACGAAAGGCCAGCATCCATGCTAAAAACGTCCCGCAGGGCCTCTTCGCTGCAGTGCTATCAGTACGTACAGGTCACGTGACGAGCAGTCAAAGACAGCCGATAAAGGTGACGGGAACAGATGAGTAGAACCATTGTACAGGTTGTATCAGTGCAGCCGTTAGTCACGGCAGAAACACGCCCTGGCTCCGCAAGAAATCTCGCATCGCCATTGCCTAGTAACCACCGATGTCACAGCTGGCGCACCACTTCCTCCTACTCCGCTCTTCTCCGAATGTTGTGACGTCACTGGCGACTGCGCATGTGCCCCCTCCTCCTCCTCCTCCTCCTCCGTTCCGTTTAAGAGCATGCGCACTGGCGGTGGCGCGTGCCACGTCTCCTACCGTGTCTGTCTTGACGGGTACTTCTCTACACTGTGCTCGGTCTGAAACATTAAGAAGCATTAGGTGGGTGTCTCTCTTTCGAGTTTGGCCATGCATGGATCTCTCTGGTTCGACGCGAACATTTCTACCCTGAGATCCGTGCGAAACGTTCAGAAGCGCTCGCTGGTCCTCGGAGTGCTTCGCGAGGCGTTTCCGAAGCCCCAGACCACGACGAAATACCGGTGTGCCGGGAATCTATATGCTGAGAGTCAAGGTGACACAGTTTACCACCACGAACGGTTTCGTGTAAGCGAAAACCTAGAACAGCCCAGGACCAGTTAGGTGACGATAAGCTCCGTTTTGTTTAGTCTTGCGCCATTAGTACAAGACATCATTTAGAGCGCCCATTCTTTTTTTTTTCCTAAGGAAAATTTTCCCTGGCGATGACCGGCATCATCTGAGACTGAACAAATGTGTATCGGTAATACTGCAGAGCTTACCACTGTACACAGCCTGTAAACGCCTCTTGTTGCTGTGATAATGAACTAAGGTGCCAAGCATCTGCATCACAAAACATTGAGCATAATAGGCAACTCTATCACGGCACCCATTTCGGGAAAACAAACTTTGGCCGAACGATGTCATTGCCAATGTTTACAAGTAAACGCTTGTTGTTGTTGTTGTTTTATGGGGTTTAACGTCCCAAAACCAGCTCTGATTATGAGAGACGCCGTAGTGGAGGGCTCCGGAAATTTCGACCACATGGGGTTCTTTAACGTGTACTGACACCGCACGGCACACGGGCCTCAACATTTCGCCTCCATCGAAATGCAGCCACCGCAGCCGGGATTCGATCCCGCGACCCTCGGATCAGTAGCCGAGTACCATAGCCACTAGACCACCGTGGCGGGGCTACAAGTAAACGCGGGCTGTCTTGTTGTTCTAATAAAAAAAAAGAAAGAAAGGAAGGCTACCACGCAGTAGGAATGGGAACATTTTTGCCAGTGTGACCCACTCAAAAAGGTAGCTTCGCTGCATTACAAAACCGTTGTGCCATGAAACAAAGTTTTGGGGGGAAATACGCACTGCCGTGAAGCCATCCTCCACGGTGAAAAGTGCATGTTACCTGCACCCCCATTAATTCTTTTTTCAATTCTTAGAATAAGTTATACAGATTTATATTGGATCACTGAGGTAAGTTATAAAACCTAGAATATTTGCGCTGTTTGGCTGATCAAATCGTACTAGTATGTTTGAATTTGCTAATTGTCATTCTCTGCGGCCTCGTCTCGAACAAAAAGAAAAACAAAATTATCTTGAATCCAAAGCATTTTTTGGCGAAATTGACCCTCCGTCTCTCTGTACGCCTGTCGTCTATCTATCTATCTATCTATCTATCTATCTATCTATCTATCTATCTATCTATCTATCTATCTATCTATCTATCTATCTATCTATCTATCCTACAGCTCGGTACGCTCCTGGCCGTCTCGTTCACTTTGTATAAACCAAAATTGACACGTTTGGGCACGAACGTATTTCGAACTTGTATGATTAATATTGACATCAGCAACAATAGGTATATACGAGTACTCGTCATAGATACCACGAATAACGACGAATCACTCAAACCGCGCACACACAGGTCCGTGTAACGCGGATTGGTGCCACAGATGAATGGGTGTAAACATTAGAGCATATGCCAATCAAGAACCCCCTCAAAATAGACTCTGATAATTTGATGATAACACAATTTGTGTCATCTAATCACGCGTGAACTAGATACTGCTTGTTGTAGCTTTCCACTGTTATGTGGATGTAATGAGCAGAGAGATACAGACAAGCTTGGTGTAATCCCCGAAGGTAGGACTCGAACCCGATTCCAACGAGGTGCCAAGCGAGCACGATCTTGTGCATAGACGGCTGCTCTCGCGGCAAATATTGTAAGTAAATTTATTGCATCAGCAGTTGCTGTGGCGGTGCCTATTTAACGTCAGTTGCTGTCGTGGTTTACGTTACCCGCTCTTGTATCAATGTGAACAATAATAATAGAGAGAGAGAGCTCTTTATTGAAAGGCAGAGAATTTAGCTGGCGTTGAAGCATCGCTGACATGCTAGTCTCCGTGGGGAGGGAAAGCGAGTAGAAAGAAACGCGAAAGAAAAAAAAGACTGTGATAAAGAAAAGATAAAGTTGGACTCTGATTCTGGCTAACGATTAATTGCATCTAAGGATATTATTTGAAGTTTGCATCATCATGTATGACACGTTGCATGATGGGTGAGTGATGGCGACGATGGAGATAAAAATAAAGCCTATCGAGTTGGCCTGTACTGCGTAAATACGCGAATAAAAAGTGCATCGCACGTCTCTGTTGCGTGGGGCAAGCTAGAAGGCCTAAAACACAGTGAGGTGATAAAGGGATCTGTGTGAGTGATCGCACGCAATATTCATAGAGCATACGCTCATCATCGTATGCCCGGCATTCAAAGGAAATATTCTGTACGGTTTCTATAAGAGCCACAGTCGTTGCAGTCTGGGCTTGTCTCTTGATGGAAACGGTATCGTAAGTCGTTTGCATATTCAATGCTCAGCCGAAGTCGATGATACAAAGCTTCCAGATGTCGAGGGGTGTTGGATTGTAGTTTTGATTTGCGAACAGGGTGGACTAACTATACGAAAGGGTTATGATGTGTCGGAAACTTCCATAGCCGGTTCCTTTCTTCGTAAGCGACTCGTTTAACCATTTGGGAAGCATCAGATTTGGTGAATAGTGCATACGCATTATTTATACATACGCATTGGTCATTAAGGGTAACAGAGTGGATTCCTAGAGAAGGCAAGCGTGGCAGGGGGCGGCAGAAAGTTAGGTGGGCAGGTGAGATCAGGAAGTTTGCGGGGATAAATTGGGCCCATTTAGCACAGGACGGGGATAATTGGAAATCTACGGTAGGAGGCCTTTGCCCTGCAGTGGGCGTAGACAGGCTGGTGATGATGACATACGTATACTGTGGGCATTTAAAAGGCTCCTCTTCGTCATCTGTACATTATCATCACAAAGGCTTCTTCTTCATCGGATGTGGGTAACCATCTGTAATCTGTTCGGTGCTTTGGGCGCGGCCGGTTCTCTGCATCATCGAGGCCTAATAAATACACCGTGACAACCGCATCCTCAGAATACTCTTGTAACTCAGCATGCTTTTGTGCAGCTTTGCTGGAGCTCATAGGGATTCTCCTACGAAGTACGCTTATGATATTCACATGGCGCACTGTAGTGCGAATTTCTTCTTAGACAAAACAGACGTCTGTGGACTAACGTGAGCTGACGCCATATTGCAACACGTGGTCGCAGGGTTACCAACGCGGTCCCGAATTTTGCAGGACTGTCCCGACTTTTAATACAGCCTCCCGAGTGCCGCGCCGTCCCTGTCGAGACAGCTATGTGCCGCATTCGTTCCGGATTGTCCAGTTAGAAATTTGTGCGTTATGCAACGCACGCCCAACAACGCGCGTGACGTGACGGAACACAAAATTAGCGCGAACCGCACGCACGTACCAATGTTGTGTGCGAGGGGCTTTATCCGCTTTAGCTTGCAAGCCATTGCTATAGCCGGAAATCGGGGCGACGGTAGGCGGAACGACTTTTACGAGCACATTCTTCAGTAAGAGGAAGTGTTGCGAGCAGAACGTAGCCAGCTAAAGTACCGCTTCAAGAGAGCGCAAGAGTGAAGAAGCAGTGGAGTCGTCTGGAAGATACTGCAATAAAGAAAACTGGCTTCGCTGGCTGCCTATGTTGGTGTACGCTCCCCTTGCCCCTTCGTCCCGACTTTTTCATGAAAAAGTTGGTAACCCTAAACACGTTGTTGTCGTGTCTAGTAAGCCACAACACAACTGCGCGCACAACCAGTGTATTTACGCAAAGGTGCTGATCCTAGTCGTACGCTTGGTTTAATGCAAAACAATACGACTCAGGCAATTTACTCGCTGTGACACCGATTCCGACAATGCGTGGGAGCTCTTGGACTTCATTTTTTTTAACGAGCAGTAGTTTTTCGTTTCCTTTTCCTGTTTAGTTCTTAGCCCCTATAAGGAGACCATTTTACTTTACTGAAAGTATCTATAGCGTGTGTCAACGCCCGTTGCCTGTCTACAAGGCGCGGCACGTCTTGCGGCACAAGGGGGAAAAGTGTACGCAGTTTCCGATAGGTCGCGCAAGGCCAGATCACGGCCAAACTGGCCGACCATCACCATTTTCATCATTACCTTCCTCAGCATCACCTTCATCATCACCATCGTGATCATAATCAGCATCATTATCCTATTCTTCGTCATCATGATCACCAACTTCATCATCATTTAGCTTCACATCATCGTCTACTTCATCGTTAGCATCATCTACAGCTTCATCTCGATCTCCTTCATCTTCTTCTTCCGGTCATATGTCGTTGTCACGTCATAGTACGTGGTATTACAGGATGATGTCGAGGCCATACCAGGTTATTCTGGCGGATGTAGCGTCGCATGGTTGCTAGTCAGGGTCACGTTTCATGATAGGACAAACTCCGGCTAGCTTGAGCAGCTCCGCTGCTAAAGAGATATTTCATAACACCTGAGATGTGTCATCTACTGACTCTCTGTAATGACAGGAACGTAATAAGCAGGAAAATAAAAGCACTTTTACAAAACTAAACCTGAACTGTCAAGTTTCCTTCTTTATAGGCACACCATTCGAAACGATTCCGTTAATGTTATTCGGCACCGACGGACTATCATCTACGAACAGTGAAATTACTGCCCGCACGCCACCGTGATTTATTCTTGACTCTCGATAATTTCCTCTCTGGGACCTGCTCTTGGGACAGTGGCAACAATCTACACAAGTCCGTCAAGCTTCGTCTCGGTCAACAACATTTAGTGCCACGTGTTGCGACTGATTGATTTCTGGAGTTCTATAGTGGAGGGCTCCGGAAATTTCGACTACCCGGGTTTCTTTAACGTGCACTGACATCGCACATCACACAGGCCTCAACATTTCGCCTCCATCGAAATGCAGCCGCCGCGGCCGGGATTCGATCCCGCGACCTTCGGATCAGTAGCCGAGTGCCATAGCCACTAGATGTTGCGTCTAATTTAGAGGTAGTCCCAGGTATATTTCTGAGCTCACACAAGGAGAGCGCCAACACCATCATGCGTTTACATTGCAATGCGTTCTGACCGAAAAGGCCTCCGTAGGAGGGGGACGAGAGCAGGGGGCGCTACGGTGTAACCTTAATAGAGAACCCTGCCCACGCCTAGGTTTGTTTCCCACCCCCTTCTTCCGGAAGGGTACACCCCCCCCCCCTCACTTCCACCGGTCCAAGGGGGTGTATGTTCTCGTACACGCATCCCCGGCCTAAAGCCATAGCTGCCCACTCGTGTTCCCGGATTGTGCGAAAAGTTTCTGTCGCGATTCCTCGGACCCTACATAATTACTCAGCAAACATCCCCTGTTAACTATCTTATTACTCCCCTTGAGAGTTCTCCAGACCATCGCTGCCGTGGCGGTCTGGAGAACCCACACGCGCCCCACTGTTCGTAGATGATAGACCGTCGGTGCCGAATAACATTAACGGAATCGTTTCGAATGGTGTGCCTATAAAGAAGGAAACTTGACAGTACAGGTTTAGTTTTGTAAAATTGCTTTTATTTTCTTGCTTATTACGGTTCCGAGTCATTACAGAGAGTCAGTAGATGACACATCTCAGGTGTTATGAAATATCTTTTTAGCAGCGGAGCTGCTAAAGCTAGCCTAAATTACAGCCAAGCATTCTTGTTCTGTTATTGAGTAGTTCTGTTCAGCAGTCGTGAGAGCTCGGCTGGCATAAGCAACGACTCTCTCCCGACCACTGTTATCAAGCGGATGTGCTCATGGTGCACATCCGCTTATAAGACTTGTATAGTGACTCATTGTACTTTATCATCGTCACCTCTCATACCTCCCTCTATCTCAATTTATCCTTTTTCCCTTTACCCCTGTGAGGAGTAGCAGACCAGAGACACTCTCCAGGCCGACATCTCCTATTTTCATCTCATTAAACACTTTCTTCTTCTTCTTGTCCATGGATGCGTGTACCAATATTAGCTGGTGCTACTGGTGTTAGTGCTATCGTTCAAAACCGCCCACATTTTGTTGCGCCGGATCTAATTCTTCCCTGCGGCGTTTCCTCCTCTTGGTACCCCTTCTGCTGTTCTCACTCTCCATCGTTTGTCCGTTCTCCGCTCGTGTCCTTGGCCGGGTCCACTTCTTTGTCTTAACTGACGTCTGAATTAAAAATCCACACGGCTCGCTTTGTCTCTCTTGAGGTCTCACCTTGAAATTCCTCACTGTGCTGTTTTTATTTTCATCTGGAGTTATTTGCTATCGTCCAGTTCTCTGCATCTTATGTTAGCATTCTACCGATACTAACATCACTGCAGCCGAGCGTGGAGAAAGAAAGTCAAACAAATCCCCCACAGTAGGTGTGAGCCAAGTCTTAACGGTGGGAGCGGTCAAACGACAAGTGCTGCAAACACGATGGGCGAAATGTGTACACCGAGCGCTGAATACACTTGCGTTATGACACTGCATTATGCGCATATAGATAACCGAGGAGTTAGGAGTTCAACTACACAAAAGTGTAGGACTCCTGATCTGGTGTGTTGTTGCGTTGCTCAACGCCAGCACTATGTCAAAATTTTTATGACACGCGTTTTATAAACCTTATGCAAGTGAAACTGGCTGGTGAGATCAATGGTGTTTTCCCCGTAGACCGTTAGATTTACTATTTGCTCACTCTGTCAGATATTGAATATGCAGTGAATTTGCAAACGCTACTCATTTCGGTCCTCAACTAAAGGTTGCAAGTGGGTCCCTGGTATGTCATCCTTAAATAAAATAGAGGGCACGTGAAAGCGCACCAGCGCGTGCTCCGGCCAGAAAGCGAAGAAGAAGACGATCTTTCTTAGCTGTGACCCTGCCGAATCGGCTTCACAAGCAAGTCTACCTGTACTTATGGCTATGCCGGCGCAGCGGCAGCAACCAGACGGAGGCGAGCCTACATTCCGTGGCCCCAACCCGAACCGCGCAGCGACATGGCGCTTTCTACAGCGTGCCGGCACTATGGCCGCTGGCGGTACCACAGCGATCGTGGTCTCCCTCATAGTCTACTACAGCATGCACAAGGGCTTGCGCCCCCAGCAGCGCCTGCAGCACGCCCAACAGAAGCTAGACAGCAGGACCACGACCTCGGAGCACTGCGCCTGGGAGTCTGATGACATATGGCGCATTCTCGCGTCGCCGGCAAGATACGGCGTCGCCTGCCGGGACTTCTACGCTTTCGTCTGTGAACGAGACCGGGGATATTCGCCACTCGAACAGAGCGTCGTGGAGACATCAAAGCGCGTGGCTCACAGTATTGTACGCCGCGGCCGAAACGCGACCGAAACGGCGGCTGTCTTGTACGCGTCCTGCCTGTCCTCGCTCGCCTCGCCGAAGGTGTCCATGAAGAAGAACATGAGGACGATACCCACGGTGCTCCAGGTGAAGATACACAACGCGTTGAAAAATCTAAACACACCCTTCACGATCCTGGAGGCACAGGCTTTCCTATCGCGTAAGCGACTCCCATCTTACGTGACCTTCTGGAGCGACCCCAGAAGCATGGGAGAACACTTTCTAGATGTCCGCAGGCCACTGTCCACGTTCCTTGATGAGAGCGCCATGGTCGACGCGTTTCTCAATGCCGCCGACGCTCTGCACGTGACCGACGCCGGCGTTAAGAGGCTCACCGCCAGCGATCTCGCGACGATCGACCGAGAGTTAAAGGGACAGTGGGACTACACTGGCCGCGTGGAAACCGTTTCTTTCCAAGACTTGGTCGACATTGAAGCTAGAGTGACGGAAGAAGATTGGCGGAGGTTTTTCGGCACGGAGTCCTTGGAAGTATCTTACATGTCGTCTCGAGTCAAGGTTAGAGGGCTTCCGAACGTCAGGTTGGCACTGAAGACGCTCTTCGAAAGCATGGACCGAATCGACGTCGCCGTCTATTCGCTCGCTCACGTGCTCTTGCCTGAAGAAATGCTTGACGTGCGTGCCCACCGATCGAGGGCTTCGAGCTCCTGCCTAGGACTAGTCCGGCGCATCTTCGGGGACGCGTGGTACACCGCTGTCGCTGCGGAAGTGGCGCCAATGGCCATCGTCGAAGCCCAGCAACAGTGGACGTCCGTAGCGAAGGAAGTCGCTGCAGTCCTGAAGAGGAGGATCGTCGTCAGCACGCTCTTCAACAATTACAGCGACGTCAGCGCAGCCATCACCAAAATTAACACCATACAGATGGCAGCGACCACCGTTACGAATTCATTACTGCCGCCAGTATCGGGCCTTATGTCCGAAGATCTGCGGAGAAGTCTGGATCCTCGTAACCTGTACAAGAACCTGCTCGCATTCCACCGCCTGCGAAACTCCGGGGATTTTTCAACCTTCCGATTTAACGGATTCGAAGATCCTATTTGGCGGTCGCAGAAGGGCAACTTCACAATTAGCGGCGTATTCCCGATACCCTTAGCTGCGCTTGAACCCTCGTTCACCTGCGGAGACCATTTTCTGAACTACGCCACCGTAGGCATCGCCGTTGCCACCGCAATGCTGCGAGCCGCCGGTGGACCTTTCTGCATCGATCTCGCAGAGGGCGGCGAATGTACCGACAATACCACCGCCTCTGAAGCGCTCGATAAGGTCAAGAGATGTTTTGTCGCAGGCCTCAACAATTTTGAGTCACCTGTTCCACCAAACGACACTCGTGACAATATTTCGCGTCTAGTGGACGCGTTAATCCTTTCAACGACCGCGTTCCAAGTTGCCCTGGAAGCTGCGCAAGGTGTGCTCGGAGCTAAATTTTTATCGAGCGTGTCGACCGAGATGGAAATGAGGTTTCTTGCTCGGTATTGCCGCCACCTCTGCGACCAGCAGCTCGGCACCGACAGCATTTCGAGCACTAGAACCGCTGCTCCGTGGGCCCGGCTGCGATGCAACGTCGCCGTCACAAACTCGCCCATGTTCCGCGTGCTCTTCAAGTGCATACAGAAGCAACAAGTGTCCCCGACGCGGTGCACTGTTCTATGACGTGGCGTAGATTAAATACAGCGTTAAATACTTCAATGTTATCTCTGTGAACCATTGTGCTTGGTGAAAAGGTACATTTTACTTGTCTTTTTCCATGATTACTCTTATTAAAGAACGAATGTGAGACAGTGTATAGGCTTGTTCGTAATCTGTTTTTTTTTTTTAAGTTTGAGGGATAAAGCGGGTAAGCGGGTGCCATTTCACAAATTGATAACCGGAGAGGAACTGGGTTTCTTGTAGAATGATACCGAAAGTGTTTCTTTTTTTTTTTGTGGGGGGGGGGGGGGGTTACTTTTACAAATGACAGCAGTGTAGCGTCGATGAGACCTGCACGCAGATTGTAAAATGAACCGTACATTTCTGGCATTCACTTAAGCCAACAGATTCTAATTTCGTTGTCCCGAGGCGGGTTAGCAAACGAGTCTCGGGACAACAAGTTAGCGCCATACGTATTCCTTCAAGAAATGATCCAACTAGCTCAACATCATGTCCTTTTGGTATGGTCGACTCTACGTTGCACAAGACCATCAGTTGGCAAATGACACAAATATGACCCATATATGAGATCGCGGCAGTTCCAGTAATCTCGCTTGTAAGAGTTGACTTGCTTCTGGAGACAATCTTATACCCCTGTCACACGAGGCAACTTGAGTGCACTTTGAGCAAGTGCACTTACGCTCGCAGAGTATACTTACGCTCACGCGCTGCTACACGAGGAAGAGAAGTGTGCTTTGGAAATGATGGCATTCCCCTAGCGGACGTGGCCGCAAATTGCCCGAGGGTGAGTATAGCGAGGTTTTTTTTTTTTTTTCGTTGAAATATGATTGGTTTTAATACATAGCAACATTTCTAATAACGAAAACAGTGTTTTAAAGATACTACTGGCGCCGCGTCATGCATTCGCGTATTTGTTTGCAAGCCACTGCTACCGATACACACACCGTCGCCGTGAAGCCCGCGAAGTGAGTTTGGCGAACGCACTCGCCTGCAAGTGCGCTTTGAAGCGAGTGTCACTAAACGTTCCCGTGTGACAGCGTGCGAATGACACTAGCGGCGAAGTGCACTTCCTCAGAGTGCACTTAAGTTGCCTCGTGTGACAGGGGTATTACGTTTATTGACAATATACGTTTACACCCATAGGGGTAACACTGGATTCCAAGGTGATCTGGGATCGCCCGTGTATCTTTAGCTTTTTACCACACGACATATGTATACACATCACTGTGGGCACGTGTAATGAAGCACTGGCAGCTTCTGACTTACTTGAGGCCATTTCGTAGAGGTTAGTGCAACTTAAGAACGGACATCAGCGTTTGAACTTAAAGCCTCCCTTTGTAAGGTAGTGCGAGAGTTCTTGAACATGTAGAATAACCTTTCATGTTCCTGCTTTTCATGCCTTTCATGTTCATAGCTTTACCCTTTCACGGCCTGTGTTTGTGCGTGTGTTACCTGCTAACTTAAGGTGGTGATACTGTAACCAAAAGCTTCTTCCTGTGTTGTGGGCAGAAGACTCTAAATGCATTTGTAAAGAATGAAACCCGTTGATACTGTTTAAGAGTTTAGTTCATGCCAACTCAAATAAAGCAATGGCTTGGTCATTGTTGATTTTGCTGTCTAATACTTCGATATCTAGCACACGTGGTCTCAAAGCTCGAAGTGCAATTCTGTAAGCTGTAAGTTGTAGCTCCACAGGACGGCGACCTTACGAAGACTTCGTCGCCGTCCTGACGAAGACAAGTCCACTTGTCGAAACGTTGGCTTCTGCGACATTCCCTGTTCTAAATCGTGTTTAGCGACCTGTTCATTAACTCCACACATGTATTTCGACGTCTGATTCTTGATTCTTGCGTACTTTTGTACTAAAATTATTGCTAAACACATGATTGCAATAAATCTTGCAGCAGAAGGCGACCTAGTGGACGAACCATCGATGGAAGAGCAAACGACAGCGGGAGCCACTGCACAAGACAATGACAAGAAAATTCCTTGTGATGTTTATATTTCTTTAATTTGCCTTTGTTTGCTCAAAGCTTTGCCTTGACACACGTTCTTTTTCTGTACATTTACATATGCAACCTTTTTCAATGAAGCTTTCAGTTGCAAGTAGGTACATCGTCCTGTTATCTTTTCATCTACGTCTGCACTGCACTTAATCATTTCACAAGATGCAATTTAAGCCCAGTTGTCTATACTTTTGTCGGAATATTGACTTCAGGATGAGGTCTCCCTTTCGTGCACATTAAGCACAGTTGTAATATAACGAGTTGGGCACTGCTGCCAGGATGGAATGATGTGGCAACGTTTAATGCTTGGTACCATATATAAACCTTAACTGTTGTTTATAAAGCATCGGTCTATCTTCGAAGCTCTCAGTCTAATGCCACATTGCTGTGTCACCTGTGGGCCCTTATAGTACTTGTACAGCTGTCACATCAGAATGCTTAATTCATCGATGTATTCTGCATGCTAATGTGAAGGCGTCATCCATAACCTCCTGATCCATTGTTATTGAACTGACACACATCGCCCGTTTTCTAGTGTACTTTAAGCAGGCTTGATGATCATTGGCCTTTTACGGACTAAAAGATCTTGGCAGCCCGGCGCCAAATCCCATCAGCCAAGAATGTTGTGAGCCCTTCTATCTGTTCATCGATTCAAGCCTCCATCTTCCCCTGAGCTTCTCTTCTATAGTTTGGGGGGAGTTACAACTTCTGGTAGCATTTAAAACGCTATTTAAGAGGCAGTCAAGGCTGTGGGGAGCATGGATAAAGCGTGGGCTTCCAAATTCGAAAGAAAAATTGCTGAAAGAGCAAAGTGAACCGATTCACGCAATTCATTTGGGGCTTGAAAAAAGAGTGTGCATATCATATGAGAGCGACGAGGCAGTTACGGAATGTTTATATGTGTACCTTCACACCAATTTCAGTAAGCAATTAAGGAAAATGAAATAAATAATCAATGCTTCTTTTATGTTGTACATCTACTTGTTTAATGATTGCCTCTATGTTGCCTATCTTTAGCAAAGGAAAATTAGCACAAAATGGCAACACTTTCGTGTCACAAATGCACTCAAAATGCAGAAGCTGTGTTGCGTTTCGTGCTGAAATCTACCATATGTAGCTGTCGAGCCGAATGCAAGAGACATGACTGACACGCAATTACTGAATGCGTATTTTACACATCGTGAGCAATGCGAACAGACGGTTTTGGGAGTGTGCAAATCATGATAGTTCATTCCATCTTTTTTTTTCTATTGTGTACCTCCACAAAGACTGGCAAAAATAATAAGTTGGAGCAGCGCTTGTAGGAGCTAACACCGACCGATACTGAATTCTTTTTCTTCTACTCCTAATGATTCATGTGATACAGGTGTACTAGATTTAAAATTGTGACGCATTAACATTTTACAACTCGCAATTCGTCAAGGTTGCAATGATTGTATAGCATTTGGTATCTCTTGGAAGGGTTGTACAGAAAAAGGTGTCAAGGCATCATGCAATATTTAAAGTAGAGGTTTGAGAAGGGAGTAACTTAGTGGTATATCGCAGAGCCCTTTGGTAGGTAAAGCAGGCCATAGCTGTTATGAGACTGCGTAAAGCATGTTATTTATGGAATAATATGATTAAGTAAAACACGGCAGTGTAGAAAGCATGGAATTCTTTTTCCATCTGGCAAATGTATACGATTGCCTCCTTTTACACCACATGACTTGATGCTTTGCGCACATGGCACTTGCCATTCCATGGTCATGTACGAGCTCTACTGGTACCTCTTGTTTCACAAAATTGAAGGCCAGATGTGCTCGACCATGATTTACAAAATTCAACAGTTCTGAAAGGCCTCACTTCTTAATTCATGCTTTCCTATACTCTAGGAACCCTTAATTGCATAATGGCATATATTGTCTCCTCCAGAGCATTCTACCACTGAGCCTCTGGTCTCAGATCTTTCGATGCCTTCTATGCTCTCAGGTGTTTCTTCGCTACTTTGGGGTCCTGCCGAGTCCTGAGGCGCCCGTTCATTGTCGGTTCTTGGTGGTCCTTCAAGCGTGTTGTCTGGATTGTCAATGCTGCAAGACCTTGTCGTGCAGTGTGTGGTTTGGTCGAGGAAACGGAGGCCTTCTAGGCATTTTCCGTGGCTTTTATCGATAAATGGTTGGCACTGCCTTCCATTTCAACATTTTTTTTTTGCATCCACTCCCGGTCTCTCAAAATCCTCTGGGGTGAAGTGGTCCTGTGTCTGTCAATAAAAAAAAGATTCACAGCATATCCACGGAGTGAATGATGACGAGTGGGCGAAGCTCCGGAGGTTCATCGCAGATCGTGCCGAGTTCCGGATTAATTTAGTTAACGCGCACGCTACGAATCCTTATCGTTCAACTACGCACAAGTGAAATCTCCCACCGGCACTTCATTGCAAGTCAAGATCCAGTGCATATATATATATATATATATATATATATATATATATATATATATATATATATGGGTGGCCGGTGAACAGTTCTCCAGCGCGAGCAGTCGGTATTTTTCAATCAAGAAACTCGCTAGAAGACGCTGCCTGCGCCAACGTTCTCTCTCGCGGGTGAGGGCGCGTTCTCCTTCTTTGCGAGCTGGTAGAGCGTTCATCGAAGAAAGAGCGTTTCCATAGTCAACGCGCGCCTTTCGCTCTCTCTCTTTCTCTCTCACAAGACAGCAGATGGAAGAGCGAGAGCGCTCGCGCGCCGGGAGGCACGCGCTCGCGCTCGCCCTGGGCGCGTGCCTCCCGGCGCGCGAGGTGGCTACATACTACTACTACTACTACTACTACTACTACTACAGAGGAGGGAATGATCCACACCCTAAGGAGCTTCGCCCCTAAAAAATTTTATTAAGTTACTGTTTGTTTAAAATAATCATTGCATTAGTAATGAGAAACTGTTTGAACAGCAAAAGTTGCTGGAAGTCGCTTATCATTTTCCCGGATTATTTCTCAGTCAGGGCAGCAACTGCCTTATGTATATGCACTGGCAGGTTGCACAATGTCCCCGGTCCTCAGTGGCGGAGGATAGCAGTAACATTGTGTGCAAAAGGAAAAAAAGAAAAAGCGGTATCAGAGATAGGAACGTTGGTGGGGAGAAAGTACGCTCGAGTTTAGTTTAGCCTGGAGTTATGGAGTAAGTGAGGAACGAGAGGAGAGGGGTAATGGAAAAAGGTCACTTGACGCTCTCTTCAAAACACATTATAGGAAATGTGCAGCCCATATTTGCTCAGTCTAATTAGTTGGAATAAGGAGCAACAAGATGTCGTTGAAAAACAAAGTATTCGAACTTTTTCGTTCACGTTTAGCATTGCATTAACACTTAGCGCATATTATGCAAACTCTCCCAAAAATACGGACACGCGTAATCCTTTTTTTTTTCCGGCGACAGTTTAGGCGTGCTAGATAACCAAACCAGTGTTACAACGTTTTATCGGTGTCGCGTGAACACCCTCGATCGTGATCAAACAATCAAATTCAGATTATGCGCAGTCACTCTTAATTGCGATCAGGCCTGATCCGAGTCAATATTGCGATTTGGCCTACCTTCTCGAACGGTATCCGCTTCGACCGCGCAGGAATGACGAATGATCGCGATCTCAAATCCGTGCCGTATCCGTCCTTATCGCAATCACAAGTGCCCTCACTCCGGCGCGCTCCAGCACTTTCTTAAGGACAGATATGAAGCACTATCACGTAAAATGCAAATCACCGGTATCTCACGCGCAAACCATGTTTCAGTCGCACGACTCAACAGCTGGGCTAAGGCCCCTGTAAATCGCTCGCTCAAACGAGCCGCGCCAAGCGAACACATATTCAGCCGCATTTCATCATCACATGCTCAGCTAACGCCGCACAAGTTAATGCATCAACTTACCTCACATAAATGGGTGTCCTTCCAATCCAAGGCGTGAAGATTTTGCGGCCGATTCTGTGAAGCCACGCCGAACGACGTTGTTGGTCGTGCTTCCCGGTGGGAATGAAAAAAAAAATTCCTTCCCAGACTCCGTTGCTGCACCCGAATGCGCATCAACCAGGCATGATGCTCTTTCTGGCGCCTGCGTATGTGTGCGCTGAAGAAAGCGACGAAGAGCTCTAGCTGTCCGTCTAAGCTGTGCGCACAATGCAGGTCTATACAAATTACTGCTGCGTCATCTTCAGCGCCTGGAAGGGGTACGGCCGCGAGAGATCACGTGACGCAGGTGGGCCAATCGCAGCGCCAGCGGCGCGCGGAAAACGGTCGGCGCTGCGCATGGCATATCAATATGAAAGGGAACACAGGAACGCGTGGCAAATAGCCTCGAAGTCGGACTCGGAACGATACGCGGATGCTGCTGTGAAAAATAAAGATGGGAAGGCGGGCGCTCTTTAACTGTTCGCACCCCCACCACGCTGGCGTTAACACGGTATCGCCCGATATCACCGATCGCACGGTATCACCGTATCGCACGGATGCCGCACGGATACCGTATCGCACGGTATCACCGATAACACGGTATCGCCCGATATTCGATAAGACGCGGTAATTGTCGCAGTAACTTGTAGCGATTGGTTTCCTTATCTTTCATTCTTTTTTTTTTCTTCACACAAGCGCATGGCAGGAGTGCCAACATTTGTTAGAACAGCCTTCCACACCCCACTATGTTCCCGACGGCTGCCGCCGCGTATCAGCGACACCTAGGTTTCGGGATGTTTGTCATGCGTTCCTGTCTTCCCTTTCATATTGCTCACGATAGTACACAAAGCCTTTATCTCCCTCTCTGTTCAGCAACACCGCTTCCTTTACACCAACCCCCTGCGAGTGACTCAGTCACGGGCACGACTGCATGTTGATCAGTGAGTCACAATCCAGGCAGCTGATTGGTGGTTAGTGAATAGTTTGTTCCTGGGCGGGCGCTGATGGGTTGTTCCTGTTGGGAGTCGGTGGGTATAAAAGCAGATGTCCGGGAAGGTTTGCTCGCAGTTGATCGGACACCAGCGGACGTGGACAACCGAAGTGCTCTACGGGATATCGGGATTCGAGGGAGGATCCTCGGAAGTGCACAAGTAAGTACAGTATTTTCTTCTTGAGGAGCCATTATATTCTGTTCTTGTTTCAAACTTAAGTCTCACTTCTTACGGCGCTTATTAACGAGAAGTAAGGACGGCTTTTAGGTTTGCTTTGTCCGAAGCTTCCGCGCGTTCCATGAGAAAGAAATACAACAGAAGAATTTGTAAGACTCGTTCAATTTTGCTGATTCAATAGCAGCCCAGTTCCCTATGCCTGATTATATGTTTGCAGATGTTTTATCGCAGAGCACTAGGTTAATCGGACAGCCGCGGCGGCTGCATTTCGATGGAGGCGAAATGTTGAGGCCCGAGTGCTGTGCGACGTCAGTGCACGTTAAAGAACCCCAGGTGGTCGAAATTTCCGGAGTACTCCACTACGGTGTCTTTCATAATCAGAGCTGGCTTTGGGACGTTAAACCCCACAAATAATCATGAGGTTAATCGGACAACACAATCGTAATACGTAAGTGGTTAGTCTTCCACAAACCTATTAGTTTATATACCACAGCTATTGTACCCGCACCGGCGAAGGTTTCTTTGGAAAGTGACTGCTAAAAAATCTTTTTTTGTTTGCTCTTACATAGTACTTAAAGGGCCCATGACAGCTATTTTCTTGTTGGATACTTTTATGTTCTAATGAGTAGAACAGTGTCTTGTAATCACGGCATGGAGTGGCAAATTCTCCAGCGTGAAGTCTAATTAGTCACAGCATCGTTAATTTTGTTCAGTTTTAATGAAGCTTCGAAACGCGCGCCAAAAACTGCAAGAAACTAGCGCCGCTGGGGTAGCGCGGCGGCTGTCGAAAGTGAGCACATGCACTGATCACTTGAGCTCAAGATTCGGTGACGTTGCGGAGAGCACGAGCGCCAGACCAGCTCGCCACACTCGCTTTGCATCATAGCGTGTGTACAATGTACGCTTGAGGGACCAACACGGAGAGGAAGCAGAAAAATACGGCTTTTGGCGTGGCCTCCGCGATCGGCTGCGAGAGCCGATCTTGGAGGCCACGCTCGGAGGCCATAGCGCGGCGCGCCCGTGTCGCTCTGTGACGTCACGATATCAACTTACAAAAGTGAAACGTCACAGATGGCCCACAAACTACGTCATACTAGTGACGATGTCGCGAGGTGCAGCAAACCCAGATGAGCATTTCTGGTCACTTTAAATACATAATAAAATATCTTAACGGCAACGTTCGCCGTTAATACTTGGCCACAAGTGCCTTCAGATGTTCGACAACCAAACAACACAAACATATCGGGTTTGAAATTTTGGTGTCATGGGCCCTTTAAGATTACCACATGCACAAAACTTTATGGGCTCATGTCGCACTTCCTATGCCTATATACTCCTTCTAAAACTAAAATGTCGGAAATCGCTTGGTTATCTGGGAGATTAAGACATCTGCTTTTGGGCTCTTCAAGCAGCAAGGGGGGGGGGCCTCGCTGGGAAGTTTTTGTGAAAGAATGATTACAAAGTCGAAATTACATATGACCTCACTGCAGATAACTAAAAAAAAAAAGTGTTCACTAAAGCTTGTAATGCATTTCCAGCGCTAGGCTGCCCTGTCGTCTGTCTTCCTTTTTGTCTCCTTTGTTAGCGCTGGAAATGCATTAGAAGCCTACATTGCAACTAGCCCTACCAGCCGCTTTGAGTTCAGTAAAGACAGTGCTTTCCGCCGTATTTCACGAAACAACAGATCGGTCTTAAGGGCATTCCTCCAAACAGGTGCATGCTCCTACGGAAGAAAGGCTAAGAGATACGAATATCTGGGTAAACAGCATGAGATGCGGGAGAGTCAAAACACATGGCTGGTGGTTTCGCTTAGCATAACATTTTCTATAAATCGGTAACACAACACACAAATTCCATTTATATGTAAGTTTCGAGGAAATAAAATGGGCGCACTGTAGTGGCTCAAGGCTAGGTACAGCGGAGCTGATCGGCACCTGTACCTAATAAAGGCTTTTTCTAGGTTCTTTTTCTAAGGATTGCGCGGTTGTGATAAGCGATGCTGACTTATCAGGGTCCGTGGTGAACTCTGCCACCTTGCCTCTCAGCACATTCCCGGCACGTCCTGCCCACGAGCAGTGTTGTACGGAACGTCGTTCCAAGGAACGACGTTCCTGGAACGAGTTCCTTTTGGGAGGAACGAAGGAACGCCATCGTTCCATTTGGGATTGGTGGAACTGTAACGGGAACGCGTTACATTTACGAAGGAACGGCAAGGGGAACGACGCTCCTTCTATACACGTTCCACTCCACGACCATCGCACGTACGCAGCGCATCATGCAGGGCGGATAGGCTGGGCTACAACAAGCCCTCCCTGGAGTCCCCGTTTTCCTGCCGCCACTATCGCTCCCTCATAGAAAATCACGCACGAAAACGCCATTCTATTGCGGCTTCGATTATTCGACGAGGATGACGCTTCCCCTTCATTGCGGCCGCACGACATCAGGGTATCCCGCTACTCATTGGCGGTGGCCGCTCACAACGACCGCTGTACAAGTAGTATCCGGCTATCAGCCAGCCCTGTATGGGTGTACGGCAACGCGGGAGGAACTGCCCGCAACAACAAAGTTCCTTTCGTCCCTTATGATCCCGCCGCCAGGGCTCCCTCCGAACTAAAACACTGTCAACGCGTGCTTTACTATATCGACTCTCCCTGCATTGGTTCTGAGAACGCGGTTGCGGCCGTGGTTGTCCATACTTGTAGGACACTCTGTGCGTCAATCTCATCAAGGTATCTTAGTTCAACTGAACGGGCTGCGCCTTATTTAGTGTCAACAGCCCTGTGCCCTCATCAAAAAGCAGAAGCGAAAGGCTTTTCGAAAGGATATATACACGTCCTAATGCGAACGCGTGCTGAACATGCTTACGTGCGTGCGTGCGTGCGTGCGTGCGTGTTTGTAATGCTGAGCGAAGTTAACATCGCTCTAACTCGGACCTGATCAACCATGTTCGGAGGTGCCCAGTTTGTTTCTAACAAAAACTATGGTTTCATTCCTATCATTAGTACGCAACCAAAGGGTTAGCTTCACAGGAATGTCCTGTTATTTAGCCAATTATGCTTGTGTGGTGTGGGTCATATTCGGTTGGCGTCCCGTCAAATTATGCATGTGAGGCTACAAATTTTCTTATTTCCTGCACCAAAACAGCATTTCAGCCTTGCCTTAATGTCGTTGTGCCTACAAATTGAACAGGCAAATAATGCTTATTTCTAACGCCACGAAGAATAAAACAGTCTCGCGTTGTTTAATTCGGCGGTAAACGTACAAGATAGCAATATAAAAATTCCTCACATCGGTATACATTCAACGCAGCTATAATTAACAAAAAATGTTCAGCATATCACAAGTATACTTTAAAGTGATGAGAACTAAGTAAAAGCAATATGTCTAGAATTGCCAAATAGTTAATAAAATGCTACAAGGGCCACCAATCTTGAGCAAAATCGTGTAGGATCGGAAATGCTGACGGCTTCGGGGAATCTTGTTCCAGTATTTGCGCGCAATGCCATGGGTCAGGCACAAACCTTTATATGTTATCCTAAATCTAAACGTCTATCACTAGCTTTTAGTGTCAGATGCACCACTGTTACGTGCACTGGTGCATGTGAGTAACTACCTATTTGCACATTGGAGGCGCAGTATCCTGACTACGCGTCTGAAGACTGAAGTGGAAAGTGTCGCAGTTGTTATAGACTAGCGCCAAAGTTGCAGTGGTGTTGTCTGTAGTATGTTCGGTGCCCCTTCAAAATATTTGCCTAGGAGCGTTTCTTTAGATATTTCTTTCTCTCCAGATAATATGCCGCCGGTGACGTTGAAATTGTTCATTCGTACATAGATCAATGCAAGATTTAATATGTTCACTTTAATTTGCCTCACGATTAATTTTCAATTTTAGAAATCAAATGTAACGTTAATGTAACGAAACGTTCCAATTTTCGAGATGTAACTGGAACGCGTTCCTTTTCTATTAAAGGAACTTGTAACGGGAACTCGTTACAAAATTGTGAAGGAACGAGGAACGAGTTTTCGTTCCTGTTTTGGAGGAACGTGTACAACACTGCCCACGAGTAGCCTGTCGTGGTCTGAGGCTTCGTGAAAAATCTCGAGAAAAACTCCGAGGCACATGTGCTTGGACGAGTTGGTTGATACCTGAAACGGACAAAACGGAGCACTAAAGAAAAACGACGGACACAGGACGTGAGCGCATGTCCTGTGTCCCTCTTTATTCTGCGTCCGTCGTTTTTTAGCTCTCCGTTTTTTTTTTCTCTCTCTCTATCTCTCAGCGCTGAGAAGTTCGCGTCGATGGTCACTGCGGTTCGGTTAAGAGGGTCCACCAGTGCGAGCGGCCATACTTGCGCACTCTCAGATGCTCTAGTAGTGCCCAAATTTGTTCATATTTACGCGGAGATTGTTGCATCGCTTTCTTTTTTAGCATATGGAGGAAATCTCGCAGACTGATCTTCTATTCAAGCATTCATATCTTTACAAATCAGAGACAAACATCGAGAAAAATCTTATCATTTAACGTATCGCCGTTTCTTGTCGTCTCATAAAGAAAACAGTTCGTTCCTTTATCTTTTCTTACTTTTACGGCTTGGTTTTCATGACTATCAAGTGTCTGGTTTGTCTAAGCGATGTGGATAAATTCAGCCAGAAGTAAACACTTGCGCCTACTTTTACTGGCGCGACGTGGCCCACGTGGTTAGAGTAACCTGGTTTGTGATCCTACGCAATACCGCCAACCTCTAGTACGGGTGTATTCGTTCCCGCTTTTTCATAACTTGTGATATGAGTAAACTTCCTTTTTGTGCCCGTGCATATATATATATATATATATATATATATATATATATATATATATATATATATATATATATATATATATATATATATATATATATATCAAAGAAAGTTTTTCTTGGCTATCGGGATAAATATATGATCAGAAAGTCACAGTGACAAACATATTATTTATGATTTATTCTGACGTTTCGGCTGGAGACCAGCCTTTTTGTCGAGGTGTGCGACGCGTCAAAAAATTTGATTCGATGCGCTATTGCCGTGGAGACGCGGACAGTAATCGACAGTCCAGAAAACAGTCAACTAGAGAGACAGGTCATTACTCGTTGTAAGGTTAGAGGAGCGCTGGGGTAAAAGAAAAAAAAAAGGCGGGTACCTATACTCCGTTTCATACATCACGTGCATTGCTGTGAAGGCTGCGCAAGTAGTCGTAAATAAAGAGAGGTGTATCGCTCCGACAAATAAACGAGAAACATAAGATAAAAACTCGCACATTTCGAGTGCTCCCCCTGCATTCGAGCGTGTTTTGTCAAGCTGATGAAAAATGTGTGATGTAAGGCTGCCAGCGACTTATTTATTGTTTTTTGCTCACCGCTAGCAACGCCCTACATTTTGGTCGCCGAAGTACACAGCGTAAACACAAGAACTAGCTTTGACAGCGTTGCACCTTATATATGAAACGGGGTACAGGATAGAATTAGTCGGCACCCCACGGCACGGAGAGTGCAATGCGTTGACCGTGTATTCAGGGGTTCCCGGGCAAGTTTCAAGATGCACTAATTTGTTGAAGAAATAGGTATGACGCTAAATCGACGAGACAAAGACAAGACAGAACACACACGGCCGCCAACCTCCAACGGCACTAACTTCCTCTTGACGCAGTAAGAAAGAAGCCTTGACAAGCATACTGACACAGCGATGAGGTGACGCACGAAAAAATCTGATCCTGCGTGGATTGTCGACACATAAAGGAGCTCAATTAATGTAGAAGAAATACCGTTCAAAAGGACATGTTGTGGAGCTAGTTGGTTCATTTCTTGAAAGGTTACAACAAGGATTACGCACGCGCAGTGACAAGTACTTCCGCGTCCCAGTGAGATTTGCACATCTAGAGTGGACTCGAACTTCCCTCCTATTGGTGATGCGCAAGAGCTGCCCCCTGGCCCCGTCAAGTTGTGTGCTTACAGCTTTCTTACCAGGGTGGCTCTCAGCAATATACTTTCCGCGTTTCGTATACAAAAACTTGACATCAAGGACACGAAGAGTTCAAATTTGAGTTGCTTTGGAGCTGGTGAGCCATCTTAAGGAAAAGACGCTATTTTCTGCGGCCTATTTCGGGAGATGAGATTGTTTGGAAAGGAAATTTGGTTCGGATTGCACGGTAACGCTCTCTCAACAGAGGACACCTCAACCTGAAACACTCCCAAGGGAATACGAGTCATAGACGACGATGGAAAGGACAGGCCATCTTCACCGGACTGGAGATTACCCAAAGCACCGAGTGACAGCTCAGGGTACCTCTGCCCCATTAGAAAAACCGGTGTATGCCCGGTGGCAGTGGGAATCGAACCCACTGCCTCCTGCACCGCAGGCGAACGCTCTAACCGCTAAGCCACCGAAGCGGTCGCCTATTTCGGGAGCACGACTCAGCGTCTGTGGGGGCACAGGAAATGGAATATGAGAGAGATAGAATGGAGGAAATCGCCGTAGTCATTTCGGTAGCTTCGACGCGGCTCCTACACAGCTGTGGCAAGGCGCATGCGCGATTTTGATGGCCTCACACCAGCAAGGCATAGCGGGCTCCGTTGATGAGCGCGGCCTGGCGGCGGCTCCATTTATACTGCATTGGCGCATGCGCGGTTTCGCATCAGGCCACACCAGATGTCGCGGTAGCGAGGCGAAGCCAGGTGGTGCGTAGCTGTGGCGTCAGCCTAAATTTTTTCGGAGGGACAACCGTTTTCATGCCGTGCCGAAGAAGCTTCGCTTTTAAAATTCGGCTTATGTTGAACCTCCGTAACATTTTCGCCCGTTGGATCGCTCCCTATGGTGCGACTTTCGCTTGACAAACCTGCTTTCGATGGCATGCTTTTAGTCGTACGTGCGCCAGCCCCGGTCTCGCGGATTTAGACTACCTCGATGTCCTCGAACGAAAGGGAAGGGGTCACTAAGTCGATGTCCTCGAGGCACTCCACACAAATTTGCTCTCTCGTGCCGTCTCCTCCACAGATTGCCTACGCTGTTGACCTCAAGTAGATACGGAGTCGCCCTCTACTGGCAGCGCCTGTGTTGCGTAGTATGAGGGATGACGCGCCGCCTTCCCTCATAGGTTTTTGCTGTTGACGTGGACTGAAATCGTCGCCCGGGAGCCCTCCTGGCCGTTTCTGTTAGTATTCTCGAAAAGAAAGAAGTAACTCATTACTGTCAAAATATTAATTTTTTGAGCAAACGCAAAGCACAGTGTGGTTTACAGACGCTATATCTTTGCAGAATACGCACAGTGAACGTCCACACGGTAGCGGCGAAGTGCCCCTGGCTTGTTGCACGATAGACAGGCAGTCACTGAGATGTATAATGACGTGAACCATGTTCTCATAGCGGGCTGTCTTTCAACCTAATTATCATAAGACAATGAGGCCTCAATGCAGCGATACTGCGCATCCGCTTGTACGTACGCAGACAGTGCTTAGTTTTCGTTGCGAGCGCTTTCCCGCGCAGTGCTTTGAGCTTTAGGCCACGGTATACGAGCATTTGACAGTACGCTAACGACAGCTGTTGTGTGGACGCTGTTATAAGAGTGGCTAGGAAATAATTGAATTTTGTCTACGACTACAACGCCGGCAAGAATTGTGATGCGTATTCGCAACGATTCAATCTTTCATTCTACTCCTTTATTCCTGAAGATTTCAAAAAAATTTCTCGTCATACCGTATGGATGAAGCTGCAACCCTTGATGATGGAAAAAAAAAAACTGAAAACGAATAGCACTGAGTGTCTTGTACGCCTTTCCTGCCTTTTATTTGCGTTCGTCAACGTGCTCTGCTTTTCCCGTGCGGATTGACGATCAGTCACAAATTCACCCACCTTTCAACCGCATCGAACTTGAATATTTCTCATGTTTCATTGCACTGTATACTTCGATCTATCCATCGAGCAATTTGTGCGGTTGCTTATTTTTCTTAATTCAGTGCACACTTACTGCTGACCTTTTCTTTCGGTTAACTTTGTACGTAGAACATCGCCTCTTTTAGCGCATGTTGTTTGCCCAACTCGCTGTCCGCATCCGCGGGCCGTGCATATGTATATTCATATATAGGTGTATATATAGCCAGTAGCAGGTAGGTGCCCTCAGCTCGTCTGTGTCTAGTCTTCAGCCATTAGTGCAAGCTACGCCTCTTTTCTTCCCTCAAAGCATATATATAAATGAAATTTTTGTGCCATATTGCCAATTTATTGAAAATGTTATGCTAAGCGAAAGCGCCAGCCGTGCGTTTTGGCTCTCCTGCATCACATGACTGATTGCCGATATATTAGATGCGGAGCAGCTTATGGTCGGGGCCACGGTGGTACGAATGGTCGGGGCTATGCCACTCCCTACCTCCATCCATCCATCCGCCGCATGGCGTCCACACCTGCACTGCGCATGCGCATCCTCCCCCCCTCCCCTCCTTGTCTCATATCCTCTCCTCTCGGCATTCCTCCTCTCCTCTCCGAACGGCGCGCGTTGAAACGCTCTTTCTTCGATGAAAGCTTTACCAGCTCGCAAGGAACGAGAACGCGCCCTCGCCCGCGATAAACAACGCTGACAGCGTCTGCTAGCGTCAAACCGATGCAAACGCGGTGTGCACCCCCCCCCCCCCCCCTCCGGTGTCGCTTCGCATCGCCTCATGGCCCCTTTAGCGGGAGATGGTGTAGTTGTTTCGTATCTCTTAGTTCGATCGGCTTTTTTTTTCGTAAGAACATGTAGCTGTTTGGTGGTACCCGGACAAATGATTGAAGATCTGCAGCTGATATTGTGGACCTTGAGCTCAAATCGGGTGACAAAGGCCGCATTGGGCGGTTCTTTTCGGGGAAGGACCCTTTTCGGCATCCGAGAATTGTCAACGTGGACAGGGACGTGTCTGCTACTAACCCAACATCGGAAGTAGCAGAAATATTCCTCGTAGAACCTTGCTGAACACAAGAACTGAACCCGATGACTGCTTGCCTGTTCTCACGAAGCCTCGCGAAGTTACTAGTCCCGCGGGTGCACGTGAGGGTTGACAGGGCACTCCGCCGCGTACGTCAGGCATGGATCAGCAGCCTACAATGTTGACGGCCTTGACGGCAGCCACCAACTTTTCTGCCCCTTTCAAGCTGTAGTCAAGCAGCCACCCGAAGCGAGAAACCTTTTCAGAATAACCAGAAACGCCACGCACGCGGGTAGGCTTTGAGCACCGTTCGCCGCTTCGGAAGCAGACGACGCAGCCACATGATCCCTCGTATTATGCCGAGTGCAACGCCGGCTTTTCCAGTGGTGGCCCTCGAGTCCAATAGAGAAATATGTGCATGGGTGATTGGCGGTTGGAGCGTTCCTTTTATTATGAGTTGTAGTGACCATTGAGCCACGACTCAATATTTATGTTGGCTGAATGTATTAAATGTCTCAACAACGGCAGACATTTCTTGTACAGGAATCTTCGGCCGCATGGCTGCACAACGCTGCACACCTGCGTAGGCTCACGACCTCCTGAATTTTGCACGTGCCCTCGTTACCACCGCGACACGGCTGTTCTCACATTTCCGCAAGCTGCACATTATGCCCGTTGGAAGAGTGATCACGTGGTTTTTAGGAAGTTACCGTCGTGTCACCGCAGTTTCACACACGACGCCGCCACGTTTTGGCGAGTTACCGTGTATCACGGGCTAGACTGTGCGGTAATGCGTCGCACGTGATGGGACATGCACTTCTGTGCAATGGTCCTTTTTGGGGGGGAAACGTTAGCCTTTCGCGAGGCAACCGGATTGCGCCTTAAGGAAATCGGTATAGTATTCTCTCACAGCGCCGCAGAATAGATCCATTGGAAATACGTGTGATATTGAAGATGTTATGCATGTGACTATAGTCTCTGTATAGTGACTATATGTACAGTGAACTAGAAGGTTCTAGTTCACTATATATGTGACACTGCCATATCATGTCTTAACGTCCAAAAAGAAAACGTAATATGTGATTCACCCTTTACCACTCTTTTTCTGTAGGCGATGGCACCGGAAGACTGCGCCTTGTGGGAGCATTCCACATACCTGAACAAGATGTGTCCCGGGAAGTTCCCCTCTACCTTTGACGCGTACGCCAGGCTGCATCAAATGAAGGCAATCCTGTCCAACAAGGGGAACGACATCATGGTGCCGTGCCGCAGGAGAAGCCACGGGGACTGCGACCTGCTCGGTCATGTGTACAGCTGCAATGACATACTGGCTGCCATCAAAGTACAGCTCAAAGAAGTCGTTGCCACCAGAGATCTGGCTGTATTGTTTCCAAGCAAGATCTCTAAAGAACGCGAAACGAATGAACGCATGCAACGGGCGTTCGTTCTCTTGCACTGGGTCCTCGTCAAGCACTCTTGCGTGAGTACTATCGAACTGGACAGTTTGGGCCAGTTCAATGACCCAGACTGGTTGAAACTTCTCTGCGATGGCATCTGCCACTGCTTGAAGCTGGAGAAGTTAAAGATCGGTGGAGACGTCGGCAGTGCCTCGTCTTATCGACAGCTGCTGAATGCTTGCAGTTCTCTTGAGCACCTAGAGCACATATCTTTAGGAAGGAAATGGGACGCAGACTATGCAGGAAACTCTGCCATCCTGGCGGCCGCTGTTCGCCGCAACAAGAACCTCATGCGTCTTGACGTTGGTAATACCGACGCCATAACACAAGAAGTCATGCGGCCTCTCCTGTCAGCGTTGGCCCTCAAACGCAATTTAAGTCATCTCTCGGTCAACGTCACCTCTTTCAGAGCCGTGGAAGCAGCGCTACTCCTGCAGATGCTAAACGGCAACAAGATGCTGAAGTCCTTGCGACTAGTGGGAAGTGGACGACAGAAATTTGTAAATGTGCATCATGTTGCAGCGGTGCTGGCGGAAGCTACGGCGATGGTAGAGTTGGAGTTTGTTGGATTTTTTGTGCACACAAACGACGCCTGGACTCTAGCCATGTCCCTGGTTGATGCCCAGAGTGTGAAGAGGCTCGACCTCCTCAACTGCCTTCCAGTCTTTTCGCATCCAGGATTTGATAAAGAAGCTGATGGCGTGTCTGGCCGCATTAAGCCGTACCTCTACCTTCTGCAAAACCTGCGCTGCTTGCAAAAGTTTTCGCTCGATCTGCTCCGTTTCACATCGGAAGACCAGCGGGCTCTCCTCGAGGCGCTTGCTGGAACAGACTCCCTCCACGAGGTGACCGTGACATCTGAAACTAGAGGATATCCAACCGACTTATGCCGACTTGCCGTGGAAACAGGCACGGCCAACCGGACCCGTTTTGGCAGTGTCTTCGCGAACGAGGCACTACTCGCCGATGTGCTGAGAGGACCCATTGCAGCAAAAGTTGATGAGTCGGTCCAGACAAGCACCAGGGACAACAGAGGAGCGACGCTGAAGAAACGATGCGATGACCTGAGAATGCTGGATCTAGTAACAGAAATCAACTTTGAGATAAATGAAGGCGTACTAGAGGCCAACACTGCCGAGCTCTTGGCGGCTTATCTGAAGGTCACCAGATGTCTTAAGACAATCCGGCTGAATTTCCGTGCGACGAAAGCCTCGACGACAGTTCTACTCGACGGAATCGCGCGGAACCGCAGCATCAACAGTCTCAGTGTTGAGAGATGGTGCAGCAGAAGAGGCAGCGCCGCAATTCTGGCGGATATCGTGCGTTCAAGCAAAATCATCCACACCGTCGTCTATAATAAGGGCGGCATTTATGTCTCAAAGGCCTTCTTCTCCAGGCTGTCCGAGTTCATCGAAAATAACTTCACCATCGTGTCGATAAAGACTTTCGAGCGCAGACGTCACACGAAGAACTGGAATGTCATCCGGAATGTCGCGACACGCAACGCTGCATTCCTTGAGTGGGCAGCGCGACATGTCGTGGGCCTTTCGTTTGAGAAGAGTAGCGCCGAAGCCCTCGAGCTGCTGGCATCGAGCCCTTTGCTGCCGCTGCGGGTACAAGAACTGGCGTCCGTGAGCGAGTGCCAAGCAGCCAGCATGATTCGAAAAGCTGTCAAGAGCCTCAAGGATATAGATGTCTTCATGAGCATCACGGGCGTCGTCAGGGAGAGTGTCGTGTGTGAGGAAAGCACCGACGGCCGGCCCCGCCTTGACACACTGCCGCTGGACTGCTGGCTTGCTATCCGGCCGTACCTGCGCGTCGCGGACGTAGTCAACACTCGATCTATAAGGTGCTAGCAACAATTCTTGCTTTTGTTTTAATTGCAGCTAGGATGAATACATGAGCAGCGTAGGTCATTTAATGATACCTGTTCTCTAGTTGCTGGGATCTACGTCTGCGCATCTATACTGTACTCAGCCCTAAATATTGGAGCTGACTTTCGGCGCATCTATTACTCTGCCAATTTTTTTTTCGTATACTTGGTCGTACACTTCGTGCGCTTAGTCATTCACATACTCATTTGCTATGCATTAATGTCCCACCTGTGACGTACGGAATGAGCTTAGGCGCCTGTGAGCAGTTTTACTTGTGTTGTGTATCACTTTTTTACCGTAAATGACTTATGACTTTATAATTAATTCACGTGAGGGAAGTCACAGCGTAAAACGTACCTGCACTGCTCAGTGAACAATTTGCTCTTATGTCATACCATCTGAGGCTGTATATATTTCTGTAAATATGCGCGCTTTGCGTACGCCATGAAAAGTACAACTTCGCGTTTCCAGGCAGCACAAAATGCACATATACGTTTGAAAATTTAAGTGTATGTAATGCATCCATAAGACAAGTCATTCTCGCCGATATTATCACATTCTGCGTAGTGTTCCATGTTGTTGCTGCCTGGACTCGTGATTATAGCTTTCACTCCAGAAAACTGCAACGGTGTGAATGCTCGTAATACCACCGTAATAACATTTAAGATGATTAGTTTCTTTTGTAATGCTCTCGTTCTTCTTATTCATTGTGTTGGAGTAAACTGCTGTGAAAACGGCAATTATATTCTCTGAATAAAATTTCGTGTCTTCCAACGTAACGAAATTTGCATCGTCTGCTTTTTTTTTATGCGACTCGGTGTCCCGTTTCGCACTCTACTGCCTACCATGGCTCTTCGTTAGAATGGTTATCTGGGTGATGGTATCATTGATAAATGTACTGATAGATGTAGTCCGGTCAGAAGAATCAACTTACTATAGGAGCTGCGCCAACGTGGAAGACGCCCTGTTCATTCTGACGGCTTAGTGTTTTTGCTTTTGTGATGGAGAACGCCTTCACAGGCTCATAGGAAGCGGAACGTGGCGTCGGCATGGCATGTGAACAACAATTGCGAATCCCCCCTTCCCGCAGAAAAAAAAAATGAAAAACCAAACAAAGGAAACTTTGGTTCACTCGAGCTTCATTAACTTAGTACATGCCAAAGTTGATATGGAAACGTACGAATATACACCAATGACATGTCTGATAGGTCACGACACCAGTAACTTGACAAGCTTGTCATTTACGTTACGACGAAGCATAGCTGAATGTGTCCACCTGCGCGTGGCTGGGGTACTAAACACAAAAAATTCCCGTAACTCGCGCCTCAGTTACTTCATGTAACTTTCGGTGTAACGTTCGTGTGTCCGAATTACACCAAAATGTAGGAATCTACGGCAGAGAGCGCGAGTGCCCTTCCACGACCAGCTATTGGAGTTACCAGGATAAATGCAGTTGTATACCCTGTTTCAGAAGTTCCGTGCAGCACTGTGGAAACCACGAGACTCCGGCCAATCCGGAGGACGAACACATGTTAAACGTGTCCTTCCGCGGCCTGCCATCTGCCAATGGCGGGCGCTGCAGTGGCAGATGCAGCCCTGAAAGGAGGAAGACGGAGCCGGGTGTGCGTGTCTGAACAATGGCATTTCGTCTCGCTTCGGAAGAATTCTGCGCTCGGTGACCTCGTCGCATTGGCTGTGCTGCACGGAACTCCTGAAACAGACTATAGCTGCTAGGTGTTTCCGCCAAGGACTTCAGCCTGAAACGCACTGGAACAGCGCTCCCTTATATAGGCGATGCATGCTAGCTTTCTTCCACGTTTTACTTAATTACGATATTTCTCAGCTTAGTTGTTATTGCCCTCAGTAATGTGGGCCGTTATCTCGCAACACGCTAGGCGCCTGTGCTGAACACTCAGCAACGCTGAACCATCTGGCCAAGTTTCAGAACACTGAAGAAAGGGACACTCGAGTCTCATATTTGGTGTCTTACACTCGTTGTTTAATAAGCATAACAAAAGAAACCAGAACCGCGTTCTACTTGCTCATCACTTCCCAGTGGTACATGGAGATTAATGGCGTCTTTAATCGACGATACGTTATAGAACAGTGCAACGCGTCAGGAACACCCGTATTCCAATCCTGATCCTGATGGTGGACATGATGGTGGACACATGATTACAGAAGCCGGCCAGGCAATGGCAAGAAGCAGTTGCGAAAGAGAAGTTTTGTTAATTCCCGCTTTGAGAGCGCACGGAACATGGGCGAGTCTGTGACGACCATGTGGCACCGCAGCCAGGCCAGTTACAACGCAGCGGTTCTAACGTTGGAAAACGCTGTCGGTGCCGATTCGCCCAAACGCCGTCGACATTCCGAGCCGCCGGTCGCAGAGGCGGCTGCAGCTGCGAGCGGGAAGCCTCATCCCCATGCAGGGCGACGCCTTCGATAACAATTGAGACCCGAGCACGCTTTGCGCAGCTTCCAGGGCAACTTGTATAACGAGCGCTTTCAAAGGATTAACGCGCCCTCTATAGACGCGGAACATCGGAATTAGTGTCGTTTGGCTGAACACGAGTGACTCAAAATTGTCCAGGCCCGCAGCAGAACACGTCTTGACCTTTCGAGCGCCTCTGAAGCGCTGGCATTGTTGGTAAATCCGTCGCCCTCATCGAGATCGACGCTGAAAGGACCACCGGTGGCACTGCAGCGGCGGGCGATTCCAAAAGCGGCGTAGTTAACCCGTATAGCCTTAGAAACTGGCACACCCAGATACGACTAGGTACTCTGGTTACGAGTGAGACACACCTCGCTGATCCACTGAGAGGACCCTCGCCACCATAGGCATGCACTGGGTTCTGCATTATGGAAGTAATGTTCACTTAAGCGCCGTCCTACTTTCCACAACTCCGTTCCACTGAAGCCATTTCGACCAAAACGCTGTGCACTATAAAGATACGGGGCAGATTTGGCGCCACCCTCAGGTGATTTGGGCCTAGCCTACGGTTGCTGCCATGCCACTGTCCCGATCCACGCAATCAACGAAGACGTTGACGTTACATATTCACGGAATCATCTCTCATCAGCCTCAACACAGACAACTTAAGGCAGCTCCTGTAAGGATGCATGCTTCCACTCTGTGCCGTTTAGCCAGCCGACAGCGTTGAGAGTCTGAGCGTGGAGGAATCAATACACCAGCAGAAGCAGCGCGCAGTTCTTTGCACGTACTATTCCGTTCAAGCAGGACGAGCCGCACCATCGCCTACAACAAGACGTGCACGGCTTCCTCAAGGAGGCTCTCTTTTGGGGGTGGTCTGAGTCGCCATCACGTTCCGCGCCATTGTGAACTCCACAAATGAATTCCAACACCGCACAAAGAGTGGCGCCGGAGCTCTCGAGCTGGTGGCTTCGAGCCCCTGTTACCGTTGAGCACACCTGATGGTGATGAAGGAGTGCACGATGTGCTGAGCGCTCAGGCGACCCTGCAGGGACCGAGACGTCTTTGTGACCATCACAAGCGTCGTGAGAGAGAGTGTCGTGTCTGAGGGAAAAGGCGACGGACGTGTGCCTTGACGCACGCATTCGGTCATGGCGGTCGCATTTTATGGGGGAAACTAAGAGGCGGCGTCACGTGATTCCGCTAGGCTCGACAAGCGAACCTCCATAAAGGAAAGAAGAAGGCTAGGGGAGGAGCGTCGTGTGACAACCTTGATACCTAGTCATGAAATATTTAAAGGAGGCAATCATGGTAAATGGGCCCCGGTCGCGTGGCAGGCAAGCGGTAGAAAAATGTGCTGTCAATGGATGCTAAAGGTTACTGCATCCAAACAGCCTCCAGCTGTCTGGCAACTATGTGGGGCCTAATCCTACCCGAGAGGCACAGCGCACAGGCAACAACACCTAGGTGGTGTTGGCACAGGCGACAGGGGAGGTTCGCTAGCCGAGGCTAGCGTAATCACGCCACGGCGCCTCCTTTTTTTTTTTCCCCCCTCCGTGCCAACCACCTCTTTGTGCGCGGAGCATCTGAGGTATGATTAGGCCTTTCATAGTTGCCGGACCACTCCGGTTTGTTTGGAAGCGGTAATCTTTAGTAGCACTTGACCGTGCATTTTACTACCACTTGCTTACCACGTGACCGGGGCCCATTTCCCCCGATTCTCTCATTTAAATTTTTTATGACTAGGCTTCAAGGTTGTCACGTGACCGCTCTCTCCTAGCTTTTTTCTTTCCTCCGTGATGGAGACGAAGTGTCAGAGGCACGTGTACTGCGCGATCTCAGTACACGTTAAACCCCAGGTGGCCAAAATTTCCGGTGCCCTCCACTACGGCGTTCCTGTTCTTTCTACTCTTTCATTCCCTTTGCCCAACCCCACGGACGCTGAACCATGCTCCCGAAAGGGCTGTAGCAAACAGCATCCTTTCTTTTACCGAACCACAATTACTATTATTCTTATGACGTACCCCTCCTAAACTGCTGGCCTATCCGGTCGTATCTCGTCACGGATGTGGTGAACACACGGTCTTGTAGGATATTCTGAGAATTCTTTGTACGTTACCTATAACAGCGCCATAGAACGCGAAGCAGATGTCACTATATAAGTTTAATTATTAACGCGATAGCGTTAAAGAGCTCGTTTCGCAGAAATTCCGGTGCCGACGTCGTTGGTTGTAACAGGAAAATCACCGTTGTCCGTGAGCGAAAATTCGAGGTAGATGCAAGGAAAAGAACCAAGAACCTTCGGACCGAGTGCTCATCGAAAGTGCGACCTCTCACTCCAGAGCGCGATGCGCTACGCACCCGTGCTCCCAGTTTGGGCTGCAGAAATAAGCGTCTTTTCCTTACCATAATCACTACCACCACTCGGCCGCGCCGCACGCATTATTTTGACCCCTTACGGCAAGCCTTTTATATACACCATTTCCCCTTGGTGGTGCGCCATATTGAATCACACGAGCCCTGAGACTCGGCTGCGCTGGCGTTCACAAACAGGTTGAAGTCTCTCGAACGAAGCACGGTCGCCAAACAGACGCACACTGCGTCTCGAGCTAAGAAGGGGGCACTAAAATGACGCGCGACCGCTCGCCGCGATTCAAAATGGCGTTGAAGTGGCCAATGGTCGTCACCGTCCTGTACAGCTAGGGTAGTGCATATCCAGGCGCCCTGACAGGGCCTAGTTGGGAGCATTTACAGGGACAATAACGGCACCGTGTTTCGACGCTCGCGCTTTGGATAAGGACGTGGTCGCCTGTTTGCGCTTGTGCTCGCGTGCGTGCAGACGTTCATTCACGCCATGTTGACACGTTTGCGATGGATTCTGTGCTGTATACAAGCGCCAGGCGAACTGCGGTGCCTTCTTCGTCGGCGAGTTTTGATGGCGCATCGCCACTTTGTACTTTGCCCCTTACATTGCAGTAATTCACAATCTCAACTCCACGAGTAACGTAGAATAACAAGTGTGGTGTCGCGATCGCAATGGGGCCACGCCTCGCTATCGCGTTCAACTCCTAAGGCGAAGCTTAATCGTCCCACAACATTTATTTTTATGGTTATACAGGCACGCGACCGCATGTTCTATGAAATAAATAGTAAATTACGTACCCAAACTTCTGCACGTGTTATTTTCTCACCAAGAGTTGTATCGCCAACATGAATTCATTCTTCGCAGCTGTCGCTGACATTTACAGTTTGTTACACATTTTCATTTTTATTTCCTTTGTGTCATTCCTTTTTGTAGTTGGTAAATGTTCTCTCTCTCTTGCACTTCTCTATTAATTCCGATTTCCCGCTGTGATATATGTATTCCAGCGAACCCTGTACGGTCTGCAATAACTTTGATCTGTAAGTCGTGTTTGTGTCGCTGTACATCCGCACAATTCCAACAGCTGCATATTCTACTCACGCGCACGATGTCACAGCATATGTAGGCTGTGAGTGCATTATCCGTGATCACAGTATGTTAATTTTATGGCATTTCGTTTTGTTTGTACCTGTGTAAACGTGGGCAGTTTTGTGCGCACGAAAGCGCAACTTTACGCTGAACACAGCACAAATTCGGCGAGCTAGGGCGGCTTTTTCGATGGTTCTTGTAAAGGCACCGTCTTGGTTTTCGCGTGTCTTGATTATGCTATGCAGTGCGCACTCCAGCACCCAAAACTATACAAAGGCTTGTAAACTGGGTAGCTCGATTATATAATACACAGGTATGCGCTGCTCACACTTCACGGATCCACCTTGTTGTTTATTAATGCACCTAAGCCAGTAACTCGAAGGCTCGGCGTGGGCTTGGACAACCAGCCACACTGTAGATTGGAATCTCCTAGCCTAACTTCAATGCAGCTTGTTCGATTCTTGCTCCATGTCTTTGTATTTTCTGAAAGCTATTTTAATCTATCAATGCAACGATAGTATTTTTCTCCCAGCTTTCCGGTGCTTTCAACCTTTGTCAGCTCGGCTTCACCCGTTCTGAGCCTGGGCAACGGAGTGGCGAGTGAAATTTCACGCGTTGCACGTGGTCAGGCATATTTCTACATGCAATTAGGAAAAGATGCGCAATCAGACACGATATCGAATCTAAATGGATATTAATAGCACCCTTTTGCATAGGGGTGAAGCCTATATATTATGCTACCAAGCTATTTACAGTTTGCACTATCAACTTGCCATTTCCGATCTTTCGTTCTCTGGTTTTCCACCGTTAATTTTTCATCCTCCTTCAGCTTACTTGTCTTTACCGCAGTTATGTTTGTTTGCAAAACTATCTTTGAAACCTAATAAATCAGATAGCCCTTCCTCAGTGCAGGGCAGAAAACTGGATTTTTTTTTTTCTGGCTAATCTCCCTGCCTTACGGCACAACTTTTCTCTCTGTCTAATAACATGGGCAGGCTTACTCTTTCACTCATTACTGGAGGATATTTTGACATTCCACTAGAATACGAACCACGGTTCCAACTCTTTTCTCCCAAATGAAAATACACAGGAAAGTGTAATGTCCCTTAAAAGTTAAATGCACAGTGCTATATTGTTACACCATGGTCTGGAAGCTATTACGCGCGCTCTATCCTCACTTTATATGGATCTATTGTATCAGCAAGGTGTCCCTAGCGGCATGCCTCCAGGAGGACAGGTTGGCACGGCAGCCAAAGTAGGTAGCCGGAAAGCAGCAGCGGCTGGGTAAGGTGGACAGTGTTTCGCAGTAAACATTTGCAATGGTGCGTCCCGTGCAATTTGGAAGAGCATTCGGCGAGTAGACATTGGGGGGGGGGGAGCTAGGAGGCGGCGTCACGCGATTCTGCTAGTAACAGCAAGCCAACCTGCTCTGTCACTAGCGCACGGTGCTTCTCTGGTAGAATCAAGCCCTTCATAGTTCATATTACTCATTCATCTGATCAGATTGTAGGTAATGAAAAAAAAAACAGCAAAAGAGCATGTCACATCTTTACACATGGATTTGAGTGCATATATATTCAGTTGTCAGGTATTCCAACAACAAAATTTTATTTCCAGGACGGTCAATATTATTCGTAGTCCTGGAAATAAAATTTCGTTGGAACTTTGCGCTTATGTTTATCAGTTTCTTCATTACTTGTTTCAATGCTACGCTAAGCCTTCATGGTTGCCAGACCGCTCGAGGTTGTTTGGAAGCGGTAACCTATATTGGTGCTTCACTGTGAATTATTCTACCGATTCCCTACCACGTGACTGGGGCCCACTTTCCATGAATGCTCCCTTAAGTTTTTATTACTAGGCTGTCGCATGACACCCACTTGCTTTCTTTCCTCCATGGTAGACAACACCAGCTGGACGGCACATAGCAAAGGCAATAGTGAGGACCGCATTCCGATCAAGCACATCTAACTTGTCTGCTACTGTACCAATTCAAAAAATTTTGGCGCCTATGTGTTTTGTTCATTGCGGATACATGCACAACTGCAACTAAATTTCAACCTATATGTGGTTTTTAGAGGCCCTTGAAAATTTCGCTCGAATGAGTGAAAAACTGTGCACCACGGGACATTGACACAACTGTGTGCATGTAAACAACCAGCAAGTCACCGTACAACAAGCTAAAAATGCTCCTTTGCGGGAGGGGAAAGGTTGCACAGCAAGCAAAACAATGTGACCGCGTAGACCCTGCAGGAAACGAACGACAGCTGCGATCCTGTGGTTTTGCCACGGGGGAAGGAAAGCCAGTGCATGTGACACACTTGTAACCAGCGGGCAGGTTTGCCGCAATATTTATTGCCGAAAAATCCACAGATAACTTTTGTCTTGTCTGATACTATGCTGCCGCTATGAATGCCCTGTTTATTAGGCAAAACTGCAACCCTGTTAAGCTTTGAGCAGGGACATGTTCAAATTAGTAACATGTAAGACAATGCCCCCATTACTCTGTATGTGTGCTCGCTCTGCAAGTACATAAGCATCAGCACATGAATAGTGAATTGAATCAGTACATGAATAGTGAATAGTGTTGTTCGTCCTTGGGTAAAGCCCAATTTCACTCAGTTCTTACACCCCGAATGTGTTTCAGGAAAATCGAGTTAAGCCTAATTTATCTCCGAACTCCAACATCTCATACCATATGCTGCACACAGTTTCTGGTGCACACGCACTGTAGCTGCCCAACCTTGGGACAACAAAGTTACATCCTGCCGAAGCGATGTAAAGATAACTTCACAGGCTGCAGACTGCACTGTGGACGCTATACAGCTGTCATTTGTAAACGTGATTTTGTATATTGACGTGAGGGGATGTGCCCACTACGATTACTTCTTGCCGGCAGCGAGCTACCCACTATGGCCACCCCTCCTGCAGTCCGAAGACGAAGAAGAGCGGAGATCGCGCGAGCGTTCTGATCGAGTTGGACGCCATCATTAAAGCAGGACGTGCTACTTTTGCTGAGCGTTGTTGATAACCTTCGTGACAATATAGAACTTGAAAAAACCCAGATTTCTCCCCAAACATCACGTTGAAAAATAAAAACTGATATTTACCTTCTGTAATTGAATACATATATAAAACGTGAAAAGCACAACCCTACTTATATGCTCCCACACCTTGACATGAGGAGACACACACAATGAAGCATTTTCAGTTCCTCCGATTTCACTGCATTTAGAGTTTAGTTCAATCTCAAGATTTCAGCAAAAACCATTTCAAAATCACACAGTACGGAAATAAATGAGGAGGAACACACCAAGCTCTCTCCTGTTATGTACCAGCATTTGTGGCTGTTTGTACAATGGCCACAAGCACAGCCTCAGCATAGAATGCGTGCGCTCTACATAGAAGCCGTGCCACGAGCAACTTGGAGCAAATTTCATGAAGAGGGTCAAGGAGCTACTGTTGACTCCATTTCATCAGTTTACCACAAGGTTGTTAATAAAGTGAGGAATGGTATACTTGCATAGAGTTGGTGTACCCATCGGCCACTGTCACTTCTATGCATGCCTTATCAACATAGCAGCAGGCAAGACACACACAAACCACAGAATCAAAATATAAAACTTTTACTCGCAATCCTCATTCTAGAAGGCACACACGGACGAGAGTCAATAGTCGCAAGGCTGTACCTCAGGCTGCTGCTCTGCACAGCACAAGGACAGCCCTGAACCGATGGAGCTGGCGGCGGTGTCCATAACTTTCCAAGGTGAAGGAAAAAAAAAAAAAAAGAAAGTTTGCGTGGCAAGCTTTAGCAGCACAGGCTCACAATACTATGCACACACACAGACACACGCTCTGGCACACGCTAGTTAAGACAGGAGGAAAAAAGTAAGGGGTGCAGATAGGCTGCCACTCACTTTTCATCATTGCTGTTACCCTGGTGTGGCGTCACGATCATTGTCCTTGGTAAATCATTATAGTAGTCAGCCCCCCAGTGCCCACCCTGGCACATTGCATAGTGGGGCTTCCATCAAAAAATTCATTTTTCTTAAGCGACATGTCCATTGATGAGCCCACCAGACAAGCAACAGCTCTCCTTCCTTCCTATCTTTCTGGACTATTCTTCATTCTCTCCGAAGACAGCAGCGCACAACTGCTGTCTTGAAGCACTATTGCAACAATGTGCACAATGCCCCTCGCCTTCAGTGGGTTTGGAGTTACATGTTGAATTCATGCACATCTTGCAGTAGTCTTGGAGCCCTTGCTACAAGCGGTCAATAGTGGGACATTCCGTCATCATGAAAATCTTGCAAGCTCCATGACTGATCTGTCGTAGCACAGTACCCAGCTCTTGCCTTGTTGTTGGCTATTTGAAGGCTGAATGCGGGGAAAATAATCCCGTTGAAGACCACCTGTGTCCCCTTTGTCGAACAGCAACAACGTACTCGGAAGCTGCATAGTTGGCTCGGTGAAGTCTAGCATCAACGTGCCCGGGGCTGTCACCGACGATGGCGATTGTTCGGTTCTCAATTGAAAGGCTAGAGCAGCAGCAGCTGCCCGTGAAAACTCGCTCACAAAGCACTCCTGCCAGCAAAAAGGCTGGCCTTTCGAGTCGGAGCATTAAGGAACGTGGTCAGGCAATGCTGGTGCCGAGCACTCGTTGTGCGCTCCCGTCCCTGAATCTTTGCATTGCTCACTACTTCTCGCACAAAAGGAATGCCACACGTGTGACGATTAGACATTCCTCTATCTGGGGACCGACACTGGCACTCTGAAGACAGTTTGTGGGCGTAGGTAAATGAAAGATGACACCAACAAAAAAAATTACAACTCGGTGCTCCGGTGAAACAAGGCCTATGCTTATGCATTGTGGTTTCAGTTTGAAGACAATGGCCGTTGAACAAGTACTGCTGATGGTGGTGTGGCTGGCATGGCTCAAGCTCGTAACGACTGCAGCAACTTGAGCTTCGAGTCCAGCATGGTCCCAAGCTCCTTGAGGGAGTCTGCATAACTCTGCTCGATCCTCTGCCGTACGAGCTTGCTCAGTTCTTCAGTTCCCTGCAGGTCAATGGAACAGTTTTATGTAAGCTCCATGCAAGAACATCACTTTGGTCTCAAGGACTTTCTCGACAATTAATGAGGGTGTTCAGAATGATGCCGGTGCTGCAAAAGTAGACACACAAGGGCAATTTTACACAGGGGCTGTACAATAATTAAGAGTGTCAAACGTTGAATTGAAGAGCCGCTACTTGTAAATGCTCATGAAGTGTCGTGAAGCTAACGTTTGTACACTGAGGTGAACATAACCCCTGCTGCATATGCACTGTTCTCTGTTGGACTCTTTAACCCTTTCAGCCCTGGATTTTTTATTTTCAGTGCAGAATTTATTCAATGTGATTTTTCGTGCGTCTAAGGGCTAAATAACATCCCTTTCAAATATGAACCTTGTGGGCAATATATTGAGCGAGTTAGCACTATGGTGTCAAAATCGTACATCAGGGCTCAATGGCTGTAAAATGACACACGTTGGTGCTATATGACCATAGTGGTATGAGGGCCTATTTGAGCCATATATTTGCTACATGCACGCGTTTAACACTGTGAAGCGTCTCCTTGGTAATTACGGACACAAATGGACCATGGGTCCCAGCCATGGTTCCAGTCCCTGGGTCAGGTAAGGGGTGGGGGCGGTAACCAGCGCGTATGAGCATATGAATGCCTGTGTGTATGTGTGCACTTTCCATAAAGCCGAGTGTACATGGATGGATGCAAGGAAACATCAAAAAGATTCATCCTTCCCTCTTGCGCGCCTTTGAAACGGTAGTTGCCCTTGCCGCATGTCACCGCATTGAAATCTAATGGAACACTTCGTAAACATTCTCTAGGAAAACTGTCACTGTATAATAAATATTTTTCATCCACTGTAGTCAAATACCGTGCTTATAATCACAACCGCTCTTTCTTCCACGGTGATGGTCAAACAAAGACGCGTGGCCTCCTTATCTTTATCCCGTTCGCCTTTTACATCGAGCATACTGCCCTTACCGACCTTCTGAAGCAGTGCGCTAGCGGCTACGTTGGCTTATCTGGAGATATTTTCATTTTCATGTTCTTTGTGAAACAGCACTATTGGCACGAACATACATGCGATGAAACAGACGCAGCGAACAAAAAACAGCGCGCTTCTCGTAACTCTGTGGGTTTCATTCGCAACGGTTGAGCCCTGACGGTGTCAAAATCGCACATACGGAAAACGAGGCTTTACCAAAAATTGGTGCTAACCATAACAAAACTTCAGGCGGCTGTGCACTAAGGCAGTTATAGTAAACAGCATATAAAAATTGGAGTGCGTGGATCCCTATATTTATTGAGAAAGAACAATTCAAATGCAGATCTCATGTGGCGCATCGCGTGCAAGGGTTTCGCGGCGGCATTTTCTTCTTCCTTGCTGTCCACATAAAAACACGCATCAGGTAATCGTGTGGATGGCAGTAGGGATTCCTAAATGTCATCTTGTCATTAAAATCGACACTTCTAGTTCTGTTTTCAAGGCCCCTTAAAGAACATTTTCTTGTGGTGTCAAATGACACCACCAGGGCCGAAAGGGTTAAACTTGAGCGTTCTTTTTCTAAGGACACTGCTGTGGAAGTGCCCTAGCCACACAATAAATGTTTTCTGTACATACATTTCTGTTGAATTGAACATGGTATTATTTAAAAAATACTTACACATTAGAAGAAAAACATTTGATTCAAATTGCAACCAAACATTCTAAACTTCGTACTCAATATATTGATTTACACAGCTCTCGCATTAGGGTAGCACATACAGTGAAAAAACGTATATACAGTAGAATCTCAATGAAACGATTACGGTTGATGCGAATTTCACGATGATACAAATTTTGATGTTGTTTTGGATGGACTACGCTGTATAAAATGCGCTGTCATTCGGTGTTATGCAAACCGTTTCCCCAGCCACTGCAGATGATACGAAAGTGCGAAATGACCGCTTCACGTGGACGACTGACTCAGATTTCTTACTGCAGATTTTTTCCGCGAGTTCCCTACGACTTTGGACCGGAAACTGGCAGCGAAAAACAGAAAAATTTTGCTTTTCGTCAACCAGTGTTCGGCCCATCCCAAAGAATGCAACTTCACCAATGTCACCGTAAGGTTCCTGCTCGCAAACACCACGAGCCATCTACAGCCTGGCTGCTGGATGCGGGAATAATCCGAAATGTGAAGCACCATTTCAAGTGATTGCTTGTACGGAGGCTTCTGGCGAAAATTGAGCGCAAGGATAAAAACATGCGGATTAGCCTGCTTGACGTGTTACATTTCTTGGCCATGTCCTGGGATAATGGGACCCAGAACACGATGGCGAACTGCTTTTACAAGTGTGGATTTTTTGCGGAATTGGATGTGGCTCCGGCAGAAGAAAACCAAGAGCCTGACGACGATTTGCACATCGAGAGTTGGGAGAACCTTGAAACTCGAGCTCCAGCACGAGACTTCGTCACCGCGGACGACAACGTAGCAACCTGTGGGCTGCGATCCATCGAAGAATTAATTGGTCGACGAGGCAAAGGATACCGAGTCTGAGAGTGATGGTGAAGATGCCGGTGAGTGGGATCTCCTACGGTCAATGTCTGAAAACCTTGACGCCCTCGATGTACTGCGTCGCACCGTAAGCACCGGCAGCGGGAGTGAAGAAATTGCAGCACGGTTTTATTCCACTCAGGCGGCTTTCTTGAGGGACAGCGAAGTTAAAAAAGTTCAAAAGAACATCATGGACTTTTTTCAGCAAGTTCTTGTTCATCTTCATGATCAGCTTTAACTTCTTTTGGCTCATACGAATTTGGGATGATACAGTCGAACCTCGTTAATACGTAGTTGGCCGGGAATGACGTTTGGGTACGCACTAAGCGATGTACGAATTAACCGTCAGTGCCGGTTTAGCGGCTACTAACCAGCCAAAAATGAACGTCACGAACCCCATAAACACACACTCACGCACACACAGGCACGCAAGCTTTATTCAAGGACAGGCAGCAAAAAAAATCTGTTATTTTCACTTGCCGCCGTGGTGGCCTCACCGCGACGACGGCATCTCAACTCAACTGAATTGCACAGGTTTTGATGCCGTCACCGCGACGACGGCATCAAAACCTGTGCAGTTCAGTTGAGCTGCGAAAGTTAGCGCTTTCTCAGTAAGAAGCGGTCCAGTGGCAGGCAGGTTCATGCTCCGCGCCTTCTTTAACCAATGAAGCCGGGCCTTTTCCACTTCGGGAGACGCAGAGTCTCTGATGCGGCACCTCTTCAGATTGCTGCCTGTGCCACCCCTCAACTTTTCGCGAGCCCGCACACAGTCGTCAGAGGCAAGTCCTTTTCACGGCCTACCGCAGATTTCTTTGCTCCATTTTCAATGGTGCGAATGATTTCCAGTTTTTCTTTAACACTCAACGGCGATACTTTGGCATAAGCAGTGCCTCACGTGCGAATTAAATCGCACAACACGCGCACCACACCAATAAAAAAAATACACCGTGCAAAGAACGTTGTTTTAAAGACACCACCACTGCACAAAAGCACACCACCCCCGGCCGACACGGGAGAATGAAAGAAAAGAAAAAAAAAAGGACAACGTGGAGGATTCCAAAGTGCAAACGTGAAGAGCGACTTCCCCTACCGTCAGCCGTTGCGGAACTACAAAAAACCCCATCTAGTAGGCCACTGACAAACAAAAAATACGTCAACGTGGCGACTCTCGAAGGCCATGCTTTTTGCGCAGCTTCGCTCGGCAACACAAGCCGTACTGAAAGGCTACAGCAGCAGCAGCTGCCCGTGAAAACTCGCTCACAAAGCACTCCTGCCAGCAAAAAGGCTGACCTTTCGAGTCGGAGCATTAAGGAACGTGGTCAGGCAATGCTGGTGCCGAGCACTCGTTGTGCGCTCCCGTCCCTGAATCTTTGCATTGCTCACTACTTCTCGCACAAAAGGAATGCCACACATGTGACGATTAGACATTCCTCTATCTGGGGACCAACACTGGCACTCTGAAGACAGTTTGTGGGCGTAGGTAAATGAAAGATGACACGAACAAAAAAATTACAACTCGGTGCTCCGGTGAAACAAGGCCTATGCTTATGCATTGTGGTTTCAGTTTGAAGACAATGGCCGTTGAACAAGTACTGCTGATGGTGGTGTGGCTGGCACGGCTCAAGCTCGTAACGACTGCAGCAACTTGAGCTTCGAGTCCAGCATGGTCCCAAGCTCCTTGAGGGAGTCTGCATAACTCTGCTCGATCCTCTGCCGCACGAGCTTGCTCAGTTCTTCAGTTCCCTGCAGGTCAATGGAACAGTTTTGTGTAAGCTCCATACAAGAACATCACTTTGGTCTCAAGGACTTTCTCGACAATTAATGAGGGTATTCAGAATGATGCCGGTGCTGCAAAAGTAGACACACAAGGGCAATTTTACACAGGGGCTGTACAATAATTAAGAGTGTCAAACGTTGAATTGAAGAGCCGCTACTTGTAAATGCTCATGACGTGTCGTGAAGCTAACGTTTGTACACTGAGGTGAACATAACCCATGCTGCATATGCATTTTTCTAAGGACACTGCTGTGGAAGTGCACTAGCCATGCAATAAATGTTTTCTGTACATACATTTCTCTTGAATTGAACATGGTATTATTTTTAAAAAACTTGCACATTAGAAGAAAAATATTTGATTCAAATTGCAACCAAACATTCTAAACTTCATACTCAATATATTGATTTACACAGCTCTCGTATTAGGGTAGCACATACAGTGAAAAAACATATATACAGTAGAATCTCGATGACACAATTACGGTTCATGCGAATTTCACGATGATACGAATTTTAATGCTGTTTTCGATGGACTACGTTGTATAAAATGTGCTGTCATTCGGTGTTATGCAAACAGTTTCCGCAGCCACTGCAGATGATACGAAAGCGCGAAATGACCGCTTCACGCGGACAACTGACTCAGATTTCTTACTGCAGATTTTTTTCGTGAGTTCCCTACGACTTTGGACCAGAAACTGGCAGCGAAAAGCAGAAAAATTTTGCTTTTCGTCGACCAGTGTTCGGCCCATCCCAAAGAATGCAACTTCACCAATGTCGCCGTAAGGTTCCTGCTCGCAAACACCACGAGCCATCTACAGCCCGGCTGCTGGATGCGGGAATAATCCGAAATGTGAAGCACCATTTCAAGTGATTGCTTGTACGGAGGCTCCTGGCGAAAATTGAGCGCAAGGATGAAAACATGCGGATTAGCCTGCTTGACGTGTTACATTTCTTGGCCATGTCCTGGGATAATGGGACCCAGAACACGATGGCGAACTGCTTTTGCAAGTGTGGATTTTTTGCGGAATTGGATGTGGCTCCGACAGAAGAAAACCAAGAGCCTGACGATGATTTGCACATCGAGAGTTGGGAGAACCTTGAAACTCGAGCTCCAGCGCGAGACTTCGTCACCGCGGACGACAACGTAGCAACCTGTGGGCTGCGATCCACCGAAGAATTAATTGGTCGACGAGACAAAGGATACCGAGTCTGAGAGTGATGGTGAAGATGCCGGTGAGTGGGATCTCCTACGGTCAATGTCTGAAAACCTTGACGCCCTCGATGTACTGCGTCACACCGTAAGCACCGGCAGTGGGAGTGAAGAAATTGCAGCACGGTTTTATTCCACTCAGGCGGCTTTCTTGAGGGACAGCGAAGTTAAAAAAGTTCAAAAGAACATCATGGACTTTTTTCAGCAAGAAGTAGTTGACCCCAATAAAGTTCTTGTTCATCTTCATGATCAGCTTTAACTTCTTTTGGCTCATACGAATTCAGGATGATACGTATACAGTCAACGACCGATTTTTCGGACCCCCTCGGGAACGCAAAAATGTCCGGAAAATCGGGCAGTCCGGAAAAACGAATGCATGCAAAAACGCACTAACTTGCTGATATTTTTCTTATCAAGGGGGTCAACGACGAAATACTACGCTTCAGAAGCACGAACCCCATGCGGCCAACAGGTGTGACGCGCCTGCGGGCCGCGGTGGAATGGCTAAGAGCTCCCACCATGTGTATGAGATCGGGCGCATTACACTGAGACAACACGAAATTACTGCTCGTTGTCACGCTTCCTGCTGTCAAGGGTTACTGATGCGCCGTTTTGATGGCATGGGCGCAGCCAACGCGTGCAACGTCAGGGCGGAACCGGACCGAATTCTGCCGAAAATCGCTGTCGTGTTGACGATTTCACATATGGCGGCTGCCACACACACAAAGTACATGCGCCCTGAAAGCGCTGCAGACAAAATCGCAGTCGCCGTGATCACGAACGCCAGCTACGCAGCTCTGAAAGTACGCGCGTGGCCAATGCCCGAACGGAGGTTTTACCGTTCGTCCGTTTCAAAAACCGCGATCGCTACCGGCGCGGTCTTGTACGGCCACCACCAGCCTGAAAGTGTGTGCGCGCCCAATGTACTACAGCGAGTCGAAGCAAAGCTGCTTTCCGCAAACGCTGCGAAAGAAACCGTGCTAGTCACTACCACGGATAGCGGTAACGCAGTTCATGAAGGCACGTACGCGAAAACGGAACTACGGGTTGCTGCCCAATGCAGACGAGAACGCTCTCACTATCATCGCGATCATTGATAGCGCCTATGTACCTCCCAAACTACGCGGCCAACGCAGCGGTAGTTCAAAGGCAATAGAGCCATAGAAAGCATGAAGCGTTATAGCTTTCCTGTCGATCGCTATCACTACGGCGGGGCGGACTTTGGCACTCCGTTTGCGGTTGGCCTCTGGCGCACGCGATGCGACGTGCAGCCACAGCGCTCCGAGGGTCGTGCATACGAACAGCTCATTGTGTGGCCGAGTAAGTCCAAATTAGCGAGAGTTCAATGCCAATAAACGAAGCGTGTGCTTGCGGGGAACAAGAGGTCAAGTCATAACAATCATATTTTCTGCATTTGTCTGGTATTCTAGACAAACTTTCACTGCGACGAAGTTCTGCGGCCATGAATTTTTCGCGTGTCCCGTCAGTTTCTTCGAAGCGAGATTTGAGGGTACGAAGTTTTGACGACTTCGGACCTTTCGTCGCGTCAAAGAGTCCGAAAAATTGGACGGCGGAGGGTTCGAGCGTCCGAAATTTCGGACTTTTTTGTACATTGATTCTATGGGGCTTGTAGCGGTGCTGCGAAGACGTCCGAAATATCGGGCATGTCCGAAAAATCGGTCGTTGACTGTATTTTACGTGCTCCCTACGAATTCGTATCATCGAGATTCTACTGTATGTGCACATGCTCAGTAACCTCGCTTTCTGAGAGAATGAAGCATGCCATTAAAATAGGTTTGTAGAAACCCATTTTTACCAATAAGGGCTCAGAGGTTGGTGTCGCATAATGTTTAGCAAGAAATATTGGCTGACTTCCCACAGATGAAATCTATGCACTGTCCCTGACAGTAGTATGCTTCCCAAACAACACTGCCACAACAAATGCCACAGTTAAAACTGCACTCTTTGAGCACCTGCCCTAGTTGCCGCCACAGATAATGGTTCTACAGCATTTGCTGCATCACGATTCAATACACTTTTCCCTCAAGTGTGAAACAGAAGGACACATACTGATGCTCCAGGCTTATACGACAGAGCCACACCCAACAGGAATGACCACCATAGGTTTCAACAGTGGAAGAGAAACCAACCTGGAGGAATGGCTCTTCGTGGTCAAGGTTTAGGGACGCCATGAGGTTTGTTAGCATGTCCGCGGGTGCCTGCGACACCACCGCCTGGAGGTCTGTGACCGCTGACTCCAGCTCACCCAACAGCAAGACGAACGTCTTAGTTGAAGCCTGCAAAGAACGTTTGGTCATACAGACACCGGTTGTAACACTACTGACCCACATCAAGCACTGGTTGTACCTTTTGCCAGCAACTAAACCCAATAGAACATGATTCAGATGTCTTTGCGACACATCGTCCCAGCGACACGATTTATCAGGTCATTGAGACATACCTGCAGGACAAGGTTCACCAATTAAAACATCTGGAAGAGCAGCAATGACAACAATCTAGTTTAGATATGTCGCCAGTGCTGCTAAAACCTCTCTGAAACAGAGAAGCAAGGACCAAACTGACCTAGCAGGAGGAGAAAAAGCTGAAATTGCATGCTATCAGTTGTGTCTCTCACACAACCAGTATTTATTCTTTTTTTGCGTCAAACAGGGACTCCTTTTCTCTGCCCACAGTAGCTTCACAGGTGAAAGTGGCCATCAAAAGAGTGAGGGCTAAGGCTGCTGCAAAAAACACAACTCCTTTTGTTATAGGAGTGCCGCTAACTCCTTCAATTTGCCGAGGGATGGAGATTTGGTGCACATATTGACCATAATATTGCCTTTTTGTAGGCTTAAATGTAGATCCAAGGGCTCCCAGACAAACATGTATGTATGCTGCAATGAATGTATGCATGCTAAAAAGGATATTTTTTTTCTTTTTTTTTTGCACCGAGTTTGTGGAAAAGCAAACAAAGGTACCTGTATTGTTCGGTATATGCAAGAATTCATTCAAGGGTGAGTTATCTGCCTTTCACTCTATGAGCACATCACACTACTGGCTCATTTATTAAGAATACGAAATTCAAGATGTACAGGCGCGAGCAAAAGTATACGGACCATGGGAGCGCGTGGCAGAATAATGGCAGAATGCATCGACGCGCCGTCTACCGACGTGGCACCTGCTGTCGAGAGCACCACTGAAGCCGCGGTGCGCATGCGCGTCCCTACATATCAGGTGGCCTCTCATGTCGCTCTGCCTGGCGTGGTTACGGCGCTCGTAGAGAAAATGTCAACTGGGTGTCGCTTTCGTTGCTCCATTTGATCTGCGCCGTTGTTTTACGTAGCAGCTGCGGCGGGGCCGGCTCAAGCGCCGTGCGGGCGTCGCTATTTACTCGGCTAATTAGCCTACCTAAGCATCGTAGAACCTAATGAAGTCGAGCATACATGATTAAGTTTCTCAACCCACTCGTCTTTGTCGCTTTAAGCCATGTTAATCTTAGATGTGCCTAGTTGAGCCAAACTAAGTGCAGCCGAAACTGATTAAGCCTTTTTGAGCATGGTATCTCCTAACAAAGCCAAGCATAAGTAACTCCATTTAAGCAAATCATAATTAAGCTTAGCCCAGCTTGCCGTTTTCATGTTAGACCAAGTTGACCTTACATGAGCGCAGTTGAGTCGAGGAAAGTATCGCCAAATCTAATTAAACATAGTTTATCATGGTATCACCCGATATAGCCGAGCATATTAAGCATAAACAAGGCAAACCTACTCGTGGCCAATCAATCCAAGTCGAATTCCCCATCAGCCAAATGAAGCCAAGCCCAGGAGGATTACCTTGACCAAGTTTAGAATAATTAGGGTCATTAAATCCTAATTAGCATTAATTGTGGCACTAATTATGGCTAACCAATTAGGCTGATATCAGACCAAACACATCCTAGTTACTCGAGTTTCACGTGACATAATCACCCCAATTGAGCTAATTAAGCTAATTACGCGGAGTCAGGGCATGTAAAGATGAATCTGCTTAGGCATAGTTGAGCATGGCATCTTCGAATTATTTCAGAGAATAATTATTGCTAATTGGGCAATTCATAGTTTCCGATAATTTCAAGCAATCGAAGCTGAATTCCCTTTGAGCCCTATGAAGCCAAGCGCAGGACGTTTGCCCCTGACCAAGCTGAAGCTAATAAAACTCAGCTAAGCCTAAGTAGTGTTAATTAGGAAAAGGTCAAATTTTGTTTCACTGTGTTGTGTGTGATCGAACCAAGCTCATTCGCGACACTCATGTCATGTGGCATAATTACCCTAATTACGCTCTACTCATCGTGGTACTGGAACATCTTTGCCAGCGCGTATATAGATTGCGCTTTATGTCTGAGATTGTTCCGCCTGACAATTTCACCCATGAACGACGGCGTTTCCCAGCCACAAATTAGAGGTATATTTTGAAGCCTTCAGCCGCATATGACGCAACAATTCCTTTGTTGAATTGTGTGGTTATTCTTCGCACACTTAACCCGACGCCCTATCTCCGTTATCACTGGAAGCGATGAGCGCATACGATAACACACTGACACGCGCTACAAACGGCTTGTAAAAAGCGACGCCCGCACAGCGCTTGAGCCGGCCCCGCCGCATCCGCTACGTAAAGCAACGGCGCAGATGAAATGGAGCAACGAAAGCGACACCCAGTTGACGTTTTCTCTTACAGCGCCATAACCACGCCAGACAGAGCGACATGAGAGGCCATCTGATATGTAGGGACGCGCATGCGCACCGCTGCTTCAGTAGTGATCTCGACAGCAGGCGCCGCGCCGGTAGATGGCGCATCGATGCATTCTGCCATGCGCTCCCGTGGTCCGTATACTTTTGCTCGCGCCTGTACGCCTATGTCCAATTGTCTACTACGCAGCAATTCGTGCAATGACCTTAGTCCCTCTTTTGCTGTCGCACCACCTCATGATTGTAAACGTTGCAAGGGTCAGATTCCAATGGTGGCCTGTCTGTAATGCAGCACCCGATGCTGCATTGCAGGTCTGACCACCACAGTCGTCAGTTGCTTCACAGCTGCTAGGGACTGAGGGCTGAGGTTTAATTGGCATGTTCGTGGGAGGCTGTGGCCACTACTACACCAGGGTGGTCAATCCTGCTCCGGTGAGGGAGTGCATCACCGGCGATGGTCACCGAGGTCAGGCCGCACCCCGAGCCTCCTTCTGCAATTCCATCAACACGCACATTCTTTTTTAATCTGGTGGAGAATTTCCCAGCACTGCAATTCGAACCACGGGCCTTCATGCGAGCAAGGCGGATGCTCTACCTCTATGCCACCACTGCGTAAGGAACTACGGTATAATAAAGCAACGGGTGGGAGAGGAAGGTGAGGGTGGTGAGGACGTCACAACCGGACATTACCTGCGACGCCGACTTGAACCCAGACAGGTGACCCAAACCATGTAACATGACACCACAGTTAAGTCACGTGACAAATCACGTCACTTGACTGAGCTCGTAGAAGCCAGAAGATAGGGTGACCACAAGCTTTGCTCTTAGTTCATCCAGTCGTGTGCCACTAGTGCAAGGAGCCCACACTTTCGTATTCTAGCCAAATTCACTCAATCAAATTCTTTGAAACGCGTCGCATTGTCTCTGGGTTTGTCTTCATTACCAGTAATTAAGTAGGCCTTAGCATGCGCCGACAAAGATCTAAGACACCATGCATTCGGTCCAAGCCCGAATATACAGAACTCGGATAGAGCGAAATATGCTCTATGTTGAAAACTCAGAGTTGTACCATCATGATGCATGAAAAATGTATTGTTCATAAAGAACCACATATTGGGTATATTATAGAGGTGTGCGAATAGCAAAATTTTGAGTGTGAAGCGAATTCGAATATTTATGTACAAGTGCAAATCAAATCGAATATTTTTCGAATAACTTTCGAATGTTTCTTTAATAATACTATGCAAAAATGGACTGTTAAACATGGGCAAAGAATTTACTACGTGACTAGTACGTTCCCACAGTGTCATTCCAAAGTCCTGAAGAACAGTCCAACAGAACTGTGCAACAGAAAGCTGAGCTAATTTTTCCGCAGTACACGGGTGTTAGCTTCGGTGCAGCACGCGAGTGGTAACTTCGCCGCAGTACACGGGTGTTAAGGCACGTGCACACCTGGTGGAAAAAAGCGCACGGCGCGCCGGTGGCGGCACAACGCGAGCCTCCGAGGCTGCTGCACGGCAGGGATTCTCTTGCTGCGAGACGATCGGTCCGTGTACAATTTTTCGCGGTGTGCCACGTGCCGCTGTGGAGGAGACCAATCAGAGCGTCCCTGCCCGTGACATACGTGCTCCATCGCGGTGTCATGCGGACCGGCCCGGAAGGTCGTTTCGTACCCGCGCGGTGGCTCGCTTGCCTCTTGCACTCGTTTGCCCAAAGGAGGCGGGACTTTGTGGGGCTGCCGCCGCAGTTCGCCGCGAGCAGTGTGGCCGTGTCGCCGACGAAGCGTTTTGCCGCCGGTGGCGCGCCGCGCACGTTTTTCCGCCATTGTGCACGCGACTTTATGCGGCGAAGCACACTTGCAGGAATGGGCCACTTATCATGAGACATAGCATACTTTTCCCCTTAATTACCAACTTCGAGTAGTTTGTCTAGCAAAATTTAAGTGCAAATTGAATCGAATAGCAAACGCTATTCGAAAATTATCCGAAATTTCGAATATTCGCACACCCCTAGTATATTACCTAACTATGAGTGCGCGCCATCTGTCCCCAGACAGCTGCGCACATGCTCCTTTGTCGGCTTTGGACAGCCTCTAGTACAGCCTCCATGCATCCCACTACACAGTTGGCACCTTTGCGACTCCCAGCCAGCCTTACAGTCGTGCTGATTTACTTTAATTAGCTGCTCTCAAGACTCAGACTCTTGATGTGTGCCTAAATTAAATATTCAAAGACCCATCAAGTGCCTATGCATGAAGTGGACGACGCCCGGAGAGCCACGGAGAGACTCCTGCTCGAGAGCAGAAATGGGTCTCTCTCCAGCAATGTCAGCGCATGGATAATTAACACTATGGTCTGCTTTCCCGATGTGGTCAGCCTTCCAATGTTCAAGAAATGTCTGACATCAAATGCCCTTGATGGCAGTGAATATGCGATGCACAGGGGAGACATCTCCAAAAAGGGACTCTCAAAAGCAAAGTATGAACAATGACAATGGCTAAATATGCAAATTCCAATGAACACTACTATGAATAGTAAATAAATGCTTTCAGTTAGTTCTCTTTGGACTATGATGCGAATGAAAAACCCTCTTCCCATTCTTGCGATCCAAAAATTACGCCTCATACTACAAGCGGGTCTCCAGAAAAAACGAGGATTTTTCTATACAGTGAAACCTCGTTAATATGATCCCATTTAGTACGTTTCCTGGCATAACACGTTGTTGCTTACCTCATCTATGGAGCTGGCCTCTTTCGTCTTCTTTTTGCCCTTCTTTGCAACAGCCTGACGAGGAGGCCTCACTAAAGAGCTGCCCGTGGCTGCCACCAAGCTGCACCACCCAATAACCTGGACAGGAATCACAAACTCATTTTCGCTCACTCATACACACATGCACAAATTATAATACATACACAAATGCATCACCTCAGCTGATAACAGTAGGAAAGAGATATAGGAAATCTAAAATATCCTCTTTTCTTGATTACATATTGATCAGCTGCAAAGTCTGAGAATCCTTTTTTTCTTTTTTGCAATCCTGCAAGAACAAAGGCAAGAGGAAATACCGAAAGTAATACTACAGTTCAACCCCTATGTAAGATGTACATCAGAGGGCAGTTTCCATCCCACATTTGAGGGGTCTCACAGTTTTCTGTAACCATGTTAAAGGGCAACTCCGGCAGTTCTTTCACTATGTTCTGATATCAACGTTTTCCAATGGTACTGATGGTCCTGAAGCAGCCAGGGTGGTTCAGTCTGCTCAGAAACGCACCAATAATCTTAACTAACCGACTCAGAGGCATGTTCAAACCGAAACCAAAACGGGTAGACGCTTCGTGCAGCATACGTGACGACGTTGCAACCTCATCACAAATACGGAGCTGGCGCCAGGAAAATGCCAGTCGCGAGGTCATCCAACGATGTGTTATGAGTTATGCGAGCTTTTCTGAACTTGACAGCGACAACTTAATGGTGAAGTATGGCCGTTTTGCTTTTGACGGCCAGCTGGCTCTGGCATGCAGCGTTGAAGGTGATGAGATAAAATATACAGGATGCCCGCGTGGGAATCCGCTAAAAATATTTACAATTAATTTCCAGGAAAACTAAACAACTTGCAACCATCTGGCTTGGCATATATTATTACAGTACCGAGGAGACTATATATTGAAAATTTTATGGAGATCCGTGGACAATGAAAAATTGCTGGGGTTGCCCTTTAAGACAGCAGAAAGGAAGGAATGTCATCACAGTTACTGTTCTCTCAGTCCGCCGCATGGTCTGCTAACAGCTCTAACAGTGAGATTCAATATGAGATATACAAACACACAGCACCTGTAGATATGAACTTGCAGTTTTAAAATACAGTTAAGGGGAAATGCGGCACTTAGAAGCTGAAAATCGGCCCTAAAATCGCATTTCATTTTCATCAATTTCACGTTCCCAGGGCCCTACTGCACCTATTTGCAAAATCTGGCTTTTGAACTCCGTTTATTTTACAAGTTATAACAGTTAAAAACTGCAACTATGCGCAAGTGGACCTTTAAACTGAAGTCTAAGCGAGCCGAGCTTCAACTGCTGGCTGCACGCGAACTACGCGCTCTGCCAGCGCCATTTTGGTCTTCTTTGAAAGGCCACGCTTTCAGCTTTTCATCATTTTCAGTAAGCAATCATGCGCTCTTCACAAAGGCAACAAAAGCAACAACAAAATCACGCACAGCATGCACTTTCATTGGTTGCTTGATGCACGTGAGCAAAATGGCTGCTTCCGATTGGCCAGGAAGGCTTGCTTGGGGTGCCTGGCGCCATTTTGAAAAGATGTCACCTTTGTGATGATGTGTTATCCCGAACGTCATGCGCTTCACAACGCCCGAACGTCCGAAAAAGTTCCGCTCGTAGCATCATTTTGGCCATTCATGGAAGAAAGGCAGGGGCAGAAAGCCGAATGGTGCTATTGCGTGGTGGAAGCGGGCTCCGACATCACCGGATAACGCCGTTGTAAACAGAGACGCTTCACCGAGCGTGCACGGTGTGGACTCTGGCCGCGTGAGCCGTGTGAGTGCCGATGATGTTATCAACGAAGGAGAGCACAAGATGGCTTCCCCCGACAGTGTACACCTTGTGAACTATGACCGCGTCGATCCTATCTGCAACAGAGGAGTGTGCGGGGGCGCCTTCCCTGACAGCGTACGCGATGACTCGGGACGCCCAAGGGTAGATGCAGATGTGATCGGTGCCAGTGAAGTGCGCGAGGCGCGTGCCCAAGAGAAGGCAAGATTTGATAAACTTTTGTCGCTACCAGCAACAGCATGACAGATCGAGCCACCCAGATTACGCCCCTGGTGCATTTTGTTACACTTTTATGAATATTTTTCTAGTAAAAAGATCCTGAAACAATTTTTCTTGTTTTGAAAAAACAACAATTTTGACACTTTTGCCGTACTGGAAGTAAAATAGCTCCCATCCTATTTGAGCCATCAGCATTATTATTTTTTCTTTTTTGCCAGAAAGATAAATGAATGCGAAATGCAATATGCCTATCTTCAAGGCAATATACATTTCGGAAGTATTTTTTAAATTGGTCACATGTATGACATGTCAAGATGGGTTTTCTTTTTCTACCAACATTGATGGCCTGTAACTATTGCTATAATAGACCTTTTTCAAGCACCGCAGCGCCACCCATGGGCGCGCAAGTGCTTCTGGGAAATGTGTGTACATACATCCAGCCGCCCAGCAGAGCGAAGCCCAGCCTTCCCAAGCGCGTCTTTCGCTCCGAGTAAGTGGGAGCGAGGCTAAACGCATTTTTTGCGTGTTTTCTTTTGTAAGCAGGCGCACAGCTGCACGGGACAATGAAAAAGGAGGGGAGCAAGGGGGTCATTCGCGGGGGTCGGACTGGTCGTACGGGGTGTGCGCTGGCATGTCTCGTCAACGTAGTTTCCCGGTGTCTCAACATTGTATACGTGCGTTTGCGAGTGACCATGTGCTTGTATCTCCACTCCGCGTGTGCGGAGAACACCGAGGTGTGGACGCTGTATTCCTGTGTACGTGTTTGTGTCGGCATTGCAGTGTGGTCCTACGCAGGCAACTGCAAAATAGCGATGTGTTTGCGACGACGAAGTAGACCAACAGGCAGTGTGTGCTAAACGAACGAACTGTGCGCAGTGTGTGAACGAAGTCTGTTGCGGATATCTCTTTCTAGGTACTGTAATTCACTGTTTTCTAATTAAACAGGTATGGTTTTCCATTTACCGCGTGGTTATTCCGGCTCATTTTGGTACCCCTTCGTGCTTGGTGTGTGTACTTTTAAATGCGGAGCATTTCTTTTCTGTCCCACTGGGCTCTGTTCCCGCTACTCACTACTGTCGCTTGATTCCCTTTTCAATAAAACTTCACTTCAGTAAAACCACATTTTGTTGACAGTGGTCCTTGATGTATGCTAGCTCCGCCGACGTGCCATGTCCAGCTGTGTCGGTGAAATAGCGCACATGCGATCGCGTACACTTTCCTTCGATGCTCTGTCTGCTGCACGAAGAAGAGAAGATTTGCGAGCGCCTTGATGTTCACACGGACTGCTGTGTGTGTGAACATGTGTGTGATCTCGTTTTTCTGAAATGTTATGCGTTAACTATCCTGTTGCGTGAACATTTTTATTGCAGTACTGAGACTGAGTGTGTGAATTTTAGTTTTTGTGTTTATTTGTCGAGTTTTGTGATTGTTGACATTACGATCACAGCTGTCATGTAAGTGACAAATGTCATGGCTGCAGCTCACGCGATGCAGTTGATCAGTTATTCTGAAGATGCTGCCCTGAAAATGTTCGAGAGCAAAGCAGAGTATAGCCACGTTGAGCGTGTGACTGTTTTGTGTACGTATACATCGTTTTCGGACGCGCAAATGTAAATGCTACGCACGTTTCACGATGCGGATGAACAGGCTACGTCGACAGACTGCATTCACCAAACTCGGATTCGATTGTTATCGCGTCGTAGCTTCGATCCCACAGCTGCCACTGCGTCGGGCGCTTGCTTAAACCGAGCTTGCCTCCGCCGATGTACACACATTTCCCATACTGCACTACGCGCTCGCAGTGGCTTCTGGGATAGCTTGAAAAAGGTCTATTGGCCAAGTAAGCTTATTTATAGCATCTTGCACTCTTTAAACATTCTAGATTGTATTGGTACTCTAACCACTGTGTTTGGGCTTTCTGTTATTATGCTAATTTTGCTCCAAACAAAGGACCCAGCTTACACAGTGATTTTAGATTATCTTGAAAACTATCAGATCTATCCATAAATAAAAGAAGTTGACTTTCAAGTGTAGCATCCCCCCTTAAGCCTCTATATTACTTCATATATAACAAAATTCTCGATATAACGAAGTACCTTTGATTTTTACAACATGCTGCTCATAGAATACCATGTATTTTTTACCTCCATACAGTGAAGTATTTTCATCTGCAATTTCGATGTAATGAAGTTTCAATGCTGCCGGAGAGGAAGACCGAGCCAACAAATTGAAACTTTTGCTGGTGCCAGTGGTCAGATGGGCGAGTTGCATGCGACTTTTGTGAACATAATTTTCAGACTGCATGCTGCACACCAAAGCAGCGGCCGGCGCGGTGCCTCTTCAGCCCATGCAGGGGGAAGAGGACTTCAATGCTCGCTCCCTCACTGCCAGTGCAGAGAGAGCTGAGAGTATGCACGAGAACTGCCTTGAAAATAGCACTGCACATCTTGCGCACTACACTGCTCGTACAGTTCCATATTTCGCTTTGCCCATGCTGTGGTCGGGCGGCCGATTTGAGCGTGTGCAGCAGTAGAAACAGAAGTACTAATCACAGCCAGCTCTAATCTTGCAAGAGATCACTATCATCCTCGAACAGATATCGCCTAGCCTTGCATGTAGCTAGTGATCCCAATCGGTGAGAGAAAAAACGCGGCACTACTTCTTTCCAGGGCCGCTATCAGCTGTTCTTTTTGATAGCCCCTGCATGGTTCTGTTAACATGATAACAACGGCGTGGCCCATTAGATGCAGGAAACACAAGAGGTTTTAAAAACAAGCCGAAGTAGCAGAATGGACAGTGTGCACTGTATCAGCATTTCTTCAGGCTTTATATGTGATGTATGGCCGCTGTGATTGAGGGCTTCAACAGCACATTATTAAGTTTTAATTGACAGATCACCGGTGCAACAGAATTCTTTTTGTCAACGTTATTGAAATTAGCTTTTCTTTTTCTCTTGCTGTTATCAGAACATTCCTGCGGCATTTCTGCGCAAATAAGAATCCTTCGCTGACAATACTTAGCATAAAAGGGCCATATTTTGATTTAATGAAACATTGATGTAATGAAAAAATTGCCAATTTGAGCAAATTTATTATATCGAAGTTTAACTATATTTTTCACACTGTTTGTACTGCAGCGACACCACCATGACTCAAGAATGTGACTGTTCAAAACGCAGCCATTACCTCCGTCGCATTGGTGAGTGCTTCGAGGAAAATGCTCGTGGACTGCAGGCTGTCAACTTTGAGATCCTTGACCTTGGAAACCATACCTGGGCATAGGGAAAAAAAGAACGGAGAGTCAATTAGGCAGCACTTAATTTTGCATTGAGTACTTCTCTTTATTTCTGTTGCAAGAGTTCATCAGTTGCAAACCTCTCTCTGCTTTCACTATTTGCAACCCCGCAGCATCATGTCACTGAAGAACACATTTTTGTTATGATAACATCATTTCTAAGTCAGTAGGCAACAACTTGACCACCGTGTCCAGAATTGTCTTATGACGTGCATTTACAAGTGCATTTACAAGAGTCAACTGGTGGCTATGCTGTGGTGCTCACTGCGCAGCTCTGCTGCCTTGCTTCAGGTTGTCAAGCAATTTGCCTCCGAGCTGCCCTTTGCTACTCCTGGCGAGTTCCACCACTACCAATGGTAAAGAGACCACCCAGGTCTAGGTTCAATCACCAGACCAAGATATAGTACTTTCCGCCAACCTTGAGGGTTTCATTTCCGAGACATCTACATGGACTTCCTTGTAGCTCTGTGCTGCATGCAACCCCTTTCATAGTGAAGCTCGACCGGAAGGGTATTACTGGTGTTTACAATAAAAAGCACTGTGCAGGACATAGAAAGAAGGAGGGAACAAACTACTGTATTTACTCATGCAGTGAACATGCCCCCAACTTCAGTCATCCAATTTTGGATTCTTTTTCTCCCATGTAATAAACACAACCCCAAAATTTGAACCCATGCAGTACTGCGAACAGCCGTGCTGCAGCTTTTCCATTTCACTGGACCCGGCTGACGAGCCACAGGGAGCCATTTCCTTCCTCTTTTTATTGTTGCTCTTTCCGTGGCGTTCAGGAGCCATTCGGTGTGGCAATTCAAAGCTCTAGAGTCCTGATGAAACCACCATGAGCAGCCACGCGCAAGCAGTGGAAATCCCATTTATTTGCACTGCTGCCTTCTTGGGTGCTATTGCAGGTCCCCCGCTTACTGCCTCTTTCTCTTGCTGCGGCATGCTGCACAGGCTAAGCCTAAGCACGGTCGGGGCATGGCCTTTGAAATTGCACCATGGCAATGTCGGACGCCATGCTTAACATGCTCAACTGAGAAGGCCTGCAGAGATACGAGGGAGACATCCAACGGCGAGCCATTTTGCTTGCTGTGGAGACAAATATCTATTCTCTTATTACGGCCACCCATGAGCATTATCAAACACTGATGCGAATGGGCATTAACAGACAGGCATTACAACAGCGGCTGCCAAGCCGCTGACACCACCATGACTGTGAGCGACCAACTAGGCACCGCCACATAAGATTTTCTAGACTAGCTTGCCACTCCAAGCTGGCTCACACACTGTTCACACACCGTCACTGTCACAGCTTGACATCTATGATGTGTTTCCGGCCTCCAAAACAGTTTTTGCGATTTGCAGCAAACTGAACAATGGCCTTAAGGTTTGTACAGTAGAAACCCGCTGATACGTTTTTCACGGGACCGTAAAATATAAAGGTAAAAGGCAAGAAATGGGAAAAATGGAAAAATGAGAGAAGTGGTGATCGGCACACAATTTTATTTTCAGTGCTAGCGCTTTCAGTGCACCCATCGGCACACTCGGCTAGGGTTTCGTTGACAGAGAAAACCTTGGAGGTGACAATGGCGTCATCGATGGAAACGTAATCATTGTACACGATTCCGTCAGCAACAGTTTGCATCGCTGTGCCATAATTTAGATGGTGGAAGCTGGAAACATAATTGCCGTCGCCCACTGTGCAGCTAATCCTACAGTCAAGCCAAGTCAAGCTACGGAAAAGTCAATATTTCTGTCGGCAGTGGCCGCTTGGAATGCCAATTCGCGACATAACACGTGGGAACATTCCCACATTGCGACGTAACAGCGGGGTTCCTAATGCATTGAATCCTATGGGAGCTATGCCGGGACCGGCCAAAAACAATGTAACAGCCGGGAAAACGCAGCAGCCGGGAACGTAACAGCGGGGTTCTACTGTATCTCTCTAAACGTCTCAAAAGCTCCATGCCGCGCATTGCTAGCAAAAGCCATGGGGAAACATTCGCCACAGCCACGCACAACAGCTGCCTCCGTGCAATGGGCCGTGTGTGGCTGGCATATTTACAAGTTGCAGCACGCTTGCCAATGGCACGTAAGCACACGCTGAACTTCGTCGCTGCACTGATGGAAAATAACCCTGGCGGGCATGCAGCATCACCAAAACACATACTACCCTTTCTCGCACTCTTTGTGCACAGAAGTGGTCATAACTACGCTGTGCCCGTGCTATCAATGGGATCAGCCAGGCAACAACTTTAGATGAAGGTGAAGCAGAATCAAGAACAAGGCATTGGGACAAAATTGCAAACTGAGGACAGCATTTGTAGCGATGTGTTATGCTTTATTCTATGCTAGTATTACTGTCCACCGTTCACGGCTGACTTATTCTGTTGATAACGTGAGTGGGCCGTCACTGTTGACTGCAGACCAAGGCACAAAAAGGCATCGCTACAAAATACTGGCCCTAGTTATGCTTTTTCGCGATAGCACAGCTGCGAAAAAAAAGCAGAAAAAATATCTCGGTACTGTCTCTTTTCCAGCATTTTCTTAGTCAATGTTTTGAGATATCTGGAGTTGGGTGTAGCGGTGTGTCGCGAGACGAAGTGAAAAACCAATGCAGTTGGCACCATACCAAGGGAAAAAATCTGACTTCTCCAATAAATTTTGAGATATTCAGTGTGCAAATTAACAAGGATTCACTCTAGTCCTTTTACAACAGAATGAGATCTTCGCTGTCAACGTCTGTTGCAATAAGGTTACACTTAACTGACAATGCAGGGTTATCCTCATTTCCAAAAAGCTGAAGTTCAGTACTGAAGGTGGCACTCACTTTTGACTAGAGGAACCAGGCTATCTCCTACTTTGATTTCGGCATTGGCTGGGGCCTCCATGCTCAGCTCTGCAAGAGACAAGGAAACGAGAGTGCAGGAATGCTTGACACAATGCAAGGGAATTTGCAAAGCTAACATTCAAACTTAAAGGAGCATATACATACACACACAAACAAACCACAATCATGCACATCAAGCGCTTTCAAGGTCCTGCGTAAATATTCTTAAAAACTGAAGCACCATAATATACTTGACAGCGACAGCAAGGGGCAAGAAAAAGAAGAAAATTTTATGAGGAAATATAACTTTTTTATTGGATATGGAATGCAGAAGTGTCTATTGTACGTTTGTCATGTAAACAAAGCATGGTTCGCTAATACACTATTATGATACAAAAGGGTGCACACATGGTTGCCGAGCTGCAGACGTGCACAGGAGACAAGAATGTCGATGTAGACCTAAAACCTTGTTTTTGGCTGTGCGTCCTTTACAGTCACGACAATGTGATAAATGCTGCCTTTATTTGGACAAATCTACAGCTTTGAGACATGCATGCACAAATTATTATAAAGGTCCACTGTTTGCACGGAACATAAAGGGGGAAACGTGTGTTTGACATTGCTCTCAAGCCACACAGTAATAAGAACCGGAATGCCCATGGAGGAACGAAAAAAGCTAACAAAGGGCATCACGTGTCAATGTGAAGCCTAGCTGTAAAAAATGTAAAGGAGAGAATCGTGGGAAATGGGCCCTGGTCACGTGGCAGGCAAGTGGTAGAATAATGCACAGTCAAGCACCACTAAAGACTACTGCTTCCAAACAACCTTGAGTGCTCCGGCAGGTCCGGGAACTCCGCAGACCTAATCCCACCCAAGAGGCACTGCGCGCAAGACGTCAGAGGAGCTTGGCTTGCCGGGCCCAGCAAAATCACATGACACCGCCTCCTAGTCTTTTTTTCCCTCCATGGGAATCACTTACAGTACCGTGCAGTATTACATAATGGCCTTCTTACCTTCGTTGACCTTGTAGAGATCCACGACCCACTGAAAAGCAGCAAGAAGGACCCGCAGGCAGTCGCCGGAGACAAAGGCACCCAAGCGGCCAGGCTGAGGGCACAAAACTGGGTAGGGCTGCACAACGTACAACAGAACAGGGCTCTTGGAACCTGTTCTCCCATACTCATTCGGAACCACGCACTTTAGCAATAACTTGTAAGAGCGACTGATTCTGGCAGAAGAACAAACAACAAAACTTTTGCGGGAAATGGTGTGGCAGTCGGGGTTTTTTAAAGGGGCCCTGTAAAACTTGATGAACCACCCTCGAGTCATATCGCTAAAGGAGCTTACTGCTTCACAAATCACCTGCCGCAAAAATTTTGCAAATCTGTTAGGCATGAATAGTTACAGCACCAAATTTTTTTTTTAGTGGCCTACTACCTTAAAGGTGCCCTGTAAAACTTGACGAACCACCCTCGAGTCATATCGCTAAAGGAGCTTACTGCTTCACAAATCACCTGCCACAAAAATTTTGCAAATCTGTTAGGCATGAATGGAGTTATAGCACCAAATTTTTTTTTAGTGGCCTACTACCTTAAAGGTGCCCTGTAAAACTTGACGAACCACCCTCGAGTCATATCGCTAAAGGAGCTTACTGCTTCACAAATCACCTGCCACAAAAATTTTGCAAATCTGTTAGGCATGAATAGTTATAGCACCAAATTCTTTTTTTGAGTGGCCTACTACCTTAAAGGTGCTCTGTAAAACTTGACGAACCTTCCTCGAGTCATATCGCTAAAGGAGCTTACTGCTTCACAAATCACCTGCCACAAAAATTTTGCAAATCTGTTAGGCATGAATAGTTATAGCACCAAATTTTTTTTTTGAGTGGCCTACTACCTTAAAGGTGCTCTGTAAAACTTGACGAACCTTCCTCGAGTCATACCGCTAAAGGAGCTTACTGGTTCACAAATCACCTGCCACAAAAATTCTGCAAATCAGTTAGGCATGAATGGAGTTATAGCACCAAATTTGCGGGAGCTGCACGGTGCGAGTGCATTCTCCTTCCATCCCAACAAGTGTGCTGAAAGCTACACTGAGGGAGGGTAAAAAGAAAGCAAAATATACCATCGTGTTTCATCACCTTACATTTTCTCTGCCTTTTTTCTTCAGGCATAACTAGGATTCTGCAATGACAAGCGTGCCACAAGAGTCCCTTCAGCAGCACGGTACTGCCCATGCCGTCCACAGTAACAGCACTTGGGAATAGCCAATGCTAATTTTTCTAGATCGCACGTAGTCTTTGCTGGGCAGTAACATCAGTTGCTGAAGGAAGAGAGGGCGATTTCCAGGCTTACTTTGAAACAAAATGCAATTTCCCTGGTGCATGCAATGCAACAACATTTCACTAACATGTCCATAGGAGAGTCCGTGACTAACTGGCAGTATTTTCTCGTTATGCTGAAAAAGTGCTTCAGGGCCGCTCCACTGAAAACTGCGAGAACAGAAAATTTCTGGGTGTGAAGCGAATGAAAGTATTTAAGTCTGAGTGGAAATTAAACTGAATATGGCTCATATATTCACGAATATACTTCCATGTTAAGATACAGCAAGTATGTAAAAAAATATAGCACAATTAATGCACCTCCACTGTGTTGTGCCAAAAGAGAAGCGGCTGACTCCAAATGAACAGTCTAAAAGATAAATCTGCACTAAATTAAAATTAGTATGACTGGCGTGCAGCTTACTACATTTACAGAATGTAGATCAATGTGTTTTTAATTAAATTTAAGGAAGTCTACTCACACTTCAAACCAAAACATGTAATGCCAGTAACTGCAAAACAAGTCAGAATTTAGCGACGCTATGTTACAGCTGCAACCTTATGTTTGCTTTCTGGATCTACCCGCAGCGGCTTCTTCAACGATATTCAGCCCATTTTGAAGCAAAAGAGACACTTGCTTTCAAGACATCGCCCATCACTTTTGTTCAGAAAGCTCATGACCTTTTGGCTGGACTCCAATCACAATGAAGAATGCATGAAAAAACTTAATCCTCTCTGGCTTAATGATGCTGCTGTGAGAGGGGGAAGTTGGAAGGGGACAAACAAGAGCTGTGCAAATGTCAAAATTCAGGACACAAGGCAAATCTGAATATTGATGTTTTAGGGGGAATCAGTATTTTTCACATAATGCTTGAATATTTTTTTGAAAATTTCCTTGTTAAATTACACAGCAAATGTGCTGGTAAAACATGGACAAATATAACAAACAAATTTCCTATGTAACTGGTGCACTTCCAAACGTTCCTAAAAAAACAAACAGCCCAGCCCTAAAGAACGGTCCAGCATGAACTGCGCAGGTAGGCGCACAAGCTAACTTCGCCACAGTATAGAAGTGTTAGTGTTGCCACACTGCACAAATGTTAAAATCACCTCAGACCATAATCGTTAGCTTCACTGGAGTGCACAAGTGTTAGCATTGCTGCAGTTACAAGTGTTAGCTTCACCACAGTGTGCTCATGTGAACTTAAATGCAGTACACAACTGTTATGCAGCGAAGCATACTACACGCGGGAATGGGTTACCTGTCATGGGACATAGCATGTTTTGTCTTGTAATTACAAAAATTACAAACTTTTGAATAGTAAAGGTTAGGAGCGAATCAAATATGTGCCAGGCTAAAGCCGCCCGATTCACCACCACCACCACCGAATTGAACAGCAAGTGCTATTCGAAATCTATTAGAAATTTCAAATATTCCCACATTCCTAAGAGCACTTCTTAACAAGAGTTTCCATCCCCTACAGGAGATAGCAGAAAGCAGAAACAGGCAGGCGGCTGCCGAGAAGAGGGGGAAAAGAAAAACAATGAGACAATGCAGGGAAGAAGAAAGTTGCACAAGGTCAGCTGCCGTGCATGCTAAGGAGCCCTTCTCCTTGTGGGAGGAAAGAAGATGTGAGGAATGAGACTCCCAAGCACATTCTTTTCATCTGCCTTTTCATCTGTCCAAATCATGCAGAATGTTGATGCAGGTCAGTTGTAAGATTATGTTAGATGATATAGACATTTAATGTGTTGCTTCTATGGGAGACTTTGCCACGACTGGCATACAGACGTGGAACCCAGGACACCGCATAATCGTGGGATGTACAACTGGAGTTCCCCTTTATCGGCCGTCAAATCAAGGCTAGACAGACACCCAAGTATAGTAGAGTAAGCCAAGAAAAGCTCACACAGATTATTTTCATATCAGTAAGATAGCAGTAATCCACAACAACATACTGCCACTGCCAAACAATGCGCAGAATTTCACTGCATTGCATAATGATGCACAGAAAACAAGAGAAACCTGCCTGTGGGTGTGGTGGCAGGGCATCCGCCTCCAACGCCGTCTCGTGCAACGAGTCCAGGAGAGAGGTGGCCACAGCCAGCGGGCCACCCGTTCCACCGGCACAGGGCGCCCGCTCCCCATTGGCCAGAGGCCGCTCATTGTCATTTCCCACATAGTCGCCACCCGCTGGTGCCACTGAAGTATGGTGCTGTTGTTGCAGTGGTGGCTGCTGGGAGCACAGCTGGTGGCAGGCGGCCAGGAGGCGAAGAAGCAGGTTCCGCATGCGCAGCCACACCACCTGCCATGAGCAATGTCGGAGCAGACCAACTATAGTAGAACCTCGTTATAACGAACCCAGATATAACGAACTATCGGATATAACGAAGCAATCGTAATTCCCCTTGAAATTCTTATAGGTGGAATTGACATCGGTTATAACGAACTAATGGTTATAACAAAGTAATTACCGCTCCCCCTTCAACTTTGTTATAACGAGGTTTTACTGTATTGAGTTCGATTTTACTAGGCGTAACTTAATGTATGCTTCCAGCACAGCGTTTTTAGTCTGTCTGCATATGTAACAGCATTCGGAAATTGAGGCAGCATAAGCACATTGTTAACCAGAGAGCAGGAAAAATGCTACACCAAAGCTGTCAACTAAGTTTCGTTCAGACAACATTCTGGATGCTTTTTTCTTTTTTTTTTTTGTTTCTTTTCAACTCCTCATGAGACAACAAAGAGCTAAGAGCATCTTACTTCTTCCTGTCGCGTCCGCTCCAGGTACTCGTCCAGCAGTTTTCTACGAGTGAAAGCACAGAAACAGATGAGACAATTAAAAAATACAAAAAAAACAGCACCGGGACAGGCGTGCCAGCATGCATGTATTTTATGGTACACTGCTTAACTTCACAGCAAGTTACCTCCGAGTGGCACCCCACTCTCGGAAAATCCTGACGTCCCGATTGTCCGTCAGGGCGTTCCACTCTGTCTTGTCTGCAAGGGAGATCACAGAAGTTGAGTTACCTCTGTGAGTTTCTACAGTGCGTCAAGAAACAGTGAGCTGATAGCAGATGGATCCTTATGAACCTTTTTCCTATCTGGAAATGGGGTCACAAGAACCTAAGCGCACAAAAACTGCACTGTGCAAGGCAACGAGCAGATGCAAAAAATAGGACAGCACGCACAAGGAACGTACCATTGATAGGATCAATTTCCATGCTTGTGAGCATCTGCTTCAAGGTCTCTTGGCTGCATCAATTAAGAACAATGTGAGTCTATATTAGTAGAGTCCAATTAGGCACTTTAACAGTGGCAAGACCCTCTAGGTCATCAATAAGAGTGCACTGTCCTAATCTACATCTCATCATTTCATTCTGCAGGGCAGGGTCAGATGGCTTCTATGGTTTCTTTGTGGTAGCAAAACTGATGAAGGTTTCCGATGGAACACTGGAGTCCTCATTTTTTTTTTTTGTCATAAGCTGCATAAGAACTACTAAAAGTGTCTTTTGTGCCATATACATGATACGATTATGAGAAACAGCATAGTGAAAGGCCCAGAAAATTTTAACCACATGGGCCTCCTTGACGTGCACCTAAACCTAATTACATGAGTATCTAGCATTTCACCTCCACTGTGTCATAAGCTTTAAAGAACAAATGCCGCGGATAACTTGACGACACTTGGCGCCAACAAGACAGCACCACAAAACAAGACCAAGCTTGTAAGCTACACCAGAAATTCAGGGGCGTTGACAGGTATGTTCAACGAAATTAAACATTAGTGTTCGCTTGAGTTATATGCTCTATGGCTCCCAACAATCAGCAGAATAGCACCCACTGCTTCATGCTCTCACCTCTTAGCCTCCAGCAACAGCTCCAAGATCATCTTGTCGGCAGTCAGCAGAGCAAAGTGTAGAGAGTTGTTCAACCGCTCACGAAACCTCATCATCTCCTGGATCTGAAAGGTGATGGAACAATTCGCATTCAAATCTCCATGCTTCAAATCTCAGGCTTTCAACATTCTGGCATTGCTGCACTGCTGATTTAGAATGACACACACATCATTTGTGTTCAGCTTATCATTCTATCAAAAGATCATTTTACGGGTGAATTGCAGACCATCAACAGCATGTAACATATTTATGTTAGTAAAATAAAGGCTGCCAAAATTTAGTGAATATGAAAATGTTCAAATCTTAGTCGATTAAGAGACAGGCCTTCTAAATGGAAACACGCACCTGCCAACACTGCACAAACTCCAGAAAGAGGAGTTTGTACAATGTTTGAGACCCCATAAGCTCAGTATAAAAATTTGAAATTTATTCTACGTCAGATTGATGCAGGAGGCATGGAGGAGGAGTCAAACCTCTACAGACGCTCCAATATAAAAACACACTCTACAGTCACGTTACTCACACCGCATCAATAATAGCAGTGAGATTAAATATTTCGCCGACACACTTGGGATTCACTCTGACAGCGAAGCACAGGCCTTTTTTTCACACAACAAACTGTTGAAACAACTATTTAATAGCACTGTCAAGTGCACTGCCTAGTTCAGTCAAATGTGTAAAGAATAAGCTTCAAGTTGCTGAATGCCTCTAAACAGAGAGGTGAGGCACAAAGTGCCTAATTTTACTTACCTTTGTGAAGGAGCCATATTTGTAGCAGGCGATGAGGTAGTCTGTTGTCTGCAATGACAACAGTACAAACATGCTTTTAGGGAGTCTTTCTGATTTGTCATCCTGCATTTCCCAGCATTACCCAAGAAACTGATATGCATACAGTTGCTATATGACAAACATTGATTGAAGCCAATTAGAGATGTGAAAATAGTAAAATATTCATTTCAAAGCAAACTCAGACATTAATGTTTAAGTGTAAATCACATAAAACTTTTTTCTAATAATATCATATTAAACTACAAAGACATGTACTGCCAGACACAGGCAAAAAAAACAAGGGATTATCACACGACTAGCGTGCTCCCACAGTGTCGTCCACTGGAAACTTTAAAGACCAGCTCAAAAGAGAAGCGTGCCTGTTCTTTGGTTAACTCCACCATGGTACACAAACGTCAACTTTCACCACAGTACACAAGTGTTAGCTTCATTGCGGTGCAGTGTTCACTTTGCCACAATACATGAATGTTAACATCGCGACAGAGCACTATCTTATGCAAAAAACTGTACTACATGAAAAAATGGGCCATTTGTCATGAGACACGGCACATTTTGACCCTTCATTACAGCCATTTAATAGTTTGAATAGTAAAAGCTAGGTGCAAATTAGAATAGCAAATGCCCTTTGAAAACTATTCCAAGGTTTGAATACATTCACATACAGCCATTTAATAGTTTGAATAGTAAAAGTTAGGTGCGAATTAGAATAACAAATGCCCTTCGAAAACTATTCCAAGGTTTGAATACATTCACATACCCCTAAGGCAAATCCATTGTGCAACAAACTACTTTAATTTGACAACCTTCACTCTATTGAAGATCATGTACACTCGAACCTCTTTACAGGGTTCATACACAATATTTTGCTGAAAATTCAAGGACATTTCAAGGATTTCAAGGATGCAAAAAGGAAAAATTCAAGGAGTGTTAACATAATTTCATTCCCGCACATGACTTAAGAAACGAGGTCTACTTTTGCACTAATTTCTTTTTCCAAGAGCAGCTATCTCCGCCCTCATGTCATTTTTGCTTCGGCGTCTTCTGTAAAGTGATCCACTGACTCCAGGAAGCACTTCAGAATTTTTTGGAGCTTTGTCTTTTCTGATGATAGCAGCGCCGCCTGTGCATGCATTAACGGCGCGGAGACGGCAGAGGTGGACTAGCCAGTTTAGGGACCGTAGCACGACCGAGCAATATGCCTTGGATTGGATTTGCAGTCGATATTAGTTGCCAGACGACGTATGGCTGTGTAATTTAAAACTGAAACTTCCTGACGCCCTTTAGTCAACACAGCTTGTTTTCATGGTGATTCGTAAGCGAAAGTGCCTTTAAAATCAGCGTGACTTACAGAGGTACGTTGTTAATTTTCTCTTGCGGAGCAAATACCATAGCATTTTCAAGGATTAAAGGGAGCTCACGGGTATTCAAGGAGTTTCAAGGGCCCTTGAACTTATATTGTTAAAATCAAGGATATCCAAGGATTTCAAGGGGCTGTGTGAACCCTGTCTTTATAACGTAATGTTATATAACAAAATAATGGATATAACAAAGCAAATAAGGATTCCCCTTGAAATCCCCACAGACATGCATGCCTTTGAAACCTCATTTTAACGAAGTAAAATTGGTCTTCCAATGGATATAATGAACATAAACTGTCTTCGAAACCAACAGGTTCACACTAACAATATCAATTTCCCCGGTGTTCGGTGCGGCGATTCTACATGCAAGCAGTGGCACACACCAATATGTACTGCTGTCTTCCTCCGTCATATTGCAGTCCCCACTCGCCACTGCATTTGCTTGCTCTTTTTTCTTTTTTTCTCACAGCTGCTGGATGTCAATGCATGGCCTTCGAGATCGCCTCATGGTGATCTCGGAGCTCATGCTAACTGTGCAGTTAGACGGCCAGTGTAGAGTTTGGCAACTTTTCCGTATGCCACCTGAGAAGTGCCGGAGAACCGAAGAATGGAGTCTTTTCCCGACATTGAACAGCCGCTGACTGCCTTCACGAAATGCCAACGGGATGCTCACCTAGCTGCGAACACTGAGGTACTATCAGTGGAAGTAAGAGAAAGCCATTCCGTGCGCCTTGCTGGATTTCCTTTACATTGTCAGCTGTCGTTATCACAGAAACTATCGCGCCATGTGATAAGGCTAGGAAAGCGTGTCTATCAGCCGGGGCACATTGGCAGCACTGATCAGACGCCGGTGTACACTGACATGGCATTGACACTGTGGGGATTGCTGCCAGAGGGCTGTTGGAAAGAGATTCCAGGAGACGACGATGATGTGACAGAGTGGTGCGTGGCGTGCGCTAAGGCTAGCCTTGCTAGCCTGGGCCGGAGCTCGGCTGGAAGCCGGAAGACGCGGCTGGGCGCGACGGCCCTGAGCCCACAACACTTAAAGGAGAAAGCATCCCTGAGGAGCTTGTCAGTCACCATTTTAGAATTACAGTGCCTTGAACGAACTATACAGCACCAAAAATGACTTTCTGTGGAACAATATCTTCAACAAAAGGATTTCGTGAGACAGTGCCAGTGAAACAGATGATGACAGAATGTTAACTGCGGTGCAAATAAATGCTCTCTGAGAGCTTTCCTCACCCGCATTATAACTGGATGAAAACTTTTTTTTGTTTGTTTTTGCTATCCCCACATTACACCTCATATTATATGCAGGTCCATATTATACTTGGGTTTTTACGGTACTATCTAATACTAACAAGCGACGAGCACCTTAATTAAAAAAGTGTTTCCCAAAACACCAAGTCACCTACCACCCTAATGGAAGCTAAGGGCTTCTTAGTATATGCCAAAGGAAACCCTCAGTGTACCGCCCGCTTGATAACTTGCTCCCATCCCAGATATAAGATTTGCAAGCATATTAAAAATGACCTTAACGTTAAGAGCACAGAAAGTGACTATGTCTATCATATATAATCAAGCTTCACTTGCACTAGTTCAAATGTTATTTACATGCTGGAATGTTCACTTCGTCACAAACAGTACATTGATGAAATTGGTCAACCAATTAACCTTAAACGGGCACCGCACGGACATCACAGATAACCTCCGAAGGCAGTGGCACGGCATTTTAATAAGGCATGTTATAATTTTGACAAATACAAACTTTATATGCTCCAGGCAAACTTCCGCTTGCTAAGGAACAGAAAATACAGGTAACTGTATCTACAAGTTCCACACCCTCCAGCCTACAGGCACAAACGTTTCAAAGGGAACCCTTGTATCCGTTAGATACGGTGGGGGGATTAACGACCTTGACGGTATAATGTTAAAAGTATTTTGCCTGTACCAGCAGCTAACAATGTTTCTTCCACTTTTCAGCAGGTGCTGATCCCCCATGCAGTTCAACGAAAAGACTGGGGTTAAACATTTCAGTCACTTTTTCAGCGATATGCCAAGCTTTCATTCTTTCCAGTTATATTAGTCACGCTAACACTGGTCACTCAACTCCCACCCCCTTTTTGCACGTGTTGCTCTTCTCTCCCTCTATTTCTGTGGACAGGGGAAGAGCGTGCAAAGCACAGACAAATGAACACTCAAGAAGACAGTTGCCGTCCCAACGAGGACAAGTTCACTTGTCGAAACGTTGACTCCATCGACATTCCCTGTTCAACACCATTTTTAGCTATCTCCTCATCAATTCAAGCTTCCATCTGACCCACTTGACTTGTATGACACCAAGCACATCGGAAAACACTGGCACAGGGTAAACCAAGACAGCTTCACTGCAACACTTGCCAAGCAAACAAGGGTGCACGCGTGGTTGGCTATCATAGCAGCAAAGGAGCACACTTGTAAATATGTGGACAAACACAAGATGGAAGCATGAGAATTGATAGGAAATGCTAGAAGAACCTCAGTACAATGAATGCAATTATAACACATTACCTGCTATAACGAGTTAAATAAGAAGCAGTACTGCCCTAAAACAAGTGTTTCACATTTACATTTACAATAAATTATCGGATACAACAAAGCTGTTTCCATGCCATATAGAAGTTGTGAACAAGGCTTGACTAGAATGTGTTGCCACTTACGTCTTTGTAGTTGCCAGTGAAGAGCTTCAGTGCAAGATTCATGTTGTTATTGGCAGTCTGGAAATGGCCTGCCTTGAGGAACACAGGTGTGACCAGGTACCTAGGATGAAGAAAGTCTCAAAGTTTTGGAGAAAGTAGTGATTCAAAGATTTCTAAAACATTTCAGTAACGTCAACAAGCATGCATGGGAACCAGACATGCCGGTCAACTGGTATTCAATACCACAACTATGAGGTCCACAACTGTGAGATCCAATGCCACAACTATGAAAAGTTCCATTATTCCATTCATTTTGGCACCTACAAATCAGAACGCTTCCTTCAACGTTTCACTGCCTAAATTTTTCTACCGAAACAAAACCATCTAAATTTCACTTAAGAGTGCAGACGCAAATGAGCGTAAAATGACGAAACTGGTTTGATAAAACATAGCCCCGATCAATCCACCTTCAATTAACTCTCCATTTGATGCAGTACAGTCAACTGTGAACCAAAAGTGGCATGTCACCATAGTGGGTGCATGTGGTGACAAGGCTGTTGCAAAATAAAGAAGACGAAGGGGCAGCTGGCACGAGCGGGGGCCACGGCCGGGCGCGCGCTATTAGTTTCCGCCATTCGTTCGAACAGGCCAGACGGTCGGGTCCGGTTCTCCTTCGTATTTTCGCTACATTCTTTCTGGTGCCGAAACCCGCCCGGTCGCCTGGCCCTTCGCCTTTCGGAGATGGATCAACTGCGAACAAAGCGCACCTTCGTCAGCACTGTCATTACCGAGACCATCTCGACCCTCAGCACCCTGCTCGAGGATCCCGCAACCCCGACTGGGACGCTCGGGAACCACCTCGCCTTCCTCGAGCAGAAGTATTCGGAGCTCATAGCCTTCGACAACAAGATCCAGGCCACACTCTTTGACACCGACCTGGAAGCCGACATGGCAGCGGCGTTTGGATACCAACAAAAGGTGATTTTCGCCATATCCGATGTTCGCCGCGCCACTCAGTCGCGTCTGCCAACCCTATCCGTCTCCACCGCCAACACCACGAGACCATTCGTCGTGCCGCTCGCATCTTCGCCGCATCACGCCCCGATTTTCGCATCGCCCGGCCTTTCGACTCCAGTACCGACCTTGTCTTGCGTCGTCCAGCCCACAGTACCTCGGCATGCAGACGTCACCTCTCACGTGTCCGATGCAGTCCCAGAGAAGTTACAGCTCGCGCAGCTCTGTGAAGTGCCAGTCAACGGCACCACGTTCGCACAGCCTGCCAGTCTGTGCATCAACGATGATGCAGCGCCCTCGAACACGTCTGTGAAGTCGACAGTGCAGCAACCAACGCCTGCGGTGAGGTCTTCGTTACCTATAGTGCATGGTGCAGAGGCGCCCGCCGTGACAACTTCCCCTACTTCGCCACGTCAAGGTCACGTCACTACTGATTCGTTCGCGTCTTGCGTGAAAACATCGGAACTGATAGTCGTCGATGTGCCCCTAAAGATCACGGAGGACGGCAAGAAGAAGAAGCTAACATCCACTTCGTCACGCTTTTCAAAGTGCAGTGTCAAGTCTTATTCGACGAACAGTTGGGGACCTACTTCGATGTCCCGGTGTGACAAGAGCAACTCAACCACTTCGGATCGAGAGCAGCGAAGCAAGAAGACCAAACGCTACAAACATTCAGATTTGCATGGTTTGATGCTGCGTAGCACCAGAGAGGAATACCAGCAGACCGAGCCTCCGATCAAGTACCAGATGATTTCAAGCAACGTGGCGACCATGTCCCAAAGATACAGCCTGCAGCTAGAACGACCACCTGCCCCGCAAGACAAACCTCCTCCCGCAGCTAACACAAGCTTCCATCGCCACCGAGCAAGCGCCTCACGATTTCTTGGGCGGCACAAGGAGAAGTTCTCGCGTCTATGCTCCACTCATAAGACTGCAACAGCTTCACGTCGACTTCAAGTTAAAGACGACACCAGGGAGTGGGAGGAAAATTAGATAACTATGATCTGAAGTTGTGTCACGTGACTGAGCTCCTCCCTGGTCATGTCTGAGGACGGCGTCCCGTCTCAAGGTTCGCGCATCTCGAAGCATGCAGCTCTTCGCAAATTCGTCGGCGGCGGGAGTATGTTGCAAATAAAGACGACGAAGGGGCGGCTAGCGCGAGCAGGGGCCACGGGCGGGCTCGCGCTACTAGTTTCCGCTATTCGTTCGAACAGGCCAGACGGTCGGGTCCGGTTCTCCTTCGTATTTTCGTTACAAAGGCTATTACCATATTTATTCATGCAATGACACACTTTTTTTCCTGAAGAACAGAGGGAAAGTTGGGGGGTGTGGTTATTATGCGGGGAAAATTGTACTGAAAACTTTTTGGGTTAAACAAAACATTTTACCGCTATAAAGGCTGTGTTGTCATCCGCGATAATGCTTACAGTGACGCAAGCGATGAAATTTTATTTTAAAAAATTACAGCATATCCATGGAGTGAATGATGATGAGTGTGCGAAGCTCGGGAGGTTCATCGTAGATCGTGCCGAGTTCCAGATTAATTTAGTTAACGCGCACGGTACGAATCCTTATGGTTCAACTATGCACAAGTGAAATCTCCCACCGGCACTTCATTGCAAGTCAAGATCCAGTGCCTATATATATATATATATGGGTTCCCGGTGAACGGTTCTCCAATGCGAGCAGTTGGTATTTCTCAATCAAGAAACTCGCTAGGAGACGCTGCCTGCGTCAACGTTGTCTCTCGCGGGTGAGGGCGCGTTCTCCTTCTTTGCGAGCTGGTACAGCGTTCATCTAAGAAAGAGCGTTTCCATAGCCAACGCGCCCCTTTCGCTCTCTCTCTCTCTCACAAGACAGCAGATGGAAGAGTGAGAGAGAGAGAGGCACGCGCCGAGGGCGAGCGCGTGCCTCCTGGCACGCCGGTTACGCCTGACGCCTGACGCAGGACAAGGTTAGACTAAGAGGAGCTTCGCCCCTAAAAACAGTAAGAAACAGCCATATGGTGTCAGTAGCGCACGATTCGGCGCCCGCTGCAACAGCCTCATGACAGCTGCGTTCTGTTCCATTGCGATGGCCTTTCGCTTCTACTTAACGTGGGCTTCGCCCACAGTGCTGTGAAACTGGAAAAATGGTGACGCTGCCAAACAGTCAGCAGCAAAAACAAAAAGAATGAATGAGCAGCCGCGGGTCCCGCCCGTAACGCCACCATGGTGCGCACGATGCAAAGTTCAATGACATCGCCATGACAGTTGGCGGCCAACCAAGGTCACTACATTGCCGATGAATTCTCGGAGATGCCCAGCCACATCAGCGTTCGCAAGCGGCCTTAACGGGAGAATAGATGTTTTCTGTAACTGCATGCAAGACGGCTCATCATCGCATTTTTCCCTCACATACGTGCAGAGCTTATCAGTCGAGCGCGTTAAGCAAAACGTCCGAAATTGCCATGATGAAACTTGGAGACCACAACCCGACCACTTACACTTAGCTGCGCTAGCCTGCATAGCACGCATTGCCGCACACCGCGGTGAGCAAGAGGGAACTGCGATAGCACGGAGGAATGCAGCAATGTGAGTAAATTATGTTACCGATGCTTGCAGGCGGCTATGCCCGGCAACGTGCGCCACTTTTACTGGGACGCAGGAGTTATGAATTGCCACGCTGAATTGCATCGTGAACCAGTTGGTTCACTATGCAAATAACTCGAGAAACACACAGCCACTAGTCCTACTGTGTGTGTTTCTTCTTTGTCGTGGTTTTTTTCGCGCTGCTGCTAGTTATTTGCATCATAAAGATGCCGCGCTCATTCAGAGTCGTCGTCGCTGCTTCCCTCGTCGCTGACTTCTTTGTCGCTGTCTTCAAACAGTGCGCAATCCTCGGTGCCATCAAGCGCATTGGATATGCTGCACTTCTTAAAAGAGCGCACGATCAAAGTTCCTGGGATATCGTCCCACGCTGCAGCCACCCAGCCTGCCAACTGAGAAAGTGATGCCCGCTTGATGCGGCCCGTCGGCGTCAGCTGGTGGTCCTCCTTGCTTAGCCAGTCCGTGTATAACCCCCGCAGGCGATCGTTGAACGACTTGTTAATGCACACGTCAAGTGGCTGCAACTGGCCCGTCATTCCACCTGGTATCACCACGAGGTCGGTGTTCATATCGGCCAGCGCAGCCTTGACGCTGTCCGTCAAGTGCCCGTGGTACGAGTCCAGCACAAGAAGAGAGCGCTTGCACAGAAGGGCGCCTGGACGCCGCCGCCATACAATATTAGGGGCGAAGCTCCTCTTAGTCTAACCTTGTCATGTGTCAATCAGGCGTAACCCGCGTGCCGGGAGGCACGCGCTCGCCCTCTGCGCGTGCCTCCTGGCGCGTGCCTCTGCTGTCTTGTGTGAGAGAGAGAGAGAGACAGAGAGAGCGAAAGGCGCACGTTGGCTATGGAAACGCTCTTTCTTAGAGGAACGCTCTACCAGCTCGCAAAGAAGGAGAACGCGCCCTCACCCGCGAGAGGCAACGTTGGCGCAGGCAGCGTCTCCAAGCAAGTTTCTTGATTGAGAAATACCGACTGCTCGCGTTGGAGAAGCGTTCACCGGCAACCCATATTATATATATATATATATATATATATATATATATATATATATATATATATATATATATATATGCACTGGATCTTGACTTGCAATGAAGTGCCGGTGGGAGATTTCACTTGTGCATAGTTGAACCATGAGGATTCGTAGCGTGCGCGTTAACTAAATTAATCCGGAACTCGGCACGATCTACGATGAACCTCCCGAGCTTCGCCCACTCATCATCATTCACTCCATGGATATGCTGTAATTTTTTCAGCCACTCCTCGACCATGGCGCTGGTCATCCACTCGTTCTCGTTGGCCCGCACAATGACGTTTCGCGGGAAGGCCTCCTTGGCGGGCAGCGTCTTCCTCTTAAAAACAATATAAGCAGGGAGCTTGTGTCCGTCCGCTGTGCAGCACAGCATCACAGTCGCGCGCTGCTTCTCATACCCCGCAGAGCGCACCTTCACTTCCTTGGCCCCTTTTTTGGAGACTGTGTACGCCACCAGCATATCAAAATATACTGGCGTTTGGTCCGCGTTGCCGATTTGGCCTTGCGGATACGCTCTCGCTCTTCTCTTTCACAGCACGAAACGCTGGAACTCCAGCAACTTCTCTTCGTAGTCAGCTGCTAACTTTTAGGCGATTGAGGTGCGACGACGGAGGCTGAAGCCGAAGCACTTCATGAATTTCTGCAGCCAGCCTCGGCTGGGTTTGAAGTCTGCCACCGACACACCTCGCTCCCTTGAAAGCTCCCTCGCCTTGGCCTGAAGCACTTCCGTCGTTACTGGAAGGGCAGCTGCTCGCTGCGCCCGAACAAACAAAGTCGGCCAATGCCGTCTCCATTTCAGGGTGACGGCCTTTCCGCGGACCATGAAATTCCAGTAGCGCTATCAGGCGCCGTTGATAGTACCCCCAAAATTCAAGGGCGTTGAGGGATGGAAAAGAAATTACAGAACTTTGAAGCCCTTGAAAAGGCAATTTCCTAATTCGAGGCTTTTCAAGGATTTCAAGGGCATGTGCGTGCACTAACACTAATGCAGCAACATGACTAGGAAACTCACCCCAAAGTGTCGTGCTGAATGTGCTTGATGTCGAGCAGCTCGGCAAAGTGGTGGCACGGTCCTGCAGACCCTGCAGCAAGACGAACAAAAGCACACATTCACCCAGGGTGGCATGGAGCACAAAGCACAAGACAAGAAGATAACACACAGTGGTGCAAACAGCCGGAGTCTCTTGTGGCTTCCTTCAACGACTACTGTGGGCAGACAGTGTCAACAAATATTTAACCAAACCATACTAGACTGGCACATTAATATCTTGACTTGGCTTTTTGTCTAAACCACATTCAAAACTATCTTGCATCCAAGAGTGCTAGAGTCAAAATTAATTTGTGGCATTCTAAGTTCCAAAACCACAACGTCATTATGAGAGGCACCGTGGTGGAGGACTCCTGAAGTTTCAACCACCTCGGGGTCATTCAACATGCACTGAGGTTGTACAGTACACGGGCTTGTACCATTTCGCATCCATTGAAATGCAGCCATTGCAGCTGTGGTTCAATCTTCATGTGATTATTGTACATTTAATCATAGAGTGACAATGGACCCTTTTCAGGAAGGTAGCTTGTTTATTCAGTGTCAGTGATGACAACAGGGTGTCCCTTTGGGCTTGTTAGTTCTGCATGAAGATGTGTGTTATGGTATGTATAACGTGAGGAAAAAAAAAAGAAATACGGTGAGTGCCAGCTACACTCTAAACACGGTAACCTTTAGTTTATTTTATAGGTACACAAAAAAGTGAAAATATGCTCCTTTACTAAAGGTTAAAGCGCTTTAACCTTTAGTAAAAGAGCATATTTTCACATTTTTGCGCACCTATAATGTGAACTACAGCTTATCGTGATTAGAGTGTATCAACAGTTTCAGTCGATAGTAGCATGACCTCACGTACCTTGTCACAAACAATATTGCTCTTAAGGGGGGACGCGGCTTTCGAATCGCGAAAAATGCCAAAAAAATCGATTTTTTGAAAATAGTATGTTCAGTTTCTGCAACTCTTTCTCTCACCGATTCCAAAATATCTTTGTTGAAAACCGCGTAGAAATGCCCAAAATAATTAATTTAAGTAGCGAAGGAGGCGAAAATCATCGCGCAAATAACGAAAAAACTGCGTTTTTCAAACCGCTATAGCTCCGCGACTTCGCTACCGGCCGCCGCCATCTTGGGCGCATTGAAAAGAGCAGTTCTCCGTCTTCAAATTTCCCGCTTCAGCTAGCTCCTCCCCGCCAAAACAAGCGCACAAAAAGCAAATGTTCCAAGGTCGTTTTGAGGGCTCCGACTGGCCGCGTCCGCCATATTGCCCGAGCGCGCTTCGCTATTGGTCTGACGCTCCCACGTGGGGCGAACATCGTCTGCTGCTTGCGCCTTCCGAAGTTACGGCTGTCGAGTGGCGCTACGTAGTTGCGTGTTCGCACTCGCTCTGTTGTAACTGATCGACGCTCATTCAGAACGAAACTACGTTTTAGTTTGGCAGGCGCACGGGATACACCCGCCGCGCGTACGATCGCGATCAGATAACGGCGGCGATCAGATAACATTGTGAAGCGCGTCTCGGACCGACAGATAACGGACCCGCGGACGTTCCGCTTATCAGCAGCGCGGTCGCGTCGGACCTACGAAGGCCATCACTAGCGGCACCGCGGACTCGCAACCGAGCATTACGTGCGGTACTTTGAAGCCCCGCGGCGTACCAACGCTTACCGCACGCCTACGGCTCGGAGTCGCGCTAGGCCTAACTGCGCATCGGCTGCTGCGCCAGCAGCCGAGCACGTCGCACGGCGGCTTTTCGGATCAGCGGCAATGCATTTCGGGTATTTCGGGCATCGGCTACTCAAACCGAGGCTAGGCACGTTACGCGCCGACTATTCGGAAACGCGGCTCGGCATTTCGCGCAAACGCCGCGACCAAGCACAGCGCGCGTAGACGGACCCCGCGATCGCTCAGATAGCGCTCACCTCGCGGACAAATGAAGTGCGGTCAGCGAGCGCTGGTAGTGCAGTTTAGGTGCATTTTATTCCTTGCTTAGTATCACTGAAAGTTCTTGTGAACGTTCTGACACATTGCATATTGTATGACTCGCAGAGTAGCCAAGGGAGGGGGGGGCGGTAGGGTGAAACTGCAGCTACCTGGTGTCCTTACCCTCCACAGGGCTGCCGAAAAAGACGCTCAGCGAGCAAAGAAGTCATAAAGCATGCATGAAATGAAAGGGCAGAGACCCAAAAGGTTGCCTCCACACAAAGATACGAAGAACTACAGTGCTGGTGCATTCTAACAAATGCAAATGACTTCGAAAACTTTGATGGGCGTTTTCTCACAACTGTGTTTTGGACATTGTGCACTGCTCGTGGAAAGAGTCGCACGGGAATGACTGGACCAATTTTGATGCCGTTTTTTTTTCTGAATCCCTGAACATTGCTTGAGGGTCTGACATTCTTCAATTTCTTGTTTATGGCCCAGTTTTTTTTCTAGAAGATGATTTGTACATGACACTGTTTCTGACAATGTGTGTAGGCAACCATGATGGTCTCTATAAAAAAAAAAGAGAAGCCATAAAAAAATTCTGAGAGTGTCAGACCCTGTAGTATTCTTTTGAGTAAAGATCAACACCATTTGCAGCTTCCTGGCACGTTTTGTTACAGCGCTAGGCTTTCCACGAGCAGACCATATAATTGGACTGTGTAGCGTGATGTAACTTGGGAACTACTCAAGGTATCATGATGAAACTGCATATTTCCCTATTCAAGACACTTATGAGTATGCATGCCAAATTTCATTGCTCTAGGTCAACAAACAAAAAAGTTTTTTTTGAACGCCACCTCCCCCCTTAACAGCAAAGGTAATGCGGCAAACAAACATCACTATACATGCGTCATGCTACTCAGACATGTCATTTCCTATGTCGATAATGTGACAGATTAATGCATCTGTGTTTCAGGGTTGTGATCCCATGTTCCGTGATAAGGTGTGTCATTTTACTATTCCCTTTTGCAATGACCATGCACCGGTCACATTAGGGTCTGCAACCACACTTAGTATCAGAACAGAGTGCCAGCCATCCTCCTGTCTTTTTTACGTTGTTAGCATGCTCATGAAGCCAGTCACTGGTGCAACGACCCATGCTATTATGGTTGCATGTTACTGGTATCTGGTATACTATGCCTTCAATAAGATTCATATATTGTACTTGGTTTGACGATTCTTGATGCATGCTTTATTTTCTCTAAGATTTGCGTTCGTCATCTTGCGCACCTTAGTAATCTTTTTTGTGGTGCTGAAAACACAGCACTAACATAAGCTCTTTGAGCAATCTTTTTTAAGTTGTGTGACAACTTATGAATGTAAGAAATTACGATAAATTTCTGTTTTTCTCCGTCACTCTCTTGAGAAGTCAGACATACTGTGAACCCGGGCACCCAGAAATTCTTAATTCGCTGCTATGGACAATACCAGGTGCTCAGTGTAGCCAGCTTCTATACGACGGGAGGTGCATGGCAGAAACTTTGGCTCATTATATGAGGGCAAGATCTCTTTGAAGGCATTTTTAAGGCAAAGATTGGCAGCTGCTCTTTGTAGTATTATTGAGTATTCGGACTTGAATGGGAGGATAAGTATCTTTGCTCTTGGTTCACAGCCCGAGCCTACGTGACCTTTAAGAATTACCTTGACATATCAGGACAATGGATGTTCCCTTTGCATACTTTAACCAAAAATCCGTAAGTGTCCTAGAGGATATGCTTAAAACCTTGACAAGTTGAGGTTCTACTGTATAATGCAGAGTGCCACGTCGCTCATTATATAAGTCATTGCACACATGTGCGAGGTCAACGTTAGAGGCAGTTGTGGCTCCCTTACCAATGCGGGCATAGATTTTGAGCAAGAGCAGCTTGATCTGAAAGCAGGAAGGACTGTTGAGCAGGGCCTTCTCCAGGGCAACAAGAAGACGCAGCAGCAGATGGCAGTCGCCTGCATTGGGCAGCGTATAACCACATTACAATAATGTCGCACCACTTGGCAAAAACAGGAATTTGCATGCAGCTTTTACCATTCAAACTATCTGAAATTTGTTATTAAAAAGAAAAATACGCTACATCCCACAAAAATTGGTGCATTACTGCGTGCAGTATACTTCACCACATAACACTTGCATAATATGAGATATTGTGGGAGTTCATCAGTCGCACAGTGAATGTGTTTTTTGCCCATCTTTAGCTGTACCTTTTATTGCATAGTTTAACATGAAATTGCTTGAAAAACACTCAAACAGCGTTAGAAAGATATTTGATTCAATTCACACATACATTGTTAATGAAATTCACTTTGCATAAAAATTTTGCTATTTGCACAGCCCCGGTAACACTAGCACAATTATGAGCTTAACTGGCGCTCCTACCTGATTCTTGCCAGTGCTCAAGCAGGAGGCAGCCCGCTAGGACGGCGTAGTTGTCCGCTGGCTGGAAGTCCGTCGCCAGCAGCTCCATCCCTGGGAAAGAGAGAATCTAATTAGCTTAATGATGTTAAGAGTCAGCCAACAGCCTTTGTGATTGTATGTTAGAGCTGTTGAGCAAAAACAACAAATGCAAACTACAAAACAGTGCTGCAGTGAACAAACAAACGTAAGCTAGTTCCAAGCAAAAAAAAGGCAACTCCCAACACCAAGCTCAAAGACTGAACAAATGTACGAAGCTTATCCTTTACTATTATATTAAAATTACAGTAACACCATAAAACAGATGCCTGCCCGTCTGTCTCACATAGCTTACTGCTGTTATACGACTGCTAGTTCAGTTCTTTTTTATTTGAAGAAACGCAGATGGGGTGGTCGACTTACAACTGAAACAGAAACAAATACTATCAGAAATGGAAATACAAACACCAAATCAGATAAGCTGCACTGTTCTTACAAATGTACATTTGCTTACCGGTTCTGCTAGCAGTACAGTTCATCCCGATATGTTGAACTCGAAGGGGATTGCAAAATAGTTCGACGTATAAGATAGTTCAAAATACAGACTATGGTGCACTTGAAACTCGTCTTAAAACAGCGCACGTCTCATATTTGCTTTCCGAGGTTGTAACAAGTGGTATATAGCTTACCTATTTGCACACAGAATACAAAAGGCCAAAGTGAGAACAATCATATTTCAATTCATATGAAAGAAATATGGTAAGCTTGGCTTTAATCTTCTTCAGCAGCATATTGACCAAGGTGCAAATCCTTGCATTCAATTGCAGTCGCATAATATTCAAGTAAATGCAGCAAGCACATGTTAAGACTGGGCCAAATTCATTTATTAGATGAAATTTCCACATACCAGCTGGAACATGCACACTCTAAAAGACACCTGAAGATGACCCTTTCATTTTCTATGCACTCGCACATTGGCAAGAGGACACCGAACAACCTTCTGCACTCACCAAACTGGAGACCGTGTTGGTAGCTGGCAAACAACTCCCTCACCACGCCCAGTCGGTCCTCTAATGAGAGACGACTGCTATGGCACGAATAGTGTCGCAGCTGGCAAACGGTGAGATGCCTCTGCATAGCACTGACCTGCATTGTCAAACACATGAAAAATGCTTAATGCAGATGCCCATAGCAGAAAAACAAAAAGTGTTGTTTGCAACTCTGCCCTGTAAGGTCATTCCAGAATTAAGTATATCAAATGCAAAGGATAGTGTCAAACACCACCTTCCTGAATATAATTAACCCGGATATGTCGCATAACCATTTACACGAAGTTACATTATAAGATAACAACACCACTGTATAAGACCTATGGCTACATCGCATATCAGACAGATGGAACATGTCCTATAAACCCTTTTCATAATTCGCAAGTGTGCTTCTCTGCATTGCGCATTTGCCCTACTAATGGCGACAGCTGTCTTTATCTAAATGCTGTCAAAATTCAAGTTGCACGTGCTGCAGCCCATTTTTTGGGAATGTTTGTATCAGAAGGGCTGCATCGACATTTTACATGCCCTATCGCAAGCAAATTGTGCTTGCACGTGCTGTTTGCCGGATTTCCAATGCCGCCATTAGTATGGCAAGCTGCATTGCCGGGAAGCTAGCTTTACAGTCTATGCAAAAGGTCTATAGACCTATTCCACCCGGCCTACTTCACGAAGATGCGGTGGCGCTGTCGTCGGGAGTTTTGGTTTCGTATGGTAGGCAACCGCCGGCGCGCCTACCGTAGCAGCCGCTGTGTTTTCGCTGGTGTGTGCGCTTCTCACCGCCGTGAAATGAAGAAAAAAGTGTTTACCGATGACCTGCGCCGTGGGTTGGTTGCTCAACAACGCACAAGATATGTGCGATAGGTTTTTATCGGTTTCCTGCTTATGTCTGTGTTAAAGAAAGGGACGAACCTGTAATGCCGGTTGTTTGGCGCATCGGTTATGCGCCAAACATTTTCATCACGGTTAAGCGTATGGGTAATTATTTGGCATTAGTGCGGCTTGTTTCATTTGAGAGAAATAGCATTGTCACAAGTTTGGCAAGTGTAATGCTCGACACCAAATTTCTTGGCATAAACAAAGTGCGGACACAGAGCGATGACGCTTACCGCAAAGCGCGCACGATGTTAGCTTAGCTCGATGTGTAGAAGTAATCGCGGTCGCCGTGTATTATTGAAGTGGGGAAGCTATACATACGTCATACGAATTTCAATCACTCAAATGAAACAAATATATAAGAGCTTAATTCACGTAGCCGTGAGCGAAAGGCCGATTACAGCGACGCTTTTGCAAATTGCTTGTGGCTGCGGCAGCATACACACGAGAAGTGTCTTTGGCAATGCTGTAGTGGTTACGATGCGCTTTAATTTTTTTTTTTCGATTGTCAGACTGCTCGAATGAACTACACGCTTGAAATGTGCCGCGTCGTCACAGGACTTCACGCCGTCACGATCGGAACTCAGCGTATGGGCAGAGCCGCAAGCCGCGGTTATGCGCCTTGCTGTCAGTTATTTGAGAGCCTTGTCCTTGGCTCGTCATTGCATTTTTGTGTGTGTGCGTTATAACAGCCGTATTTACATAGGTTCTAGCGTCACCAATATCGCATGCTTGAGTTACATTTGTTTTTGCGCAAGGATTTCGTGTAGGGATTAGAGGCTTTAGTCCGAAACAGTATTTTAGCTGAGGCATCTTCAAGTCGTATTTAAACAAGTCTCACTGTTGCAAGTGGTTCATCCTTGCGCCAGTTACCGAATTAAAGCATACGCATGAAGCGATGCCGGCATGATAGCTCGCGATCGTTCGCATCATGTTGCAAGGTGCTTATCCTTTCAATCAATTTCTCACATCTTGTCATAGCTGGTCGTCAGCACATTCTTTTCTACATTCATCGAATGCTTCCTACAGAGCTAACGCGACTTCATCTCACGCGGCTGCCCCTCGAAAACTGTTGTAAACACCCGTCGGCGCTCCGACGCCCCGTGCTCGGAGGCAGCTTTCGCACGCGCTTCGCCGGCGGCGGTGGCGCGAACGTGCGGGGCCGCGGCAAGCAGTGGGCGGGGCCTCCGCGCCGCGACGTCGACACAAGCCCTGGTTATATCGCCGGTGCCTACCACTGTTTACCAACATGGAATAGGTCTATAGGACACAATGGGCAGCAACGAATGCCTTAGGAAACTGGCATTCTCTCATAAAGACCAGATGAATTTTGAAGAGGGTGCGAGGCGTTAGGAGAGCAGAGTAAAAAGAAAGAAAGGCTACCGCATGGCATCTCACGCTTGCTTCCATGATTCCTCGCCATAATGTCGCTCATGCATGGTTACACCTCGTCGCTCAGTTGTTCAGTTTGTTCAGTTGCGTGGTTTTGCCATTCAGTTCTCCACTCCCTCTGTTAACACAATGGCTGCCAGAAAGGTCACAAAAAGCAACATTATGCCATTCTCCGTGCAGCTGGAGATAACCAGCAGAGTCAAATGTGAAGAAGTCCGACGTGGCTACTACGAAGACCACGCCAAGAAGCATGCTGAGTGCGATGTTCGAAGTGCTGTTTGTGATGGAGTTGCAGAAACTGACTTCCTGTCTACCGACAAATGTGCCGGGGCTACCGAGAGAGCTGGCCAATGAACACACTGTTGCCGATCTAAGATTTCGTCAGTGACAGTAACGAGCAGTTGAAGCGTTCGGATGCATCATGTTTTCCTATGTGCTTCCGACACTGAGCCTTGTTTGCTACTACTGTGCATCAATGGAAGGCTGCAGGCTTAGCTAGACAAAGTTGGAAAGTTGATACTTAAAAATGCATTTGATATAACCAATAATTCAACGAATCCAAGTCTGATATATTTGAGATCGACTGCAAGATGTTAGCATATCAATTAATAGTAAGCAAATTTGGCATGTCACAGTGATATACAGTAGAACCTCGTTATAATGAAACTGGATATAACGAACTACCGGATATAACGAAGAAATCGCAATTCCCCTTGAAATTCTTATAGATGAAATTGATATTGGTTATAACGAACTAATGGTTATAATGAAGTAATTACCGCCCCCCTTCAACTTCGTTATAACGAGGTTTTACTGTAGTTCCTTAGTGGCAATCTAATTCAACAAGGTTTATGGCCATCCGCTTGGTCACCACTGAAAACTGGCCAAGTGACACAGGTATGAGCAGTGAAGGACGAAGTTGTTAAGACATCTGGAAATTTCAGCAAGAAAATGTGGAGCCAGCGATGTTAAACAGCAGCACTTACATCAGGAGGCTTTTGCCAACTGTCAGGCAGTTCTTCTTTCAGCGATGCTTCCATCCTGTCCACCAACTGGAACAGAAAATGCAGAAAAATGGGAAGGTCAAAAAGCCACAATGCACAACAGTTGGCCCCATACAAATGGCAAGTATGCTTGAATTTTGATAGAATAGAATTCAATATAACTAAATTCTCTACACTGTACTAAGCATAGGACGCCATGCATTTTCTGCCGCCATACAGTGAAGCATCTTTATCTGCAATTTCGATATAACAAAGTTTCACTGCTGCTGCATGGGAAGAGCAATCCAATAAATTGAAACTTCCACTGATGCCAGTGGTCAGATGGGCAAGTTCAACGCAGTTTTTGTGAACACATTTTCCCAACTGCGCGCTCTGCGACAAAGTCAGCGCCAACACAGAGCAACGCCTCTCCTGCCCAAGGGTGGGAGAAAGGTGGAATCTGAATATCAGTTCCTCATCACCAGAGTGCTGCGAGCAGAGAACATCCGTAAGAACAGCCCGAAAGCCTCTTGCGTGGTATTGCGCACTCCACAACCAACGTAGTCCCATATTTCACGGCGCCCATGCCATGGTCTACCACTTGTTTTGGTGTTTTTGTTATCACCAAGTCTCAAGTGACGAGCGTGTCTAGCCATAGAAGCAGCAGTACTAAATGCAGCTGGCTCTTACTTATTTTTCAAGAGACCGCGATGTTCATTAAATGGATATCACCAATGAGGCTTGTATCTAGCTAGTGATTAATATCAGCGAGAAAAAAAGGCATCAATGCTTTGTTCTGGAACCACTAGCTGGACCCTGAAACTCGGGCGCCTCGGTGAAGTCGGGATATCCACCGCACGGCCCAGGCGCGGCTGTTTACCGCACTTACTCGCGTAATTTGCGCCCATTTTTTCGCGATTTTAGAGCTCCGAGAAGGGGGTGCACAAATTACGCAGATATTTCGCGAACACGTTTGAAATAACGTACACTAGTATAATGCAACTAGTGCGGTAACTCTTTTGGATACGATCTCACGTAACAATGCAAAACGCTGGTGTAAGAGAATACAGCTGCTCCAGGGACACTTCGCAATCCCTTCGCGTTGAGAGCGCAGCACGTAGAAGTGTTTTCAAGCCACCCACTGATGGCTGCCGAGATAGTGTGCGCGCCAGCACTATCTTGGCAGCCGTGCTATTGCTCAGCAGCTGAGCGACACTCCCCCCTCCCCGCCTCACGTCTTTTCATGCTCGTTAAAGACGGGCGGGGCCTTTGCTCCCTGCATCAGCGGCAGGTGTCCCGATCGGGGTGATGTTATCACATCCGCCCTCCGAGTGACGGAGATAGGCTGGCCTCCGTTTGATCTCTGCTTCAGCCGTTTTTGTCGCTACCACTCGCATGCTTTTATTCTAGTGACCATACTTTGGGCTTCGGGGGCTTCCGGAGAAAAGAATCGGAAAAAGGGGCATCACACTCACAGCTCCTTTTGCATATGACTGCGCTCGCCTGCACAGCGAGAGGCATGGCCACGCGGCTGTGCGCGCCGGCGAGCTGGGAACGGGGAGCGCAAAAGATGCGAGAAATTCTTTTTTTTTTTTTTTTGCAAGGCTGGCTAAATATTAGGGGTGCGCAAATTATGCGGGTAAATATCGTATGTTGCCATGGCGACGTTGCGCCACCATAAAGACCGCCCCCACTCGCCAGGGTCGTAATTGAATGGGAGTTTGGTGCTACCGTCCGCCGAGCGTCTGCATTTCCACAGCCAATGGGAGGTATGCAAAGATTCACTCTTGGTGTGGAAAACGCCTTAGGTTTTGACGACAAACCAAGGTGGACGAATGGATGCGATAGTTTACTCCCCATGAAAACAAATTTGTAGCGAGATTCTGAATGACTCCTCCTAGCAATTGTTGCAGGATATAAACCAAAACGATAACACAGGGATTCTCAAACTGACTTCTGTAGAACGCGGGTTCCTGTTAAGGCTGCTTTAATGCTCTAAAGATGGACAAAATGAATGTGACCCAATCCTGCTCTACAAGCATTAGCTCTGGAAAAGCTGTTCAGTTTCCTCAGGGGCAGAAGGTCTCAAAACCCCTGCACCAAAGCACGCTGAGACTTTGGACCCTAACTGTCCCAGAAACACCTGATTTGTCTCAAGACAAATAAACACTGAAACATTAACCAAGATGCACAATCCTTTGACCAGTGTAACCTACTTCAGGTGTAAATGACCTCAGCAAGTGTAATCTACTTCAGGTGTAAATGACCTCAGCAGCACACAAAGAACTTGAAAGCGAATCTGCATGAGGATTTACAAAGAGGCTCAAGACTTTCTTAGTTTTGAGCCTCTTAGTCTTGAGCCTCTTGAAAACATTTTTTTTTTCCATTTAAGTCTCTCAGTGGATAACAGCACATACCTTGATAAAGTCTTCATGGGTGAAGGCACATAGGTTGATCAGATAGGACAGGTCAAGTAGGCAGGATGGCTTGTGGCTTGTTCTTTTGAAGAAGTCCATCAGTAAGTCGGCTGGGGATGTCATGTGACCAATGAGAAAGCAATAATCAGCAAGTCCTGAGCCCAGCCACAGTGGAAGACAGTCATTAAATAATGTGTCCAGCCTTTTTTTTTTCTCCTAGCTGCGCATGCTTTCCCATATGCCACTTACTAAAGTACTACTTCCAGTCTTGCAGTTCTTCAAGTTAAGGAGCGACGTGGCAATGAAAACTATCTTTGTTATTTATGGGTATAAACTGATGAAATTTGGCACACTGATGTAGTTTGTTATGGTGATACCTTAATGATAGCGGTTTTAAGCTATCTATCATAGTTTCTGAGTTACGTCACTTTATAAACCCTTACAGTCACCCCCTAATTAATCGGTTAATTAGACAAAATTGCAGTACCATTTTTGCTTAAGCATATACACTAAGGCCCACTGTATGCCGTAAAGCTGTTCGCTGATTCTTTTTATGTCCAAATGAGTACAGAAAAAATTTTTGAAATGTCCTCGACATATTTTCTAACTAACAACTTTTGCATAAATACAATTATAAAAGTTTGTGTGACGTGCAGGTGGAAATGAATAGCTTTACGGCACTCACAAATATTTCAGGATCTAAGTGAAAAAAACAGAATGAGTTTAGCTTCAATAGTTATGAAATGGCACTGGGATGACTGAGAGCAACTGCGAAAAAAATGGAAGCTGAGAAAACGGAGCTCAAAGTTTTACTTGATGAAAACAGTCAAATGTTAACTTTGAGCAGCTAAGTTCTTGCTCGCTTTTGCTGGTTGTATTTTTTGTTGGAGAAACACGATGGTGTGACTATCCTCAGGTTCAATCTCTCCTTTTTATGATGATTCCAAGATGGCGGCACTTTCAGAAGCCCAATTTTCTTGCGGTATCGGACGACAACACGTAGATAAAGTGGCATTTTCCCTACTACTACCGCGTATTTCATTATAATATTCCACCACATGGTAAAAGAAGGTCCGAGGATCATGAAAAAAAATTAATTGATAAATCAATGATTTTGACCAAATTGAGCATTCTCATTGCCACGTCCCCCCTTAATGAAAAAACACTGAACACCTATCAAACAAAGATATCGAAAAGAGACTGTGTATGAAAGTATGCAAAGGTCTGGATGGTTTTCTAGGCTTCTCTGCACAGAATAAAACTGGCTGTACAAAAATGCCATAAGATAAGCAACATCATTAGTGACAAACACTTGGCGTAGAATAGAGGTGTGCAGTACACCGCTGTTGATTTGACACCAGTTAGAAAAACCTTTTAGTTCATTTGTTGTCAACTGAGGGTTCTGGTTGACATTCCATTAATTTTCATAAGACATGAACTTTCACCTATTCAACAGCATCACCATCCAGCTTTGCGGCTGTCAGTGTACAGCGAACGTGTCGAATACATGTGACCTCCTGTCGAAACTGCCTAATTATGACCAGACCAAGAAAATCTTAATGCAGAAGTGGTAGCAGAACATCCACCCAATTCTAATGTGTGCATTTTTCCTTTTTGGGAAAAATTTGCCTAAATGCCACATGCACAACGCAGTTTGACACAAAACCAATACTGCATTTGCAACAACCTAGTCAAAGACAGCCTGGCCAATGCCATAACTGCCACCGCTAAGGCATGGTGACCACAGATACCACTTACTGTGATAACTACATCAGTAGCTATCACAGACGAATAGTACGACCACCAAATGGCAATATTCAAAACAATTAAGTTTAGTCCACTACAAAACAAACAATAATAGCACTATTATAAATGCGCCCACACTGTTTAAGTCTTGCGCTTTCTGCTAGTGATCCACGTGTTCTTTGTGTACTTCTATGGGGCAGTTATTTGTCTATTGCGGTAAGAACAGGAGGGATTGCTTTCGTAATTATACAGTGAAATAATGAACCTACAGAAACAATAATTGTGCTTTAAGAATCAGGAGAGAAAACTAAGCAGGTATGCCATCTTTTATAAAATATATGGCTAAAATTAGACAAGGACGCTCTCTCTTTAAACCCACTTCAATATGATCAAGACTCTACTGCAACCTGACAGCTGTGTTCATAATGAAAGAAATAACAAAACAACAACACGCTGAACAAAATGAACGTTCCGTTAATTTGCCAGAATAACCCAGCGGGAGCTTAATAAAAGAGTGCCAACAGAATTCTGAGGCAGAGCAAAAGGAATGTTTTTCATTTTCTTGCCATGCATTGTTAACACTCTACGCACACCGAAGCCAGGATACACGTATAAAGCATCTTAATTTAAAGTTTTCAGTTGCCTAGTATCTGCATGTCAGCCCCATCACAACGAACAACACGATGACGTGTGAACACAGTAGCATAAACGTCACCGAAAGCATTGTCGAAGGCGCTGGATGGCAATGAAATCATCGTTGTTTGCACGTACCGCATGCAAATGACAGCATCTGACAGAGTTCCTGCGACTCCGCCCCGAGTTGCTGCCCCCATGTGACTTGGCCCTATGTCAGACTGTGTTGACATGTCACTATGAAATTGTCTCCTCGAAATTGAAACCGCAAGAGGATTATTAAAGTAGCTGTACTGAAACAATATTAATTGTGTTCCAAGGTGCCACAACACTCTTTTTAGGGTTCTGGACACCAGTGCATTTACTTTAGAACAAGAATACAATAATCTCTAAAATTTGTGTCAGTATTCCTTTTTCGGCTGTAATCCGGGCCTGTGGGTAACACATCTACAGGGTGATTCCACGTAAGATCGAACAAAGCATGGCTGGTCACCCTCTTAAATTTATTTCAAAATTTTATATATTGCTGCCCGATGTGTGGAAAGAAGAGATCCACAGTTGGTTTTGCTAGAAAAAATTTTGTCGAAGCGCCGGGAGTCAATAATGACGAAGAGGTGGAGTGCCGCGCTTACCTGCTCTTCTGTTTTGGCCAACTTTGGTTAATAATTACACAAGCTATACTAAGGTTAGGTGGCTGAAACTTTTTAAAGTAAATACACCCATGTTTTTACTTGTGATAAATTATTTTTGCTTTTTATAGGGAGTGTACTTATTTTTATAAAAATCCTCAAAATCAGCCTATGAAGCATTTTTCTGTCCACATTGCGGGCTTATATCTCAAAAAAGGCTTGTGGCAGAGCAGCGAAAATTCATCATTACGTTCTAAGCATACTCTTTTGTCAAACTGCAAAAGCTTAAATTTATATAACTTTTCAACAAATAGATACGGGCGGGCGAACTTCAAAAAAATACCGAACAGTGGAAATTTCTGAAGACAATTAAAAAAAACCCCCATTTTTGATATTTTTTAAACTTTGTAAACATATCCTCCTTCACGTTGGCTTTCACAATCACCAAAAACATGTTGCATAATTTTGTTCCACTAGGAGTTACAGGCCGTCAAAATAGACCCTTACGCAATGATAGGCAATTGTTGTTGATCCGGCTTCTTGCCCGCTGAGTGTATAGAATGAAAACAGAATTGAATTTCTGGCCCTTAAGAGGCCAGCAGCACCGAAAAAAGGTGTCAGTGGCACCGATGACGTCAATTTAGACATGATTTGGTCACCCGAGCGGCCATGAGTGCGGGGCTACCGAGCAGGTGCGCGCGCCCCCAGATGCTCTCTGTAAGAGAGGCACAGTCAGCTCCTTTTCGCCTCCTGAAACCAAAAGTGTTCGACACATTTCTTGGATAACTTCAACGCCTGTGCATTAAAGATTCGCTATCCATTCTGTCTTTTTTCGCACCATAGTTAGGCCCTAATAACAAGGCGGAGATGGAAGCAAGATCAAAACACTATCAGGTAGCTATGAGCGCTCGCTTCACGCACGCGGTCGACAGCCGCCACCGCCGCCAGAGAAACAGTGCACCGCCACTTGTGGTCAGTATAACGCAAGAACGTGGCACTCCAGTGCCAAAGCAAGATATAGAACGCCAAAGGAAACAAAAGCAAAACAATTGGTAACCGGATGCGCGCACCTATCTCAGATGGAAGACAACCTGCCGGTTTACTCCAAGGTGACATATGTGAGTGATGAAACCGCCAGTCATTTAAAAAAAAAGATAGTTCGGAAAGAGCTGTTGTCCCAGTACCCAATGGTTATTCTCAGCAACTGGACACGGGAAAAACACGTGCGATGGAGTCGGAGGTCCCTTCAAGCATCAGGCAATGCTCAACAACTTGAGGACAAACCCTGAAAGTGCAATTCGTACAGCCAGAGACTTTGTAACCATTTTCTCAGAGAAACTGAAAGGGCTGCATCTAATACACCTTGAAGAAAAAGAACTTGTTGCCTTCCGCGAGTTAAAGAAGGAAGAGTGGATGAGAGTACCCGCGTTCCATGGTGTTGGCATGCCTGGCACCTATCCACGTCAACGAAAGCATCTCCTGGTTTGTACGTGGCACGAATAGCCGGGCCTTCTTGGAAGGAGTTACGTGTACATGAAAGAAGAAATCTGAACTGTCTAATCAATCGAATAAACTCGATTTCAGCCCAGAAACATGAATTAATGAAGCGGTTCTTCTTGACCTCCACAAATTTTCCATTTTGCTAAAGGTTCTTTGGAAAGCGCTCCTTGCTTATTGCATTTTTATCCTACCTTTCATTTTTTTTTTTGCCGGGCAGGAGGGGGGGGGGGGGGGAATCTAAGCTACGCATTGAGTTCTTACTGCCTTTTTGCTGAGGTAAAGGCGAAAAATATCTGTCTGCGCTATGACACCGCGGCGTATCAAAGAACCCCACGTCTACAAAACTGACCACTAATCATTCAGTATTGTGCTCCTCACAGCTAATATGCAGCGTTCAGACATAAATGACCGGGCACATTATCATGTCAAAATTTGAAGGCCGTACGCGATCACAAATGTCAGAATAATCAGACGTTCATGGTTCGCTGAGCCTTCCATAAGGGTATAATTTGACGGCCTGTAACTCCTAGTGGAACAAAATTATGCAACATGTTTTTGGTGATTGTGAAAACCAACGTGAAGGAGAATAAGTGCGCAAAGTTTAAAAAATATCAAAAATGGGGTTTTTTTTTAATTGTCTTCAGAAATTTCCACTGTTCGGTATTTTTTTGAAGTTCGCCCGCCCGTATCTATTTGTTGAAAAGTTATATAAATTTAAGCTTTTGCAGTTTGACAAAAGAGTATGCTTAGAACGTAATGATGAATTTTCGCTGCTCTGCCACAAGCCTTTTTTGAGATATAAGCCCGCAATGTGGACAGAAAAATGCTTCATAGGCTGATTTTGAGGATTTTTATAAAAATAAGTACACTCCCTATAAAAAGCAAAAATAATTTATCACAAGTAAAAACATGGGTGTATTTACTTTAAAAAGTTTCAGCCACCTAACCTTAGTATAGCTTGTGTAATTATTAACCAAAGTTGGCCAAAACAGAAGAGCAGGTAAGCGCGGCACTCCACCTCTTCGTCATTATTGACTCCCGGCGCTTCGACAAAATTTTTTCTAGCAAAACCAATTGTGGATCTCTTCTTTCCACACATCGGGCAGCAATATATAAAATTTTGAAATAAATTTAAGAGGGTGACCAGCCATGCTTTGTTCGATCTTACGTGGAATCACCCTACAGCAAAGTTTTCCGTAGCATCACTAAAACAGCAAAAAATGGGACAAAAGAAGACTCATCAAGAGCCATATGTGTCCCCATGTGCCTTCTTTACTTTTTTCTTTTACTTGCACTACGGATATTCTCACCTAAGGGAGGACACCTGTGGGAGACTGTTCATCACAGAATGTTCGAACGTTCTGTGATGAACGTTTTGCCAAAGCAACACACAAGACAGGGTTCGTCAGCTCAGCAGTTGAGGCTTGCAAGTTCATGTTAAAGAAAGGCTGTAGAACAAATCTCGGGATGACAGAGAGTAAGTGAAGTTCGGGAAGGCTAGCTCTCGCTCACCGAGCACTTCCGGACTGGCCTTCTCCCTGACCATGACGGCAACATGGGCCATGCAAGGACCTCGCAGCAGTCCACCCTTTTTGCAGGACTCCTTGAGAGACTCGATGAAGGCCAGGGCCATTTCGTAATTGTGGTCAGCCGCCGGGCACAGCTCGTCGCACTCACCATCTCTGCAAGCAAGTGCATAAGGGCTGCAGCTGTAGAAATACACACACAAACTGCTGCCGTGGGTTGACTGATTTACTCACCCAAATATTGCACTTATTTTTTTACCGTAAAATTTACCTAGGTCTGCGGAGTGAAACAGCTAATGGTGCAAAACCTTCAGGAGAAGAATTCTGGAATCTAGAGAAGCGGCAGGTCAGATTTTGTGTGATCAGTACCGTGACAGAATTCCGAGCCCAGAAGCTGCCTGCTCACTAGAATCGAGTACAAAACCGAAACCACGTTGGTGATGTTGGTAAGGGCGACCCATCAGATCAGCTATGCGCAGTGTCATCATCGCATTATGGTGACAGAGGACATTTGCAGAGTTTGCTGGGGTTCACTTCGTGCTCGACTGCGTCCCGTGTGCGTCGTATCTGTTCTCACGGTGATATGCCACTTTTGTCATCAAGCTCTTGTCAATCGAAGGCTATTGTGCACACTAAAGACAGCTGCACTGCGTTGTCTTTGCATGCCCGAGGCCTGTGACTATGAGTAAGGCAAAAAGCAATTGGGAAAGCTTCTGCAGGAAGCAAACAACATAACCACACCTCGAAGACAAGCTTGCAGCTCACTAACAATACATTCAGGTACATTTCTCAGCGAACTTCGGCGACATTGAGCGTATCTATCTATCTATCCATCCATCTATCTATCTATCTATCTATCTATCTAGCTGCCTACCACTTTGTGCTCTCCCGGCCGTTTCGTTAATGGGATGTATACAAAAATTGGTATGCCGCAACACAACTACATGACGAACATACCATATTTACTCGAATCTAACGCGCACTATTTTTCCAATAAAACGGGTCCAAAAATCGCATGCACGTTAGAATCGAGTGCGAACGAACGACAGGGTTACCATATCACCATCGGCACCAAATGGCCGCCTCCTACGAGGTTCGGGCGCTGTCGAACAGTCATCGGCTAAAAAACGAACTAGTGGCACGGCGGTCATTGGCGCGCATAGTTTCTGTAGTTTCTATGTCGCCGCAAGTCCCGTGCTGAACGGCGCACATGATGCGTAGGCCGACGATACTCGCCGCGCCGGCTTGGCTGTCTTGCGGCCAAACAAAAGTCGCTACGTCGCCGGTGCAATCTCCGCCGCACAGCTTTCGGTAGCGTTCGCGGGTAACCGTAACGGGTGATTTTCCCATCACTGCACGCAAAATGGCTCATCATCGCATTTCTCCCTCATATCTGTGCTGAGCCTGAGCCACCCGAGCCTCTCAGTTGTGCGCGCTGCATGATGTCCGAGATTGCATCGCGGCAATCTCGGAGACCACGCCCCGCTTATCTGCGCCAGCTTGCGCAGCACGCATGGCTGCACGTGTGAGGGAACTGCGATAGCACAGAGGAATGCAGCACTGTGGCTGCGCCCGTCAATGTTGGGCAGTTTTATCGGGACACAAGAGTTATGAATGAGAGGGCCGAACGTGTTCGAGACACCGCGGATCGAGTGAAGCGGGAAAGCCATAGCGCAGCCATTCGGGGGACTGCACGGGTTCAAAGTTGGCGGCGCGTTTATTATGCGAGTCCGTTCATTACACGAGTACAGCATTTGTTTTTATAAACGTGAGAAGATTGATTACTAAGGCCGTTTAGTTAATGGGATGTATACGAAATTTGGTATGGCACAACATGACTGCATGATGAACATAAATGACCGGTCATAACATGAAAATGATGACATGCATGTCATGAGCGACACGATTTGCATGCTACGGTCTCGGTGCTCTCCTGGCCGTTTTGTTAATGGGATGTATACGGAAATTGGTATGGCACAACATGACTGCATGACGAACATAAATGACAGGTCACAACATCATAACATGCATGTCATGAGCGGCATGATTTACATGCCACAGTTTCAGTGATCTCCCGGCAGTTTCGTTAATTGGTTGTACACGAAAATTGGTATGCCTCAACATGACTGCATGATGAACATAAATGACATGGCATTACATGAGAATTATGACGTGCATGTCATGAGCAGCATGATTTACATGCCACGTGTTTCGTTAACGGGATGTATACGAAAATTGGTATGGCACAACATGACTGCATGATGAACATAAATGACAGGTCACAACATGCACATCATGGCATGCATGTCATGAGCGGCATGATTTACATGCCACGGTCTTGGTGCTCTCCTGGCCGTTTCATTATTGGGACGTACACGAAAATTGGCATACCACAACATGACTGCATGACGAACATAAATGACAAGTCATAACATGAAAATCATGACAGGCATGTCATGAGCGGCATGATTTGCATGTCACGCGTTTCGTTAATGGGATGTATAGCAAAATTGCTATGGCACAACACGACTGCATGACGAACGTAAATGACAGGTCATAACATTACAATCATGGCATGCGCATCGTGAGCGGCATGGTTTACATTCCATAGCCTTGCTGCTCTTTTTTTTTCATTTTCCCTATGGATTTCATTACTGTATGGTTCAAATGTAATGCCACAGCCAAAACCAGGCCTCAGAAATCACAATTTTCTATGCCGTCTCGGAGGCCATACTTGTGTGACATCAAGATACTAAAGGAGATGGTCAGCCAATGCAGCATGCGCAATTCAACAGAGACAACTACTGAAGCAAGCCCCAAATGGTATGACGTTACAGTCAACACATTGCCAATACACCGAACAATCAACTCACTCTGTGCTGCTCTCTGTAGGTGTCCAGCCAGAAGCCTGCAGCATCTCCACGCTATCCAGGTACTGCTTGTAGTACTGCCAATTGTCTGGGCTGGCAAAGAAGAAAAGATAGAAAGAACAGGTACGACTGTTAGTTTGGGTGTTGCAAGCCAAAGCAATGGAAAGTCACAAAATGCAATGATCACACAATGATCGTAGCAGCGAAAAAGGCTGCTGCAGATGCAACAAGTATAGACCACTTATAACTGCTTATAGTGCAGGACCAGATATAATACAGCAGAGACCATTTATAATGTAACCACTTATAGTGCAGGACCGGCTATAATGCGGTTTTTTTCTGACCCCCGTTTACCCTCCCATAGAACTTAATGTATACGCATACCGCTTATTGTGCCGCACCGTGAGGTGAAAGACCAGTTATAATGCGGCTGCCGGGAAATCACCGGGCAACTGAGGTAGCGAGCAGGCTTCATAATTGAAGTACGCTGTCCGAGAAGAGCGCAACGAGCTGCCATGGAGGTGGAAAAAGCACAAAACGAATGAACAAGGAGCGGAGGGAGAAAAAAAAGGGCTGCGGCAGGAGCGCGTCGCAGGCAGGCCCTGTGAGGATAGGGTTGATAGGATTGCCAAGGCGATGGAAAATGCTGCTACAGCCGTTTGTCAGCTCCGAACGCACGCCCGCGACCACATTGATGTCCGCACTGCCGCTGTTTGTCTCCAGTTTTTTTTTTTTTTAATTATTTCCCGCACACTGCCCTTGCATCACCCCGTGAGCGCGATTTCTTGTGCACCCGATCCCTGTGTTGTCAAAGGCAAGCTTCCCATGAGGCGCGCCGCGGGCAACCCCACAAACTAGGCCTAACGAGCGCTGCCTTTTCGGTGCTGGCTGCAGGTAGGGTGCTGCGGGCGACTGTGGTTCATGGTGGCCACGTTTAAAACGCGGACAAATCACTTCGACGACAGAGGTGAAGGCATGGGCAGATGCACCACTCGAATGGCGGTTTGCGGTCGCTACGTTTTTGACATCGTGTGCGCATCAGAGAAAATGAAGGATAGCGCGTGCAGTAATCGGTTCCTGTTTCTACGCAGTCCGGTTCTGTGGAAAGTTCGCATAAACAGTGACGTCGCTATAGCGCCTTTTCTTTTCTATTTCTTTTTTGCGCAGCGTGGCTGTGGACTTAAATCTTTGAAATATCCAGGTTTCTTTTTTCTTTTTTTTTTAAGTGGGTGAAAGCAGCCCGGTCGAGCACTTCGAATGTCTAACATGCACCGCTACCAGCTTGACAGTTTTTACACACGTGTAGACTTTGAAAAATGTTGTTTTGGTTACAGTGCGGTACCGCTTATAGTGCGGGTATTCGCGATCCCGGCTACTTACGTTATAAGCGGCCTATGCTGTACAGTCGTTTCAGACTCCTGTTAATTCTCTCATAGAAACCTACGTATATGCTTATTGCTTATAGTGCAGTCGCAGGAAGCGATATGCCAGATACAGTGCAGATGCCTCGAAGTCCAGCAGACAGCTGTGGCAATGAGCCTCCTCCTCAAAGGGGTGCGGCAGGTGCGCCGAGGAGCACTGGAGAAAAAGAGAGACACGGTCATCTGTGCGGAGGAGGACGATGTAGAGAGCGAACAAGCGAAAAGCAGCAGCGAAGACACAGGGTTGTTGTTGGTCAGAGCACTCATATTGGGCATATTTGAAACAGCGCAGCGTTTTCTCCGCCAATCAGTGCTCTCGTCTTCAAGTTGTCGCGCTTCAGGTAAGATGGCAGCACTGCCGTGCCACAACTACGGCGTGACAGGCATGCCAGGCTGGCCAAGTCGCTCAGTGTGCATTGTTGTCAAACTGGTCGAACCGTCGTGCGGTGCATACGGTGCAGCGGCTTTCTGCCGATCACTCAGTTGCTGGGCCTACTTCTGACAGCATTCTCAGGCATGCTTTCAATGTCTTTGTCCACACGTCCAGGCGGCAGGAAACGCTAGGGTTCTGCCAGGCCGTTTCGCTGGAAACGGCATTCGCCATAGTAAAGGAAGTCGAAAAGGGAATCAAGAAAACTGCTGTGGCTGCAAGATATGGCGTCACGGATACCACCGCGGCGGCGATTTGGAAAAATCGTGATATAGTGCGGCGGCAGCCGGACATGAATGCGGCTTCATCATCCAGGAAAAGAATGCAGACTTCAAAATATGAGGATGTTGACGCTGCCTTGTTCTGGTGGTTCAAGGAAGTACGAGCACAAAACATGATGATTCGCGGGCCTATTCTGCAAGCGAAGGCGAAGTGCTTCGCAAATCTTTTGAAGTACGATGAATTTAACACCCTAAACAGCTGGATTCAGCTATTTAAGGACTGTCACGGGATAATGTGTGAGCTATGTCCTGTGAAAGTTGTGGGTGGTGCGTATGCAACGCGAATACGGCCACCACCATGGGTTTGGGCTCAGCAAGCCACAAGGCCACGTAGGCCTTTGCCTATCTCGCACTCCATTGCACATGTGCGTTTTGACGGCAAAGGCATCGAGCACAGCATGGAACAGCAACACCTTATTTCACTACGGCGACACCGCAAACACTGCACACCGCCCGCAGTAATAGGCGGCGGGAGAAGCGACGGGCTTCACCACGCCACGGGTGAAAATACAGACAAAGGGCGCCACTAGCATGACACCACGGGCAATGGCACGCGGAGACACGCCGCGAAAGGAAATGTGGTTCCTTGAGACCATGCTGTGCACTCGCGCGATCACAGACCAACGGGCCTGATCCTCCGAGTATGGACAAACTCCGTTCGCGTTCACTTTCAATTAGTGCGGCTCGGCGTAGTAAGACCACGCACGAGCCCGGGACACAGATCTACGGCGTAGCGTTCGGAAGGGCAGCGTAAGGGTAGGCGTTCACTATTGGCAAAACAGCACCGTGGGCAGACGCTGTCCAAGCGAGCCCAAACAAAAGAGCCGTCGAACGAAGAACGCTTCTTCCTCGCAATGCGCATATCACCTCTCGCGAGACGACGCGCGGCACCACCATCGCGATCCACCGACGGGTGCGACGGGTGCAACTCCGGCACCCTATGTTATAAGCAGTCTACACTGTACTTTGCATGGAGACACTGTTTCTGGCTTGCAGAGCGTAAAATGGCAGTTGCATAGCAGATATGCGCTGCAGCATCTTGACGAAAGAAAAATAATGGTTATTTTTTATGCATTATTACAAGTTCTTTGCTGGGATTACACCTAGTAATATGCTCACCTGCAAATTACAATCACATAGATGCCAACTCTCCTGGTTTTATAATGGTTCTCCCAACTATATGAGCACGGCCGTAAGATAAAACAGTTCACCAGTGCTAATATTTTCCTATCGCACCAGTGCAATAAGAAAATAATGAGCAGCATTTCTAAATGTTTTCCGTAGAGTTGTGCGAACAGCAAAATTTGGAATGTGAAGACAATCCAGCCCAACATTTTTCAAGTAATGTTCGATTATTCTTTTTAATAATACCACGTTAAATTGTAGAAATATGTACAACTTAACATCGGGCAAAAAGACTTGTTGCATGACTAGTGTACTTCCACAATGTTGCCCCTAGCGAAAAAAAAACAGTCAAGCCCTACAGAACAGTCCAAAAGAGAACTGTGCATAAGCATGAGCTAACTTTGCCGCACTACAGGGGTGTTAACTTCGCTGCAGTACACAACTGTTATGCAGAAAAGTGCACTATATTTGAAAATGGGCCATTTGTCACGAGACGTAGCATTTCTTTTTTTTTGCCCCTTAATCAATAGCTTCAAACAGTTCGAATAGTAAAAATTTAAGTGGAAGTCTAATTGAACAGGAAACGCTATTCAAAAATAATTCAATAGTCTGAACATCCACACACCCCCCAGCTTTCTGGCATTGGGGAACCCTAACAGGCTGCTGCGAACTCCTTCCCTCAACCCACACGTAAGGAGAGGGGAGGTCACTGCGTTCACATGGTCTGGGCTGACAGGCATGCAACCTTGCATGCCAGCAAAAGCATGGGAACCGATGAATCCCTAGGCCTAATTTACTGCACAGTTCACTGTTGGGACTGTTCTTTTAGAGTGGTCTGTTATTTTTTTCTTGGAAAAACATTGTGCGAGTCCACCATTCATGCAAGAATATTTGCTTTTTCAACCACCTGTAGCAGCACATACCGTACTTACTCGTGTAATGAACCCACCCGCATAATGATCCGGCTCCCCGCTTTGATCCTCGGAAAAAAAAAACATTTTTTATTATATTTATAATTTCATTTCATTTCAGCATGGTTGCTAGTGTCTTTGCACGATAGAAATAACGTTAAGTCAAGCCACTATATCTGCAAACAACGACTCAATAAAAGTTAAAGCGTAACTTAGCAACCATGCTTAACGACTGCTAGCAGGACAAGCGCGAGCGACGCGGGTCAAAATTTAAACATCGTGCATTTTTGTGGGGAGCGCCATCTGCCCTAAGTAGAAGAAACCTTCTTGCTTATAGCGCCACGCAAACACAGCGGCATGCAAACAAAATAACAAACAAAGCGCAGCGGCCACGCCGTGCACTCACAACGTGAGAGTGCTGGGACGTTGAAGGTTCGTGTGCCGCCATTCGTCGCTACTGCTTTGTTGTCATGTTTCACGAGGTGAGCTTTGTTGGACACCTGCTGCGTAGGGTATGATGGGCCGGTACACTAGCTACACGGCCGGTTTTAAGCTCAAGGTGGGGGAACAGTGCGCTGCAGCATGGGAACCGTGCTGCTGGACAACACTTCAGCGTCGACCCGGTGCGCGTATGATACTGGAGGAGGCAAGAAAAGAGCTTCAGGCTAACAAAAAGGATTCGTCGCGCATTTCACGGGCCAAAACAAGGGAAGTTCCCTCTTGTGGAGAGCGAAGTGCTCGAATATGTTAAGAGGCTTCGTGATAAGGGATGCGCAGTATCCCACGAAATGATACAAACCCACGCGCAGGCCACGGCCAGGAATCATAATATTCATGCCACTGAATTCAAGGCCAGGAGTGGTTGAACAGCAAGATTTATGCGCCAAAATGGGCTGTGCCTTAGGAGGCGCACAATGTTATGCCACCGGCTGCCGGCCGACTGTGAATGAAAAGTGCAGAATTTTCATCACTTCGTTTTCCAAATCCGCCAGGAAAAGAAGTTCCTACTTTCCCAGATTGAGAACACTGATCAGACTGCACTTAACTATGACATGCCACGAAACAGCACAGTGGAATTTAAAGGTACTAAAACTGCACATGTGCGGACAACGGCCGCCGAAAAGCAGCGGTGCACGGTGATGCTGGCGATGACAGCTGACGGGAGGAAGCTGCCCCCATTCGTCGTCTTCAAGAGGATGACTCCTCCCAAGAACAGCCTTCCCGCCAGCATCCACGTGCGAGCTCAGGAAAAGGGCTGGATGTCGGCGGAGGACTGGCTGAAAACAGTTTGGGGACGACGACCGGGTGCTCTTCTTTTGCCGTCGTTGCTCGTCGTCGACAGCTTCCTCAGCCATCTCGAGGAGGACATCCAGCGCCGCATGAAGGAAATGCGCACAGACATCGCGTGATCCCCGGTGGCCTGACGTCCTTGCTGCAGCCCCTTGACGTTTCCATCAATAAACCTTTTAAGGACAACGTGTGGCGGCTGTACACGGAGTGGATGGCTGACGGCAACCACGACGTGAATCCTCCAGGTAAAATAAGGAGGCCGTCCATCGAGATGCTCTGCAGCTGGATTCTGGACGCGTGGAGGCAGATTCCGAGCAATGTGATCATCCGCAGCTTCAAGAAGACTGGCATTTCCAACAGCATGGACGGCACAGAAGACGATGCGCTGTGGTCCGACAACGACCATGCGGCAGCAGCAAGCGACATAAGCGAAGAGGAGAGTGACGTCAATAGCGGCAATAGTTGCGAGTAGGAACGCCAAAGAGTGGCCGGTTGGTGGCGTCAATAAACAATATTTTTTTTTTTTACTTACATTGCGTACGGGCTCTTACATTTAAAAAAGTGAGGTATTAAAAGCCAGTTTCTGAACGCGGTCATGCGAAATTTCAGCTCTTATAACTACCGCAATTTTTTTTTCTCCAGCAAAATGAACCCTCCCCCCGACTTGGTGTGAACATTTCTGAAGAAAAGGTGGGTTCATTACGCGAGTAAATACCATATTTTCTGCAATTGAACACTGCGCTATTAGAAAAATATACAAATTAATTCACACTCGAACATTAATATTTGAATTCCTTGGTACCCAAAATTTTGCTATTCGCACAGCCCTAATTTTTAGGGTTTCGAAAGACAGGCCAACAGTAGCCCCCAAGTAAGAGAATGAAACTGCTGGGGGCATTCCATGCACGCCCGAAAAAAAAAAAAACAGACACCTACTTGCCAAGCAGCAGTGACTTGCAGACCGAGTTGACCTCTGGCCAGCGGTCCAGCTTGGACAAAAGTTCCACCTTTCGCTGGTGCACAAAGTCCAGGTATGAGGTCAGGCTATCTGCACGTGCACAAAAGAGGGGTGAGAGTGATCAAATATTTGTGTTGTTCAGGCACAGAATAAGAACCCCTTTAGTCTGCCTGGTTTGAGTTCAGTACAAATTAAGACATGTCTATATAACTTACCTTCAGGTTAACACCAGGGTTCCTACAGGTTTTGAAGGAAATAATTCAAAGTTTTCAAGGACTTTAAAGCCTCGATCGGAGGATTTTCAAGGCTCTTTTTGAGAGCTTTTTCATGCCCCCCCCCTTCTATATCGAACATCTCAGACAACCCTCTCAGAAGGCCTGAAGCCTCGATTGTGCAAATGAAAAGAAAAAGAAAAAATGCTGTCATAAAGCATAAATGTTTCTACAACATGCAAAAAATTAATAATCATAGGTTTATCACCATGTCAACAATGCAATTTCATTCGTGTCACCGCAGCTATTGCACAAAATAGAAAATTGTTTTTATTCAGACCTCAAGCAAAAGCAAAAGTTACCCAAGAAAATCCATCCTCATAACGACAAATCCCAATTAAAATTTAGTACTCCACAAATTCAATTCAAGGTTTTTAAAAGGGTCTCAAAAGGCTTTTGGAATTCAAGAGTATTACAGGTGTTTCAAGGACCTGTGCACACCCTCAAAACACATCTTTCGTTTGCAATAAGAAAGTAGACAATGGACGGCAAATACTCAAGGCAATTTGCACGCCTGCATTAGTTATCACAAACAAAAAAAAACAAAAAAAAAGAATAATGATGCTGGACCAGCACAGCACCAGGTGCCTACATACCTCCTAGTGGTCCATGAAGGACATCCAAGGCCTCCTGATACTTCTCTTGCATTTCGAGGACCATCAGGTAGAGCTGCACCTCTGTGAAGATGCACAATGTAGGCATTCAGTATTTATCAACAGGGACAAAGTGAAGCACAGACCCCCCCCAAGTATGCTTGCCAACATGTCCAAGCTGTGACAAATTGCACATCGTATTTACATGAGAAGGATGCCAGCATGCGCTATATCCTAGCTAGGCAGACTGGATGACGGACGTCGCTTAATATTGAATTAACATTCACAGAATTCACAAAATAGCAACCTGGATTGGGCTACCATCTGTCAGTGAAGCAGCTGCACAACAAAGCCACCACAGTGAAAATCCGATCATAATGAACAGCATGATTTTCGGAACTGGTCTGATGTTTAACTACTATTTCGATATTACGACAGCAATGACTAAAGAGGTGGGGGGGTGGGGAGTATTTAGGCTCAAAAAATCTAAGCTTGTTTACCCTGCTGCGAATGATACGTGGCACCACTTACTCCAGATGGTGTATTTTGAAGCTCTCCCAAACCAAAAGTGAAACTAGTCAGTAATAAATAAGCCACAAATAATTATCTGTCGCGTGCTGGAGCAACTGATGGGCCGTGTTATCGCTCACAGGTTCCCAGCTATGTATTACAGCAAAACATCAGACAAAAATTTTTCTGTCAGCACCCCTTTAACAAAAACAAATGTGAAGTTATGTTTCATTCTTCAGACACTTGATAAGTATTTGAACTATTTGATCCAAAATTTTGGCAATATCAAGGACTATTCGCTTCAAACCATTATTATTATGATTTGTGCACTTCCTGCCGTGTCTTTTGTGTTCTTGTTTTCTTGCCTGATACACGACCTTAGGTGGTAGGCTTACATTCAAGGTGCCTAAATCTCGTGCAAGTGTAGTGCTAGTTAGCTGCGTTTTTGATTCTCTGCACACTTCACTGCTCATAAAAATTCACTGTCACATTTTCGGGCACTCGTACTACCAACAGCATGACAGGCACATCTTGGGAACGTAGAATTGCTATTAACTTGACATGTTCAAACAGCTGCCAGTGCTTACGCTCAACACAAGCAAGTAGGGGGAAAAAAAAAGGAACCCACCAGCCTCAGCCTCAATGCGCCTTTCCTTGACAAACTTGTCAACCATGCGCTGCGCGAGGAGCAGCAGGGTGCTTCGCTCAGCAGGGGAGGTCGTGGGCTGGGCGGCCTCCAGCACGAGGCTCATGACGGCCCAGAAGTAGTACGGGTTCTTGTGGCGCAGCCGGTGCAGTGCCAGAGCCGTCCGTCTCTGCTCTCGAGGCCGCCCCACCCGCACGTAGCCCATGAACAGGTGCGACAGGAGTTCCTCGTTCTGCGGCTCCTTCTGGGTGGCACGCTCGTACGCCTCCACCACCAACTCCGCTGCGAGTGCACGGCAACGAAATGCCATCTTTGCATGACGGCAAGTCGATCCATTTCCTTAATATTTTAGTGCAAATTGGGGGTCGACCTACGGTCGAAACAAACTATACAAGCAGTGGAGGATTTTTCCTTTGAGTGCAATTTGGAGTGGTGGTCAACCTACATTCAGTAGACTTATAATTGTGTAAATTAGAGAACTTACGCACGGCAACTACCAGTAGTATATGTATAGTATTTACTTGAATCTAATGCCCGCCCTACCTCCATGGGTTCAAAATAAAAATGCACATGGATACATCCTTATCACAGTATAGAAAATAATGATATGCAGCCATGTTGGTGACTAGAAAAAGAGCAAAAAAGAGAGGCAAGTACAATTCGGCTTCACAGCATGAGAAACTCATTTTTCTGCTTTGCCAGCAATTCCTTTTCTTCTGTGATGCAGTTTTACAGGCTTCAAAATCCCTTGTGCGTCCACCTCAATCGTGCCTCACTTGGGCTTTTTCTGTTGACTTGCAACTTTTTGGCCCAGTCAACCTACAATCGAGCTGACTTACAAGGATGCAAATACAGTAAATATGGTAACTTCATTTTAGTATTACATGCATCGCAGTGCAGCTTAAATATTCACATGCCCCCACGGTGACAGTGGCAAGCCATTTCTGTGGAAGCTCCCAAGGTGGAGGAATTTATTAACAGCAGAAGCTGTTTAAGCCTTCGGTTGGGCCATAGAGCGCGGACAGGAAGCTATCATAATCATGAAATAAGTGCATGTGCACTTCTATGAAATGCTCAATGTGCAGCATTCGCATGTACACTTCTTTCTCCCTTTGTGCTCATGGCCTCATCCCACTACTACATAAAGGTGGGTATGCAGCACAGAAAGCAGGTGGGTGCCAAGCATGTCCTAACACAGCATAGCCGTGCACAGTATAGTATAACAAGGGGGTGGGAAGGGGAAGTGAGCAGTGATCATAGGGTGAAGAGGGGGAAAGGAAAATGGAAGAGGATAAAGCATGGCCTAGAACTGTATATGAAAGGGAAAATTAGCATCCACCCGTTTTGTAGCACAAGGCTACAAGGAAATCCATTCGGATTTCACAGAAATTAATGCTTCCTAGTTGCCGAAAAATTCGTCCTGGTCCGGGGTTCTAACCCGGGACCAACGCCTGTCCGGGGCGCTCGCTCTGCCAAATGAGCTAACCAGGAGGCTAGCGATTGACAGCGCTGAGGGCGAATTCATCGACAACTCGAAGTACATGGGCGTGAATATATGGCAAATGAGTTCTGCCGAAACCCGCAAGGTGGAGTAACTTTTATGAAAGGGAAAATTAGCATCCAACCGTTTTGTAACACAAGTCTACAAGGAAATCCATATAGATTTCACAGAAATGAAAGCTCCACCTTGCAGGTTTCCACAGAACTCATTTGCCATATAGCCTTGTATAGCACAGGAATGTACAGAAATGTGCCACAGAAATGAGCAGCTCCTAGCATAGCACAGCCGCATATACTACAACATAGCAAGGTGGTGCAAAAGGAATTGAAGGTGAGGAAGAGCGATGCGAGGGTGAGGAGGATGGTATGGAGGAGGGGGAGGGCGCCAGCACCGCTGTTTCCTCAGTCTTCCCGCCGCTAGTGCACAGCTGCCTCAATTTTTTTTTTCTTGGAAGGATGTCGTGAGCAAACATAAGCAGTGAGACTTGGAAAAACACAAGTACAACTCTCTCATACACCGTCCCTACGAAGCGAAAAAATTCAGAAAGGCTTTAAGTTCCCACTTACGCCGCTCCAGCTCCCGATAGCAGAGTGTCATAGCCTGTAGGGTTGCATCGTCGGTGGGGGCCTCAGCCTGCAACTCCTTCAGCACAGACAGGGCCTCATCCGATCGTGACAACCTAACAAGGGCAAGTGCTTTCAGGGCCTGGAAAAAAAAAAAAAGAAAGAGAACGTTCTTCTCATCTCTCTAGGCATGACCATTTGTCAGTAATAGCGCGCACTGCGTAGCTTCTACAAGAACTGAATGCACTTTGGTTAACAGGACACTAAAGGGAAACTTAAGATGATGTGAAGTGTTGAAATATCTGTCGAGAAACGTCGCAGTGCTCGTTTCGTGCCATCGATTTCTGGGGTTTTAATGTCCCGATACCATGATATGATTCTGAGAAATGGTGTAGTGGAGGGCTCCATAAATTTCAACCACCTGGTGTTTTTTTAACATGCACTGACATCAAAGAGATCACGAGCCTGAACATTTTGCAACCATGGAAGTGCAGCTGCCATGGCTCGGATTTGATCCTGTAGCCTTTGGATCAGCAGCAGAATGCCATAGCCACTAAGCCATCTTGGCGGGGTGCTTCTTTTGTGCCAAAAAAATGGCTAGTTCGAACAGAGAGAAGTAGACTTTATTTATACACGCCGGCTGTTGGCCTCAGATGGCGGCTCGAAGTCCTTGAACTCTGGCGGCATCTTGGGCTTGCCGGACGGCCCAGAGCTGTTCCTCCAGCTCAGAACTTTTGAGGGCCGCCTCCCAGAGGCGGCGTCACCGGTGAAGAAGATCCCCGGCGGTCCCCGCAGCCGGGGCGACAGCGGGAAGGAGAGAGCTAGTGGCTTCCTGTGTCACAGGCGCGTTACGAACGGCGGCAGTTTCAGTAGTGCCAACACACTCCCAGAGCATGTGTCGCAGCGTTGCTCTCCGTCCGCACGCTTTGCACGCATCGGTCTCGTACAAGGCTGGATAACAATGGCGTAAAACGGCTGGGCTTGCGTAGTGCGTTTGCAGTAAGCGTAAGGTTACAGCTTCGTTCCTGTTTAATTTAACATGCGGTGGCGGGAATTGGCGTCTTTCGAGTCTGTAGTGCTGGGTGAGGTCTCTGAATGTGGTCAAGCGATCACCCCACGACCACTGTGATTCTTGTTGCTGCGTGTTTGTTGTACTGTCACGATCCAGCAGGTCCGACAGAATGCTCTTGGGGCGGAGGCGGCGGCCACGTAATAACAAAAATCATATTTTACAGGTCAGCTTACCATTAGAACTATTCAACCACCCGGCTAACCGGGTCCTGTTGAAGTAGATTCGCTATTTTCTCTCTTTACCAGCCAACAGTTCAGACGGCTGTGTGAAAGGCAGGAGTGGGCAACGGAGAAGGAACGTTTAGCTAGTTTACCTTGGGAGGGACGTGAGCAGACGCCACTGTCAGCAGGCGCAGAAAAACCAGTTTCTACGACGTTGTAGGTGGCGACAAGTTGAGGGAGCGAACCTCACTTTATACTGCTGCCCTGCTAACTGCCGCTTTTTGTGACAACTGAAGCTTCTCATGATGGACCTCATCAGTTCTCTTTTAGAGGAATAAAGCAAAAATAAGCACACAGCATTTTACTCTATCTCTTAACGCAGTGCAATGATCTTTTTTTTACTATTGGCAGTTTGAGTATCAGAGACTATTTTTCTGAGACTCAACTATGTTACTGCACCAGATTAGCAGCCTTGACGCGCATTGGCCAAAATTCTCTGTTCTCCGAGCACTGGCACAGATAATATTGACGTTTCAGAAGCATTCTCCCAGCACTCTAAGGAAAATGTCGTTTGCTTTTAGTGTCCCTTTAAATCTATAGATAAAAACATTTTGTAGAGTAGACGGTTAGTTATTTGCTTATGTAAAGAAATCTCACAAGCCCCTATCGGCATCGTGTAAAGGGGAGAGAATACAATCAAAGATTAAACAAAGAACAATTCAAAAGCTTTTGACAGAAATGTGCTAGTATATATTATTAACGAGTTCAAATAGCAACTCAAACTAAGCTAACACACAACAAGAAAAAAAACAAGAAATGCTTTTGACAACGACAGCTCATTAAGCAAAAACATGCATCAAGTTCATCAATTCCTCAAATGCTTTTATTTCAATAATTTCATTAGGTAGGTTCACATTGTAACATTTTAGTTGGATGTGTTCTAACCTTACATTAACTAATGTATACATATTCTTGTTTCTATCCCTTATACCTTGCCCATCCCTGCATTTTTCATATCAATTCTGTAACACAATGCTTTAAAATGAAATTGTATTTCCCTGTCGTAGTTTGCACTTGACGTACAGTGGTACTGGACAAAAGAAAAGGAGAAGAACAATAATAGTCATGGCTCACAAGTAAAAAATATTTCAACAGAACTCGAACATGAAAACACTTAACTTGCAAAACAACTTTCAAGGTGCATGTTATAGGAACACTGCTCAACAGAAAGACCTATACCACCTTAACACTATTAGCCTTTGTTGCAATAATGCTAAGGTGCGCACGTCACAGAAAACCTGTTTGCGGCAGCACTGACCATGCATGAAAGATAGCAGCAGCTCTGACAATGAGCAAAAGATCTTCATAGATGCAAACAATAAAAACCGGGCAGGGAACCCTTGAATCAGTGCCAAGTTTCTCAGGAGCTTGTGTGAAAAAAGTAGAGCAACTGTGCAGAAAAGAATGTTTGGGTCAACACGGGAGTCTAATATGAACTTTTGGGTGCAACTCAAACGCATCCCGAAAATGCTAGAACGGCTCGATAACCCAAGCTGAATAAACAGATGGGGTACAGTTATCAGGCGCACGCTCCAGCACTTTCTGCCCTAGCAGCCGCTGCCGCAAGCCGAAGCCTTTGCGTGCAAAACGGCACCACCCCACTATGATTTCTGACACTAACATAGAATGGTAACAATATTGCATTCCACTCTTAAAAAAAAAAAAAACGAAGCTTAAGCATCCTACAATCTTTCGCTGCAATATTCAGCGCACTGGCTGCATTGTGCCTGCCAATCCCGTGAGCATTAAAATCCACAGCATATAAACACAGGCACGACAACTGTCAGTGGCATGCCTGCGTGCAGGCCTGGCTTTGAATGCACACATTTTGCGAAATATGTCTCGTGTATCTTTAACAACTATTCAAAATTTCAGGCAAGGCTGCCACCCCTGCTGCTGCTGCTGCCCTTGCTTAGCCAGCATGATAATCGCTGGCTCTGGTGACGAGTGAGAAATCATAATGTTAAGCTGCAAGTCAATCCTATTCTGCCTGGAACATTCATTTCACAAACAAACCTGTTCCACTGCACAATATGTGCATCCCTGGTATCTTAATATGCCAGACAGAGGAGCCATGTAAGGTCTTTTACATGCCGCATCAACAGGCATCAGTCATAGGTAGTGGCATCTAAAATAATGCTATAAAAGATTTAGGTACATGTACTTATGTACGTACACAAAGCTTTTTGTGCAAGCGCTTGGAACTTTTGCACAAGTAATCCTGCAAGTTTTCTTAACTGTCTTAGCAGATTGTAATGTTGGGCTAATTCATGCATCCATAATGTGCAGGTTTGCGGTGCAAAGTAGGAGACAGGAAAAAATGCCCTCTACTTTATGCCACAGACCTTATTTAGACAGCTGTCATCTCCGTAATTGCAAGACGAAGCTTAAGCCAGTTTCAGAGCATCATAACGCAAAGCCCGTAAATGCAGCCCACTATTACATCTGCTAAATGCAGCGTGGAAAAAAAAAAATGAGACAGCTTGTATTGCAGAAAGTCCTCGTGGTTGTCATGGAGTATCCAAAATAATTTTTTTATAGTGTTCATCAGCCCAGTGCTTATGGTCAAAAACCACATAAGGGGCGCACCACTGAAAACTGGGCCTTCCAATTTTATGCTCCTCTAACAAATGTGGGAGTACCCAGACTCTTGTAGCACAATTAGGTGTGCGTAAATATTCAAAAATTTCAACTATAGAAATGAATGGTGTCCTATTCGATTCAATCCTCTAAACAGATGGCTTACAAATATTTCGAAATATTTCAAAACTTCACAAGTCATATTGTCTTTTCTGACCAGTTCTGTGAATGCAAAGCGTCTGCTCATTTTCTCCACATGTTGTAATGGTGATATGCATTAAAATTCTTAAGAATATTTAGGCATCGCTTCAGAGGCATAAAAGTGAAATCCAAAACCTTGAATACCAGTCAAACCCACGACCCGGAGTTCGAGCCTGGACGATTCCATGGAAATGGAATGGATCCAAACTCCTCCGTAAATTCTTGAGCTTAAACTTTTTTTTTTCCCTTTTCTGCTGAGTCATGTTCATGACTATGATTTTATCAGCATACTTTAGCACTTCCTTCACTTTGTACCAACATTAAAACCAATCTGAATGGTTTTTGAGCAACAAGCCTTCCTTGATTAGTCACTGCCCTTTTTGCCGATTCATGCTAATCATGACTGGGACCTCTACAACAAAACCTAGTGTTTCCATGATTAAGTACCCCCATTCAAACCCATTCGACAGGTCTTGAGTGTTGATGTTTTTCAATGAGCAATTGTCATTTTTGCTGAGTCATGTTCATCACTACAATTTCTATTACCAACCTTTAGTATTTCCTTCTTTAGTAGCCACATTCAAACCAATTCCATCAGTTTTTGAGTGTTGATACATCTCTGCTGAGTTACCTGTCATTTTTGCTGAGTCATGTCTCTGCTGAGTTCTTACTATATCCTACTAACATTACAATTTCTATCACAGCCTAATTGTTTCCATTACAATAGATAATTCTCTATTCCTGGTACACCCTTCAGGGGCTTTTCAACTCACTTTTGTGCTTGGTCATGCTCATTATCATAATTATTTTAATGGCTATAATGATCATATATTACTATTTATATTCCTTACTTATCTGTTGATCAATATATAACGTTACAGTTGTTAAATACTCAAATAGCATTTGATATTCAATTCAGCCACTATTTGATTCCTATTCAATTCAGCCCCAAAAATCACTTTGCCCGCCCCTAACCACAGGGCATTAAATGGACTGCTTTTGGTAGCATAGTCGCAAAGCATTAACCTGTGTACCGCAACTCTTGTGCGGTATCACAAGAGTGGCAGCACACAGTTTTACACAAGGGCTGTTAATGGCTATAGTTTGGGCGGAACTTTGCCAGCTCTGCACTGCCACAATAGAAATATGGGCTAATTGTGAAGGTAGGTCGGTGTGACAATGTCACATGATGGCATGCGATGCCATCAGGTGACGTAACTTGGTCACGCAAGAGCCTTTGCCACTGGGTGGTAATTCCAATGCTTGATACACATACACTGAATTTTTCACTCATGGGGAACACTATGCTTTTGCAATGACATAGCAACATTGTCTAACAATGTGAGGGGAGCACCACAGCTGCGCTGATCATCCACCTTCGCAGAGTGGAATGGCTCAATTTTCCAGCAATGCAAATAGATCCCTTTTCATGTCTGAAAGCCATGAAACATGTTTTGTGACAGCTGCGCTTACAAGGTGCAATGTATTTATTTATCACAACTTGAAGAAACTGAGACAGTATGAACTAACTGGCAAGTAAACAAGACAGAATGCAAAATTAGAACAGCTGTCAGTCACCACTCCTTTAAATATTTAAAAGAAGCTTGATCATTCGCTAAACAAAAAAGTACACATACACTGGCATGAGTGGTGTAATCATCCCATTCTTTGTTTCTCCACAACTAATGCCAGTATTTTGTTTTGAGCACAGTAAACATCACATGCAACACCCTCTGTCGCTCAAGGAAAACGAAGAAATCAATTAGTTGTGATCTCGCTTTCAACACGAAGATTCCGGGAGCTGAAGCAACACTACGGTCATCACAGGCTGCCTCCCACGAGCGCGTGGGCGACAGCAGTAACACTCCCGCAGCACTGCAACCAGCGGACATGTAGATGAGCGGCGTTTGTCACTTTAAAAATCAAAACCGCAACCGAACGGCAACTGAACAGTCTATGTAACATAACGCTCACTCCTGGCAGTGCCACTTTGAAACTAGGATTCAGCGTTGTGAGTGAGCTGTCTCGTCTTTCAAACTGACCTGGCAGGAACTGATGATTGATTTCTGAGGTGTTACGTCACAAACCCACGATACGATTATGAGACGCCGTAGTGGAGGGTTACAGAAATTTCGACCACCTGGGGATAACCATCAGCTGTGAGTTGCATGCGACTGCGATAACGCCGTTGTCGAAGCGTCCACAACAATTCCCTTCCACGGCAACTACGCCAATCGCGCCTTTTACGGACACAGGAGCAGAGGGTTCCAAGAGCCGTTTCGACCTGCTAGTCTAGGGATCGCAACCAAACGAGACAAGAGTCTACCCTAAGACAATGCACACTTCTCAGTAACACGTTAATCTCGCTTCCCTTGATAACCTGCGCGTCGCAAAGACGCGCAGTGAAGAGGGTCAATTAAACGAGATATGCCCCGTGATTGCAGACCCGTCCCTGGCGCAGCAGGTCGGGCTGAAGAAAAACCGTCGCTTCCTCCTCACCTTGGCGCAGGAGAAGTCCTTTTGCTTCTTGAGCAGCTTCTCCGCTTCCTGCAACGCTTTCTTGTGGTTCCCATTGTCCAGGCAATCTGCCGATAATGGCATGCAAAGGTGAAGAACGATGCATCAAGGGCCGTCCACCCAGGGCGGAACACTCTCAACACACGCCGATAAACATTCCAAATAACGACGTTCCGCCCACTCTCAACTTCATTACGCTGCTAACGCAAAGAACGTTCCAGTGAGTTACGAATTCCGATTAGAAATAGGCAAATAAATTTAAGCTCACAATAAAGAATCAATCGAGAACATGCGCGAGTTGTGAGTGGTGCGGGAAAGCACGTTTTTCGTTGTTCCAGCGCAGCGGAAATTTGTGAGCGCTACACACGCATGACAGGACACTTTGGGTATGGACACTTCGCTCGTAAGACGGGCATCGAGTGCGATTCTTACCGTAGACAGGCCGCAAACGCCTTTCATTTATGCTGGAGTCTGCGTGCGAACGTGCAGCCAACATGCTCGCCATTACTGGAGGCTTCCCAGTGTTGGGGCAAGGAGAACACAATGACGCTAAACTTAGCGAACAACCGAACTTCTAAAACACAGGGATTACTTAATAAATCACCGCAGTCAATATTACACAATACCTTTATTATTTAGAAGCTTGTAAATGTATGTGAAATTGAGTTTGCTACGACCTATCACACGAGTGCACGTCAGAAAGAGAGGCGCGAAATACAAAATACGCGTCTGCGCGTGAAGCGTTTGTTATAGAAAGCTCCGTGCGGATTTTGCCATCCTACTCATTATTTTTTATATTTTTGTTTTGTCACCTTTTGGTTGTTCCATATAGGAATGATCATAGCTGTTCCCACCATGTAGGAAAGAAAAAAGCTAGAAGAGGGCGTCCCGTGACAATCCTGAAGACTAGTTATAAGCCGCACACCCGAGCACATACCCCTCCAGAAATTTATATCTGCAACGTCCCATAACGCCCCGCCTGCCCAACCTCCACTTCGTGCCAAGAGAGTGCCCCCACCAAACCAAGTGCCTGCGTCACTGTATTCTCTGATGTGTAGACAGTAGAATGCTGTGTAGAATGACGTCCAAACATTCATCATCATCATACCTGCGATGGGAGAGCAAAGGTTGCTCCCAACGCAGGGCCGAGTTGATTGCATTATATGACTTCCTTATCCTGTCGCGCCACCTATTTTTCTTTATTTTACTGCCTTCCTCGACTGTGTTTTCCGTCTCTTAGTACGTCCGTTCTGTCGTTCCATCTTTTATTTGTCTTCATCATTCATGACTTTTCCCGCCAAGGTCCACTTTGTTCCCTGATCTATTCTGCTCACTTTAATGCTATCTCTTAGCGACACACCTATAATTCTCCGTTCCTTTCACGTTGCGTGCTCCTTAACGTCATCTCGAGTTTTCTCGTTATCCTCCACGTTTCTGCACTGTAGGCGAGTGCCGGGAAAATGCGGTGGTTGCGTTCCCACGGTCATGATTTGGAAATGTTTCCGGCATGCGCTCTGGCCTATATCTTTATTTTAAATTCGTGTGTTTTCGCTTGTATATTGTTTAGCATAATTTTGGTTTTCTGCTTATTCATCTTCAGCCCCGTTTTTATACTTTCCCAGTTTAGTTCATCAATCGTGTTTTGTGATTCTTCACTGTCATTGCTGAGGATCACAATTAATGTCGTCTATGAACCTTAATGGGACTGTCTAGCGTCCTTCATCGCTCTCCCGTATTTTGGCTCAGCATAAAGAGTACCTTTCCAAGTGTCCCAGCGTGCAATGGCTTCTCGAGAAAGTGAGTAGAAATTATTAAAACATTTTTTTCACCTACGAAGTCGCTCAAAAGTATAAAGACGCCAGCAACAATCGTCGCTGAGGGCGATGACAACTGCGCCGTCGTCTCACCGAGCCACCTATTCAAGCGCGGGCGGCCTCTTCTCAACAGGAACCCTTTCCAAGGACGGCATTCTACAGTTGACGAGGAGGAGAGACAAGGGGAAGTCGGCGTGCAGGGTGCGCCTCGTATGGTATTTCCCACATCTCGAAATTCTTACCGCGGCCTTGCAGACACACAGCTCGAGAAAAGAAAGAGCTGGGGTCTTGAGCCGCTTTCGTGATCTTTTCCCTTTGCGAAAGGACGCCAGGGAGTCCGAGCCGAGAAAGTTCGTGGAACAGGCTTCAGCATAGTCGGGCAAACTGTACCCGACGGCGCCTTCCCACAGCCTTTTATGACACTCTCACACTAGCAGATTATGAATTGAGGCGCGTAATGTCGCAGTTATGACGCCTGCATGCATGCACAGCGCAGCGGTGGTGGTGGTGGTGACAACATCTTTATTTCATGGTCACGGAGGGTGGTCCTCAGGGTGGCCCATCTTGGGGGCGACTCCCTCGGTCCAAGTGACCAGTTTAACTTGGTCTCCCAGATCGATGGCTGTCCTTAGTAGGGCCTGCACAGCGCAGCGCGTTAAAGGCATTCTGAGACCAAGGCATGCGCCGCGCTCGTCACAAGCGCAGAGCTACGTGCAGGTACAAGCACACGAATTCGCAGCCAGCGCCACCTTCGCCACCCCGAGAGCAGGGAAAAGAAGAACGGATTGCTCTTGCATATGAACAGGTGTCTTATAGGGTGAAGTACACTTGTAAGGCATAGGTAATTGTTTTTGAGCAGAATACGTATACCGGAATGAGTTGGTTCTTTTGCACTTGGAAATTGATAAACACGTGTTGGGTGACGCAATGGCGTTTTTCGCACCACTTTCGGAGCAAAATTAAGAACGTAATTCCTCTTTTGTGAGGTAAAAGCATGCTCGTTCCTGTAAATGTGACGCACGATCTTCGCATTTTTACCACAACCTAAAAAAGTTTCCCAAGTGGTAGACAGTCCCCTTAAATTGCTGAGATATTTATTTATTTATTTATTTATTTATTTATTTATTTATTTATTTATTTATTTATTTATTTATTTCAGCATACTGTCATCCCTTTGGCAGGGTTTTTACAGGAGTGGGGTAATAACAGAAGAATAAAAAAAATCACACCAGCAGTAACAGTAATAACTGCTCGGAGCAGATTTGCTAAACAAGTACATTTAAGAAGGAGTAGACTATATGTACAAGATAAAGTGGTAGTGTACGCAATATTCATCCTTTGCAAACGTAAGAAACTTACTATGATAAATCACACTTCTAACAGTTAGTGTAAGAACAAATATTGGCAGGCAAGCCAGTATAAAGGAAAGTAATCATAAGAAAGGAAAATACAATACATGCTATGCTGTCAGGCAAATTATTAATTCTATGTATATGTTGTAACATGTCTAGAAAAGAAAAAACATCAACTGTATGCTGTTGGACTATAAGTTGGTCAGATCGCGGGATCGAATCCCGGCCGTGGCGGCTGCATTTCGATGGAGGCGAAATGTTGAGGCCCGTGTGCTGTGCGATGTCAGTGCACGTTAAAGAACCCCAGGGGATCAAAATTGCCGGAGCCCTCCACTACGGCGTCTCTCATAATCAGATCGTGGTTTCGGGACGTTAAACCCCACAATTCAATTATAAGTCGGCCAGAGCTTTCCATTCGCGAATGCATGCACCTATAGGAAAAAAAAAAAGAGCAATAGAACGTGTTATCGCTGCACGAGTATTCTTGTAGTGTGAGATCGTGTATGTGACGTGTTTGCCCTGTTAACTTGATTTCCGCGTATCTTATGTGGTCTATTTTAAAGCAGTTGTGCGGTACGTAGCATATATATAAGAACTCGGGTGAATTTTCGCTATATACTTTCGAGTGTGGGCAAGACTGCGCGCCGTAGCAATTTTGTACGTTTTCGAGCGTCCTGATAGCGCTACCTGCAAGAGTGAAGCATATTATGCTAGCATTCTCCAAGATCGGCCTGACAAATGTGATGTACGCCAGAAGCATAGTGTCACGGTCGGCGCATCGCAGCACCCGCTTAGCGGCTATACTGTCTGTGTGGACTGTCTAACTGAAATCGGAAGTTACAGTCGCACCAAGCTGGGGACCCCAAAGTGCTGTGCGTGTGCTAACTTTGCGTCACGAAGGAAGTACGAGTTTTCCCAATGGGTTTTGTGCTCGCTGTATATATGCGTGTTGCGCTTGCAGCGCCAGGGTGGCCATAAAGGCAAGCTACGATAAGTGAAAATTGAAGGCTAATGAGGGTATTTTTCTTTCATATCCGTATTCTTTAAACCCATTATTTAAAGCGTGTAGTGGCAATAAATTTTCTTGTCTCCATCAGTTCTGAGAGGCTAAACAATTTGCCATAATGAGCCTCTGGCAATCCAAGTTTGAGCGAGCATGAGCTGCTCTCAATTTTACAACCGATCTTAAAAACGCGGACTATTTCCCGGCCACTCTTTGTCGTATGCGTGAGATGGTAGAAAGCGATCGCCTACGCCACCATTTATTGATTAAGCCGTCACTTAATCAGAAATCACGTCAATTAGGTCCTATGCAAGAGCCGTTGCTTAAATAGGCGTCGCCATGTTTGTTTACGCTAACATATTGGGGCAAGCTTTGGGGCTTCTGCTAAATTCCAGAAATAGCGCGCCCAACGCAAAACCCAAAGTAGTTAGCGTCTCATGCACTGTTGTCGACACTAATTATTTGGGGCCCCAAAGCGTTTGGGGACCCCATTCGAAAACTCCACATTGTTAAAACCTAAGAGAAGCCTAATGTTAGAACGCCACCTTACCAAGTACTTCATTCAGGGCATCGTTCAGTTCAGTTTGGTCACTGCAGATTTTAATTAACCCCTGTGCGCAATATGAAGGATATCTAGGATGGGTCCACAGTCACCATAGTCTTCCACAAGGAAAGCAGTAAAACACCCGATATAAGGAAAGGTGTAAGGAAGGGTCAGACAAGGAGACACGGTCTCTCCAATGTTATTCACAGGTAAGACTTCAGAGAATATTCAAGATGCAATTTAATTTGGCAATTAAAGAGACTGAAAAACAAGATATGAAAGGAATTCGTAGTAATAATTCCGTTATAGTCAATTTATCAATAAAAGGTTCAATAAAGGAAGACAAAATAAGAGTATTAAACTCCCATTTTTAAATTAGTCGCCGAAAGCGCTGCTCCAGAATATCAGTAGGACGTGACCAATTTCAATGTCTTCTCTTTTTTTTTTTTGCGTGTTTTGTCCGAATTAGTTCTGTGAAAATTTCCTGAAACTTGCAGTTCAGCATATCCGGCTACCTTAGAACGCGATTTACATGGAAATTCATTAGCACAGATAAACAATCATGCAGGACCTGGCTAGTCAAGAAAATATGTCTCCATAGCCAGCTAGGTTCTGCTTTTCTGCACTGCACGCTGCACTGGGAAAGGGGGAAGGCTACTAGCTCGCCAAACTCAACCTCGGTGATCAGCGACGACATGTGAACGGGACGAGGCAGGAAGCCAAGCATAGGCGCCATCCCACAGCGACAATTTCGGTCAAAACGCAGTGCAAGTATGTGGCAGGTTTCCGCCCTTTCGCCTGTGGGCACGCTATATATGCAGCGAAGTCATGCACAAGGCCTAATGGACCAAGGATGGCACTCACCACAGGACGGCAGCCAAGCAACCTCGCATGCTCCAAAGAAATGCTGGCACATGCTCACCACGTAAGACTGCTTGCGTGTCGGTATATATATGTACGAAATCACGCGGGCGCAAGCCTAACGTTTGGTCAGCCGCACTTAAAGGGTCCCTGAAACGTTTTTTTAACATTGCGTCACTGCTTAGGCAACACAATTATGAAATCATTCACACCATAAATAAAGCGAAGCACCATGCGCTAAGGCAGCTATGGGCTTATTTCTGTCGCCTTCTTCCTTACCACGGCTGTTCCTCCTCAACTCGATCTGCTGCGGAGTGCGCGCTAGCGACGACAGCGCTTCCCGCGTCAGCCGCCCTGACGAGCCCTCCACCGCGACATAGCGCCCCGATATCCTCACTGAGGTCGCCCGCCTCGGCAGTGCTAGCCTCTGTAATAGAGCGCCGGCGACTCGTGTGTACACCGCCAGATGCCGCGACGATACCGTTGGCTGAAACGAAGGAGTACGTTGTAGAAGCACGTTGTTCGCAGCTAGGTTTTGAAAATTATGTGCACGTCACATGGTTCGGGGCCAATCAGCGACCTCTCATTCGATCGGTCGATGGCGGGGGCGTTTGAAAACGCCTTTTGGCGAGCCGCTGAGATCTTTTGCGATGCACGTGTTGAAAACCTTATTGTAAATTCCACACTTTACGCACAGCGCTGAAATCTGCCCTCAAATGATCCTAATGACTCGCTCTACTGTATCACCATGTTTGCACAAAATCGTCAAATTAAGGTGGTACGTGGCATGCAATTGCCTGGCACTTCGTCGATCTGGTGTCGATTCTTACTCAAACCGCGATGCTTTCTTGTGCAAACCACGAACTGCTTTGTTTCAGGAGATTCCTCGAGAATTTTGGATCAAAAGGGAAGGTTTTTCGTATGTTAAGACGTCGTCGCGATGACGTCACCAGTGACGGCACGCGATGACTTAACGGACAACGTCATGCGAAGACGTCATCTCGTAATCTCTCGTTGTGACGTTATCACGACGTGGCGTGATCGCATCACCACTAGATATCGTCAGCCTGTCTATGATCCACTGCAGGACAAAGGCCTCTCCTATCAAACTCCAATTTACGCCAGCAATCTTCTCGATCAAATCAGCCAGCCTTACTTTCTGCCGTTCCCCTGCGATGCTTGCCTTCTCTAGGGACCCACTCTGTTACCCTTACAGGGCCCCTAAACCACCCAGTGGTCGAAATTTAGTTTCAGTGTTACAGTTGTACACGAGTCGGCAACGAATACGCTGCCGCAACAATTTTCCGAAACAGTGAATTAGCGGAGTTACACGGGTTCTATGGTTGACAACTAGTCCCCACTCATATCGCTCTTTTATTCGTTATGCGCCGTCTGACCGGTGCCGTCCTTTCCTCGCCGAGTGCTCCTCCAAACGTCACATGACAGGCTATCGCCAATGAGCTCTATTGCTTTGTGCCGGCCTGTCGTCCTGCGAAGGGTGCAGCTAATGAACTTGGCAATACAGTGGAACCTTATGGTGACTGGCTGTGTTGAAGAGCCTCACAGGTTGACCCTTCTGTCAGCGTTTCTGTTCTTTGCCCCCACTGGCTGCCTACAATGGCACCGCGAGCAACGAGACGAGAAAGAGGGAGCGTGCGTAATTTTTCGCAGATCTTGCCAGCAGTAGTTCCACTAATGACAGCACCAGACAGTTGTGACATCACCAGAGTGCTTTGTGACGTCAGGACGAACTGCCCTGCTTACTCCAAACCATGCACACACCGGTTAACCACTAGATAAATTGGCAACGTATGCGTTCCCGGCGGACGGCGAATTTTTCAGCTTATGTGAGCCGCTCAACCTTTCGCATTAGTAAAGTTAATCCCGTGCTCGCTTGAATAGAATCGCTGCTGACAAGGTCATTATGGTGACCCCCAGGAAGCACTATAATTTTATTTTCACACCGTGCACTTATCTTGTTCGAACTACTACTGAAGAATTAGATTAACATGCGTTGTGTGTACTCGTCATAGATTCACACGTACGGTGTTTTCGATCCCACGGCACCGCGATCGCCGAGCCACACCGCCGCCGCAGGCGCAGCGTGTTGACAGACATGGAGCGCGTAGCAGCTAGCCACATCGAAAGTGCGGTGTAACCGCTTTGCAGTGAGTTGTACCACTTCTCGCCGAACAATTGGAGCAGGCGCCGTTCTCGCTCCATCGTGACAGCACCTCGCGCTGAAGCGAAAGCGTCGATTACGTAAATCAGCGACACTATCGCCTGTAGGAGTGGGTCAGCGCATGCGTCGGCGTGAGAACGCGTCCATGTCGGTACACGCGTATCCGTTTTGCTCGGGTCGCGCTGCGACCGAGTACGATCATAGATAAAATAGGTAGGCGAGTAGAAAAATTAGTTGTGAAAATATGTGTGATTCGGGAAAACAAACGTTTGTAGAGGAAAAGATAAAGGTAGAGCTTAGTGGCCCTCGGGATACCGCCAAAAGCGACGCTCATAACATCCCATCCACTGATGCGTCTCATTCCTTTTCGACAGCAGTATACTGGAAGAATCTGCTGAGCATCATTGCACACCATGAATTGTTTCCAATTCATGGTTTGTAATGATGCTCAGCAGATTCTTATATGTTAGGTGCATAGGGGAGTAACAGTATGACCACGTGTCCAGGTTTCTGGTTGAATTGGTTGGTAACAACTTTATTTAATGTCCTGCAGTGGTTTATCCGACCGGGCCTTGGGTCTCCCACGAAGGAACGTCGAGACCTTGTCTCTTCGCCGCTTCGAAGGCCTGCTGGACGGCCCATAGTTGGTCGTCGAAGCTGGGGCTGCACAGGGCAGAGGCCATCTTCGGCGGGAAGGTTTTGGAGCTAGCGCCTTGTGGGTTTTTGCTACAGTCCCAGAGCATGTGTGTGAGGGTGGCAGCTTGGATTTGGCATATTGTGCATCGATCTGAGGTGTATATTTCTGGGTAGATGTTGTGGTAGCGTGCTCTACTGGGGGTAGGTATTTGGTTGAAGTATCTGTTGCTTTTTTCTCCCAGGAATTAAACGGGGGGGGGGGGGGGGTGGCAGTCTGCGCCCAGTATGTCATATGTGTGTTTCTTTCTACTGTCCCCGTATTCTCGCGCAGTTTTAAAAACTTCTAATAATTTTCTTTAAAAACTTCCTTGTCACGCACCCGTGTGCCAATGCGAAGACACCGCGCTTTCAATGCACATATACCTCTTGGTATTTCATATTCGCCTCTGTCAACACGATTAAGAATCTCGTCGACGCTTGCTTGACTGTGTTGTCGGTCCACTTAAGCTGTATACGCCGTCTCTCTTTGCCAAGAGAGCGGCGCTGCAAGTAGCTGACTCTCGAAGCGTACACGCGCACTGTGCAAATACATGCATCCACTGATGCACATGTATTTACTCGCACCGGCGTCTCTACACTTTAATAGAGTCACGCAGCCTGCATTAAACCATTCACCACCACCCTTGCGGTCATGGTTGGTCAAAGCTTAATTGGAAGCACTCGGCCATGTTTTTCTCTGTCTTCCTGATTATTATTATTATTATTATTATTATTATTATTATTATTATTATTATTATTATTATTATTATTATTATGTTGATGGCTCGGTTAAGGAAAGGGCGCTAATTTATGAAGCCCATGTCGGGAGCACGGCTAAGCGTCCGTCGGGGTAGGGGAAAGGGACTGAAAGAGGTAGAAAAGCGAGAAAGGCCGTAGTGGAGGGCTCCGGAAATTTCGACCACCTGGGTTTCTTTAACGTGCACTGAAAACGCACACAGTAGAAGGGCCTCTGGCATTTTCGTCCTGAGTGCTCAGTTATAAGACGCAATTAAATAGCACCCGTTCTTGGGCAATACGATTCGCCCACGGCCTCAGGACCGTTCTAGGTTCCTTTCTCCTTATTGTGCTCTTGCTTTTGTATTGCGTGATGAGGCAAATGACTTCAAAAGCTTTCAGAGGCTATAGAACCCCCCTCCCCCCTCCACCTTCTCCTCAAGGCGGGAGTTTCGCTGGAGACCACAGGCACAGCCCTGCGTCCATGAGATGGGCATGGAAATATATGATGAGCATATACGAGCCAGCGATCGTGTGAGGGCCTCTCGAAACAAAAAGACCCTTCAGTTTCATTGTCGAACACTCTCGACCGTTCGAGGCCGGCAAGAAAGGCGCCATGCCGTCGAACACCGTCACGATCGCTGCAACGGTATTGCGCACGCCGACCGGTTACGTGGATGCGGGGGGTCACGCACGGGGTGGCACCATCGAAGGATGGGCACACGTCCGCGGCCGCGTATTGCCTCGTGCGTGTTTACGTCTCGGAGTGAGGTGCAGCAGCAGCCGTAGTGTGGATGGGCCTTGGCCATTATGGACGCGTATACTTGAAGGGCAGCGACCGTTGTTTTCCCCTTCGCTCGCGTTCTCTTATTGCCCCTTCTTCGCTCGTTTATACAATCGTATCCTTGGACGAGGTTGGCGCTGTGTTGCATCGTACGTCGAATATGCCCGTACCGTCCGGTCGGCCTCTTCCCATTGTCCGCTAATTTACTTGTAAATCCGCAAGGATGCCGTAATTGCGGCGGTGCGGTATATGCACGAATTATGCATCTATAAAGGACACGGATGTAATGAGAGGATACGGCGAAGGTAAAACGCTCCGCTTACTGCGTCAGTGGAAACGTCGTCCTGCGATGTTAATAAGGAAAACTGCGAGTGTACTACATATAGAGAGACGAAGAGAGAAAGGGACGCAGGGACTGAAGAAGCCAACATGAATGGAACAGCGAGTATTGCAAACACTAAATCGCGGTTGATGCTACTATGCCACTGCAATTGTTAAATTGCTTTTTGAACGCGTTTTGCACAATGTTAAGGGACAGACAGTCGCAAACTAAGGTAAATTAATAAATTAATACTGTGTATATGTGAGTGTTTGTGCACCTGTGAGTGAGAGAGAAGAGAGAGAGACAGATAAGAGCGCAACATGAGCATGGGACACGCTGTATAAGAGTGCACTTTTGATCAATGATGTCTAACGTGTATTTCTCTTCCTATGCGCACTTAAATTTAAACGAGTCTATCTAAAGCACACAAGTGTACTGGAATTTACCACCCGTAAAATCGTGACCGCTACGACCGAGTTCGAGCACGATTATTCAAAGTAAGCACACGAGCAGCATAATATTTGGCAAGTGAGAAAAGAGGAAAGAAACATATGTGTTAACCTGCGCAAACAGAAAACGTGAAAACGCGAAGCTTGGCCATCACAACAGCTGGACCACGGTGCACAACTGGATCGTGGTCCGGCGCATCACAGCAACAAAAAGCAAAGCAGTGATGCTACTTACGTTTCTGAGCGTTACCGCGATGTGTCTGAATTAAGCCTTTGACATCGATCTTAGGACTCGTGTGTACCTCATCGATGGCACCAGCAGAGAACTTTTGTATCCTTCTCTCGAACTGTTCGCTTTTTAGCTTTTCCACTTTGCAGGACAGGCAATCGGGCTCAGTCCTGGTTAACTACGCTTGTCTCTCATTTATTTTTTGGACCCTCGACCTCATCATCCACCTTGTGCGAAGTGCTTTTCTGTTGTACGCACGGATATTCAGCATCTTTCGGGGTTTCACAGGTGCCACGACGCAAATACCACGATGCGTGTTGTTTAACTGACTTACAGCCGCCCTTTGCCGGAGGAACGTGTCCTGGGACACTGGATAGGACCGCCGTAAGCACGAAAAGCGCTGAGCGCATTGCTAGGCTTTTTAAGTGTCGCGGCTGCTGCATTTCGATGGAGGCGAAATGTTGAGGCCCGTGTGCTGGGCGATGTCAATGAACGTTTAAAGAACCCAAGGTGGTCGACATTTCCGGAGACCTCCACTACGGCGTCTCTCATCATCCGAGCTGGTTTTGGGACGTTAGACCCCACAAAACGACAACATAAAAAATGCTGACACCAAGGTCCCGAAGATATGAGACGACGTTTCAAGCGATAACAGATATGCCCCCATATATGAACGGTTCGTATACTGCGCAATGGCGTACATTCCAGCTCCCTGCAGAACGGGAAGTAGGGGAACTTTAAGCTTGGTAACCTTTCTGCTTTTCAATAAAGAGCTTTTCTTTTTTCTCCCTCTCTCCAGCACATGTTCCGGAATATTAATGTCCAGTCAAGCCAGAACCGAAGCCCATATATGTATGCCTTGGCCAGAGCAGCGGGTTCCTTGCCGCGAATATAGGATATTCGATTTACTGAAAATGGCTTTCTGGGCTGTTAAAGCTGTCTACTGTATGCTTGCGAAGTTAAAGCACCGGATAGTTTCTAGAAAAATGGCTGCAGTTGGCGGACGCTTATCCTTTAATGCACGAACTATAGATAAGACTAAAACCAGCAAAGTGATGCGTCAGTTATCCCGTCCTTGTGTGATATGTCATTTCATGGTCGTTTGGTCGCGTTCAATGGGTTATGAACAATTAGGCATGCTTGTCTTCTATATTATGCGAGTTTCCTACGCTTCATTGTATCAGTCACCACACGGCCCGGAAAAGTGCTACAATCACTGCTCGTCAAGCACATCATCCATCATCCAATCATCGCCAAGAACCAACCAATTAGAGTTTCGGACGCGTGGCTCAGCGGCTTTAACGATTGCATATAGCATCGAATTGCTCGTATTGAAAAGGACCCCGTCAGCGAACAACGTAAGTGACACAAGGGCAGTCGGTTGAAACAATGGCTCGCGAAGCGAGTCGAAAATGTTCCTCGAGGATAAAGATAATCGGGTCTCCGAAATGGTCACGACGCAGCGAACGACCGGAAGAGTAAATGCGGCTTAAACGAGCATTTCGGGAGTAATAATATCGCATTGTGTGCAGCAAGACTAAACAAACGGAACCAGACAAGCGCACGGTACAGTATAAACACAAAGGGCAAAGGGGTCGTTTTACACGGGTGCCCTTTAGACGACTAGCTCCATGACCTCTTGACGTCTGCTGTACGGCCGTCGCCAGCTGGGTTGCCTTCGTACATTGGCCGAGGAAGAGGTCAACGAGGGGTTACTGGAACAATGTTTGAGGAAAAACTTAACTGTGCACCGAGGTACGCACTTGTCTTTCCTTGCGCACTTGTGTTTTTTATTCTTCAGGTTAGTTTAATGGTGGACTTGGCTGCAGTGGAAGAATGCTGACTGTAGCGTTGGCGAAAAGAAAATAAAAGAAGCATGACTGAGGAAAGGATGCAGTCTTTCGTTATTGGAGGAGCGGAGGCGGGGGAATGGGGCAGGGGGGGGGGGAGGTATTGTGAGAGATGACTCTAGGTAACTCACTATGTAACTTCCCGGTCCTAGCGGGTCGGCAGCGCAGGAAAACTAAAAACTCAGGCATGACCAGGGCCACTTGAGCGTCAACTTTCCTCGGGGGCGAACAGGAGGGGATGTATGGGAGGGGGGGGAGGGGGGGAGGGCTATTTTACGTCACGACGCACGTCAAGATAGGGACCCCCCCCCCCCCCCCCCCTCTCTTCTTCAACTGCCCTCCTGCTTCACTCGGGGAAAGCAACCGAAGAGAGCCGATCTCCGCCTCCCCATGTTCGGGTCGCCGAGAGGCCGTTTTTGAGGCCGCTCGCTACCGGAAGTAAAAGACGCAATTATTATGATCTCCAAGGAACCCGATCACGCGCAGCGGCAGAGCCTTGAGGCAACTGAGTGCGTGCACGTGCTCGGGCTCGTCAGTGTAAACGGCTAGTGTATGCAGATTGGCGCCGATAAGGGCACGAGATTCGGCGGCGTGGCGGGGCATTTGTTCTGGGAGAGGGAGCCCATCCGGCGCCGCGGCCGCCCGCCGGTTCGGATGTGGGCCAGCAGCGGTACATCCGCGCGATCACGTGTGTTCGAAGGGAAGGTCTATCAACACAATGCCCGAACGGGCTTCTGGAGTGCAGACGGCGACCGCTCGCCAACGGACCCTCCTCGCCGCATTTTCATTATTTCTTTTCTGGCGTCCTTTTCTTCGTAAAGATCTCCAGCCGTCGTCTCGCCGTTTTTCCTGTGCGCTGTGCGCCGTCTCTGCTCGCCCGATCGTTTTGCCATAGAACGCGGCTTCGCTTGTCGGATGCCGGTAGACAGCGACGCAAGCACGCATTGCTCTCAGGTGAACGGTTGCAGTCAGGCCCCAGCGACCTGACGTATAAGTGAAGTGGCCGCGTACTTTTCGGTGTATGCTGTGTTGTGTGGCTACTGAAGAGATCTATACTGTGGACCAGAAAGGTGCGTTGTCACACCGTGCAAGTGTTTCTGTGTCGCCACTAACCGGACCACTTGGATACGTTGACTATATGTAGTCTATCGCCAGTCTCGCCGCAACGCGGGGATGCTATTGGACAACTATCCTGTTTTCCCGAGCGAACTTGAGAGAGATCATACGCCAAGTCACAGAAGTGTCACTATGCTGTTGTCGATGGAACGACACCGATGAACATCGTACGCGCAAAAAAAGCTTCAGTGACACGCCGTCCTGCTATGTGCTTTGCGTGCATTCGTTGACCTGCAGAATTTAATTTCCTTCACATCCAGACAGATCTGTTGGTCGCTGGATCGTCAGGCCGTACGCACTGCAAGGAACCCGCCTCTATTCCGGCCGAGTGATCCCCGTAACTACCCAACATGAACCCGTTCGTACCGTCAGCGCACTGCCGAAGGCCTTCGCGCAGGATGTATCCTCTGGAAGGTTGCAGACAGCGTCATCCGGCCACCACGATCGTACTCTTCCCGGTGGAAGTGCATCCGCAGGTCTGCAGAGCCAGGAGACGATCCTCGTCCGTACCTCCACCGATGCCCATCGCAGCTGCTCGCGCAAATTACTGGTCACACGAGAAAGTGGTTGTGGCGGGTGCTCACCAGCTATGGTCCGCCCACGCTTGCGGCGTCATTTTCGGCGCGAGACCGTTGCGGTCGGTGCTAAAGTCCCCGGACAGTCAACGACCGAAGACCAGTGGCCAGCAGGGCAGCAATCGAAAGAAGGTCGTCACTTTCAACAACACCACGATCGTCTACGCGTGAGAGACAGTGCGAAGAGACTAGTTCGGCTGTGTGTCTTGTGGCCGCCATGAGTGTGAGTCTGTGACTGAAGAAAATAATTTAGGACTGCATGTGCACGAATTTCGTTGGATGCACTTTGCGGTGTAATCGTTCGGATGCGAGGAACTCGAAAAGGAGCTCGATGTAAGACTATACATTTTCGTATCTCTTGTACCATACGTACCCGTTTATACTTGCATTCAAAATAAATAGAAATGTGATCTTGCATCATGCGGTGTGCGTTTAAGGATGCAGGAAAGCGTGACGCGCACCGGTGTAACTTGAGGTGCCGTGGTGGATCTGACGTAAAGAATAAACTAGACGAAATCGGGCATGAGCGAAATTTCGAATAGATATCTTTTATTGGAATCGGATTTGAAATTAGGCAGCGTAAGCAATGAGCTCTCTTATTTTTTCTCTTCGGCAGTGCTCATACTCGGTAAAGCTTGTGTTATTTTCATTCTGCACTTACGTACTGTACCTTCGACTATTTTAGAGATATACCTGTAATGTATTAGATCGTGTATCCACATTTACTTCCACATAGATATAGAACATAAATTAATATGGAAATCTCGATTCGATATGCACTATCGCTGACCTTGAACTTACAATGCGTGGCCAATGAATTAAAGCCGTAGAGTTGCAAAAAGCACTGCACAGAAGAGAATTCAGGTAGCTGTTCTGGTCCTGTTTCTTTTCTTAAATCTTCGTCTCCAAACGCCGATCTCCGCTCAGTCGAGAACCGCATGTATTTGTAGGAGTGCAAACTACACGCAGACGCGCGATGAATGACTGGCTACTGAGAGTAACGTATAGATGATTTGCAATGTTGTCATCATGCACGGCGGCCATCTCAGCATGTCAAGGAGCCGCATAAAAAGACATGTGACAGCACGAAGTTTTGTAGCCGTGAATAGGCCAATGGCGCTCTGTTGTTACACCTGCACATTATGCTTGTGCAGCTAGCGAAATGAAAGAATAAATGGAAACATTTATGCTAATAGCCACTTTACTGCGACAGCGTATAAGGGGCTGGGTCATGCTACATATTAATACCGGTAATTCTGAAGACATAGAATGCTTATATAAATAATAAATACTTAAAGACGACAGCGTCCTTTTATTATACACGTTCTCATTTTTATATTTTCCTTTCCCATTCCACCGGCGTAGGGTAGCCAACTGCAGATGTTCTTATTTTCTTTCTTTCTTTTTTCTAACGGTTAACCTCCCTACCTTTCTCTTCTGAACGTTTCGTTCAACAAAATCTAAAAAAAAAAAAAAATCTGTGAAGGCACCGCCCGTTTAACGAGGCTAATGCTCCTCACGTTCTTGTCTTCCGGTATTTCTATATATAGGTTAGCACGTCCCACAGATGTTTGTCTCTGGTAAAGTAAGGCCTACTCCCATCAGGGCTAATCCTGAAAGTGCACACATTCGATCGCACGACAGCAAGGCTGGGCGATGGCGCGTTATATTTTTATAACGTTATTTTTATCTGCTAAGACACTATGCCGAGCACATAGCGTTGTAATAGGACACAAAGCCGAAGGAAGAGAACTCGACTTTCTCGCATTATGCCAAATGCCTCCGTTCGTGCTGCACACCTGTAGAACGTATATGTTCCATCGAGCACTTCTTTTATCACAACCCCTCGAAGTGAAAGAAGTGTATGTATGCCTCAAAAATCTTAGAAGTACTAGGGCAAATTAAAAAAAAAATCAGAAGCATTTGTGGGCGAAGTTGCTACTTTGACCACACTTATCTATCCATCTATCGATGCTCACCTGGTCGTGTTGTAGCCGCCGCGGCCGGGATTCGATCCCACGACCTTCAGATCAGTAGCCGAGTGCCATAGCCCCTACAGGCAACCGTGGCGAGGCTCGCCGCACTTTTCTGTCACCCGCGAAAGTTGTACCGCACATATTATACCCATTTCTCGATGTATTGCGGCTGCATTATATCCTTCGGGACGCAGCAATTGAACGGCAGTGTACACATTGACATTCAGTTGACGTGTGGAACCCCGGAGCGGTGACGTGCCGTATAACAGCTTAGAGGCTAGGTGCTGGCTTACGAAGCTCGAAGTCACGGGATCGAATCTCGGCCACGGTGGCCGAATTTCGATGGGCGCGGAACTCAAAAGGAAATCACCCGTGTACTTAAATTAGCGTGCATGCCAAGGAATACCAGGTGATCAAAATGGCTCCGGAACCTTCCACCATACATAGGGCGTACCTTGTAACCACGCATGGTTTTGGCACGTAAAACCTATCACTATCACAGTACACTATCATAAAATACTATCATGTTATCTCAAGCCATCGGCGGGAATCCTATATAGAGACACCGCGCAGCACGTTTGCGCACAAAGTTCGCTGCAGTTGTCATTTGGCGACCGATTGGAATATGAAAAAAAAAAGAATGGTCCTCGTCATTTCTATATATATTGTGCTACCATTAAACATCTCTATACCAAGTATTAATATTCCTATGCATCATCATCATCATCATCATCATCATCATCATCATCAGCCTGTTTAGGTCCACTGCAGGACGAAGGCCTCTCCCAACGATTTCCAATCCACCCTATCCTGAGCGAGTTGGTTCCACTTGTGCCCGCAACACAGACAGACAGACATCGAACTTTAATGTGGTCCTGAGGAGCGACTCTGAAAGCCCCTTACAGGGGAGGAGCCGCAGCGGGCCGCTCCCACGTCGGGACGGGCAGGCCGTGCCTTGCCGCCGCGTCGTGGGCCCTCTGGACGGCCCATAGCTGAGCGGTGAGTTCGGAGCCCTTAAGCGCCCTTTCCCACTCTTCTTCAGTGGTGACGTGCTCGTCGTCCTGTAACGAAGGGCACCGCCAGAGCATGTGTTCTAACGTGCAGAAGGGATCTCCGCGCTCCGGATAATCGGGCTTGAATGAGTCCGCGTACCTGCTGACACTGGCTAGGCTGGGATAGGACCCGGTCTGCAACATTCGGAATGTGGCAAACTTTTTAATTTCATCGCTCCATCTAACCTTTTGCCTGCCTCTGTTGCGTTTTCCCTCTCTTGGTATCCATTCTGTCGCTCTTACAGTCCATCTCTTATCTTTCCTCCTTGTGACATGTCCTGCCCAGGTACACTTCTTTCTTTCTACGCAGAACTATAACAAACCTCTTTATATGGCGTTTATCGACTACTAGAAAGCATTTGACTCCATAGAAATACAAGCAGTTCTAGAAGCTCTACGTCGACAAGGGATACCTGGCGTATACGTGAAAACCATAAACAACATATACAAAGATTGCACAGCCACTCCTACATGAGAGAAGCAGAGAAATCCCGATCGGGAGAGGTGTGAGACAGGGAGATACAATACCCCCGATGCTATTCACTGCATGTTTAGAGGAAATCTTTAAACGTCTAGTCTGGGAAGAAAAGGGAATTCGAACAGACAGAGAATATCTAAGCAATTTAAGATTTGCAGACGACATTGCGCTCTTTAGCAATGATGGAGACGAACTACAAAACATGATTGATGACCTAAACCAGGAAAGTATTAAAATTGGATTAAAAATTAATAGGCAAAAGACCAAAGTTATGCTCAATAGCCTAGCTAAGGAACAGGAATTTAAAATCAACAATGAACCCTTACAATGTGTAAACGAATATGTATACCTGGGGCAGTTAATAACAGGAACCCCTACCCATGAAAAAGAAATTCTCCGTAGAATAAGGATGGGCTGGAGCGCATTCGGAAGGCATTACGAAATCATGACTGGAAACTTACTGCTCTAACTAAAGCGAAAAGTATTCAATCACTGCATCTCCCAGTACTAACGTACGGTGCAGAAACGTGGACGATAACGAAAAAAACTAGAGATGAAACTAAGGAGCACGCAACGTGCAATGGAAAGAAAAATGATAGGGGTAACGCTAAGAGATAAAAAAAAAAAACGAGCGGAATGGATCAGAGAACAGACGGGAGTAGCCGATATTATTTTATCAATTAAAGGAAAGAAGTGGATTTATGTATACTATAGCATTTTTTTTTAATCGAGTGCGAATGCGCGTCCTTCTGAATACTTTGATGCAGCGGTTATCGTTCATGACATGAGTCACGATTGAAGATGAACAAAGCTATCGAAGCTTAGAAAGATGTGAGGAGTATAGTAAAACAAGAAAAAGTGCCGTTACACGTCACTCATTAGAAATATTATAGCTACAGTCGTTTCGTTTTCTGACTCTTTCTTGTCGTTGTGTTAGGGGAGTCAGGGCGAAAGTAGGCTATCCTTTCTTCTAAATCCTCAACTGACTGCCGTATAGCAGCGTTAAAATGCTGCTGGCACATCCCGTGTCGTTAAGGCCTGCAACACTGTTTGAACTTAGGAGAGAGCGCTGCCGATCAATCCTGGCGGCTCATCTGTACATGCGAGCGAAATATAATTGAGCTGGACGCAACTGATAACACGCAATTAGGTTTCAAACGTGCCTGGAAGGCGCCCTCTATTTCAATCAATGACGTCACTGGGGGCTCCGAGATATTACTTGGCTTCTTTCGTTGCTTTTTATGAAAAGCACGCGCATTTTCTTGATTTGTTGAATTCAAAACGAACAAATAAAGCATATTTATTTTTCCAATATGTTGCGCGAAGAATGGGCGATCACAGGAAGAACATGGCAGTCAGAAAGAGCGCAAACTGTCAAGTGGTTTATTCGTTCTTGAATCAGCTTATATAAGCATGTTCAAACGTCACAAAGGAAGGAAAGAGGGGCTGAAAGTGGGTGAAAAGGGAAGCATATATACAATTGAGAACACCTCACGTCAACAAACACCTGCTCAGAAACTTGTCTTCAGCCTTATACAAGGTAACAGAAGCGTCGCTTACGCACTTATCGCCTTTCTCTTTAATGAAAAGTAAAGCAGAGCAGCTGATCCTTCCGTGACCACGAAGTCGGCCGGCTATTGGGCTATTTCTGCCTCAAGCGGCGTCGCCGGTGGCCTCAGTGACGTCACTTGTTGAAATAAGAGCGGGCGCTTTCGCGCCGAATCGTGAACTTCGCTGGTATATACATGAACTGAAATAGTATTCGGCTTACATGTCCTAGACCGATCGCCAACGCTTTCTGACTGTTCAACGAGTGTCGAGGGGCCCCTTTAGGATAGCTTCCCCTGCCTGGCGTCTATGTTTTTCAAAGCTGCATGCCACTTCCTCAACCGTACCGTTGTGGACACAGCTTCGTTATTCCTTTCACGACCCGCGTCAGCGCAACCTCGAAGCAACACTTCCGTGTTGATTCTGAGCGAAAGGACTCCGATATCACACCGCCGCTGTAAAGAATCCCTTAACCCGACTCACCTGCCGCTCTCGCCGGCACGACGGACGAACGGAAATTGCTGCCCTATAGTCTGTTTCAGAAGTTCCGTGCAGCACTGTGGAAGCTACAGCCCAGTTCGGCCAATCCGAAGGGCGAACACACGTTAAACGTGTCCTTCCGCGGCTTGTCATCTGCCAATGGCGGGCGCTGCAGCGGCAGCTGCAGCCCTGGAAGGAGGAAGACGAAGCGGAGTGAGCGTGTTCGAACAATGGCTCGCTTCGGAAGAATTCAGCACTACATGGCCTCGTAGCCTTGGTTCTGCTGCACAGAACTGGTGAAACAGACTATAGTTACACAGGACGAAGACGCGCGGATCGCTGCCTGCTCGAGCGCACGTGCAATGTTTGCGCGCGTTCGTTCGCCAGCGGTCGGGGTGCGTTATGAAAGGCAAGCGTGTTGACATGGCTCTGCCATATGCCAGCACGCAAGTTCATCGTTAATCACCAACATATGCCCGGGACGCTATCCTGAACAACGTCAAATTTCGACGTATTCTGTAACAGCGGCATCTTAAGCCCATCAGAGCTGACAAGACGGCCGAATTTGACAATGCAGCGGAAATTGACGGTGTCTGTAGAAAAGCACACACGGTGACTAATACAAGTCCCAGCGTGGGTGCTAAAGTGCTCTGGGCACAGTTGCAAACTCGCACCTTTCCCTATCCTCGACTCCAATAACCCTCCCTTTCCCACAAATCCTTGTTTCACAACTAGGACAAATTTTCCACATATACATTGTGCCTGATTATGCTCCGTCTCAGAAGTTGCTTCCAGCACTGTGGAAGCTACAGAGTACGTCAGCCGACGAAAGGGGAGAAAATCTCTCAAAATGTATTCCTCCTCCTTGCACGCCATGCTTAATAAACACGGCGGCATCCGAAGTAACGAGTGCCCTTCGCCTCGACTAAACTAAACCTCCAAATAATTGATTTCTGGGGTTATACGTCCCAAAGCCACGATACGCATTATAAGAGACGCCATAGTGAAGGACATCGGGATTTTCGACCAGCCGGGGTATCGTTAACGTGCACTGACATCGCACAGTACACGAGCTTCAACATTTCTCCTCCATCGAAATACAGCCGGCGCGGCTGGGACGCTATCCCGAGACCTTCGGATCAGCAGCAGAATGCCGTAACCCCTAGACCGCCATGGCGAGACTGGATGCCCTCATCGCGTGCGAGCAGCGCAAGCGGCACAAAACAGAAGCACGTTTTGCAGGTAATCTTACCCCCTGGAGCTCTTGTGCTTTGTAATGGAGACGATAGCAATAAAAGAAAAAGGAATAGTGGCAGTGTAAAAAAAAAAAAAAAAAAAAGTGGAGGTGCCGGGGTTTGAACCCGGGACTTCTCACATGCGAAGCGAGCGCTCTACCACTGAGCTACACCCCCAAGCGGGAGAATAAGCTTTAATTGGCTCAGTCATAAAAGTTGGCACATTTAATTAAACTTTTTTGTTTTATTTGAGCGTGAGTTTAATAATAATAATAATAATAATCGTAGCTTGGTTAAGGAACGACGCTATTTTCTGCAGTCCGTACAACTTAAAAAAAACAAGTTGGCAACAAGGGCTCACGGACCGTTCGCGTCAGTGTTACTCCGCCAGCCAATCACAGATGCAAATGAAATCGTCATACGACCTTTTCAAAATGGCGCCATGTTTATGCCTTCGGTACATGCGGAGTGTCGTGCTGTTCTTGAGTCCTTTCATCAGTATAAGCCATGATGTGTTAGAGAAACATGGACAAAAAATGCCTGGAGTCTCGGTGTTTCGGTCTGCAAATGGCCGCGGTACAGTTAATTTCACTTCCGAACCCGTTTTACGCGTGAAACTTTACTATGGCGGTGCTTGTGGCGCACCGGTTTTTCGCATTGCAAGCGCTTGATTCCAGCTCAGTAAAGCATTATCCTTTCAATATTCTATTCTAATAAATTAATGAGGACATAACAATTTATGCACCTATCCATTATCGTTGCTACCCTCGCTTTATTTTGTTAACATAAAAAGTTGAAAGAAGGAAATATTTGAGACTTCGCGGAGGTACCATGGCTGGCGGTTATAAGGGCGTGGGAGGAGCTTCACTGCAGGTTTAAGTTGTATCCGACTATAGTCTTGTAGCAACAGTGAGTGACTTCTACGTCATATATCTTGACAGTGGACACTTTATGCGAATAAAGGAATCATATAAGGCCCATAGCCTGATCAAAATCAAAATCAAATCAAATCTTTATTCGTAGCAAAAATATAAACGCATTGGGTTAGAATATACAGAAGGAGGTCCCATAGCCCAAGGCTGAAAGGGGACCTCCTGTCAGAGAATTGCATGTTGTTAAGGACATAAAAACGGCAACTGAACAGCGTTGAGTAGCGGTTGACAGTTATAGAAACAGAGCAAACGTACAATAAGAATGGCAGTAAAAATGGCAACAAAACAACGTTAAGTGAATATATACATGGCTATAGATATAACGCAAACGTACATGAGTATGAAATCTAACAATAGCACGCACGGTAATCAACCTAAATTTAAGTAAACGCAGATATGGAAATACATATTACCTATGAGTGTAAAATGAGATCAACAAGCTCTTTTTTAAACGCTCCTAATGGCAATTGTTTAGTGCTGAGTGGTATTGTATTCCAGAAATGTAGAGCTGCAAAGATGGTTGTGTGTTTGCCATAGTTAGTACGTGCATGTGGTAGTAAAAAGTTGTTATTTGAAGCGAACCTAGTGGGATTAGAGTTTATGAAATGTATTTTCTCAAAAATATTGGCAGTTAGTGTACCGTTAAGATACTTAAATACAAGAATCCTCAGTTTATACTTGAATAAATCGCAAACTGTTAGTACACTATGCTGCTGAAGAAGTGAGGACGCGCTGGTGATCGGTGAACTGAATGTTAGGATGCGAATGGCTTGGTTTTGGAGACGTTGAAGTGGAAGGATATGAGATGGATAGGTATTCGCCCATGTCGTTATGCAGTACGTAATATGACTGTGGATGAAGGCGTACTGTATAGTTTAAGTAAAGTCGGCAAGTGAAAAAATGATCGTGCTTTAATTAATATTCTGATGCCATGAGCTATCCTCTGCTTATATGTGAAATGTGATGAGGGTACTTGAGATGAGCATCTAGAACTACTCCCAGAAATGTGCACTTTGTGGTACTAAGAAGGCTATGGCCATTGATATTAATAACAGGTGTAGATGAAAGAGTGTTATGACTAGAATGGAAGACAATGAACCGTGTTTTATTGGTATTAATCGTTAAACCATTAACTTTGCACCAGTTGTCAATGTTGAGGAAGTCAACAGACAATTTATTAGTTAGCACATCGATGGACTCGTCCTTAGTGTCTATGGTTGTATCATTTGCGTACAAGAAAGGTTGACTGTGTGTTAATCTTGACTTTAGGTCATTAATATAAATTAAGAATAAAAGCGGGCCCAGTATGGAACCTTGCGGGACACCCTTGTCAATATATTTAAAAGTGGAAAGGATGTTAGAGACACAAACGGCTTGCTGTCTTTTAGATAAATAACTCTTTAGCAGCGCGCTGCGCATTACCTACGACACCTATTGATTTAAGTTTAGCTGATAGTATATTATGAACTATTAAATCAAACACCTTAGAAAGGTCAATTAACAGAGCACCGGCGTTTTACTCGTATAGCGGCTTAGGCGTATTGGTTTTACTCGTAGGCCCGTAGCCAAGAATTCTTTCGGGCCAGGGGGAGGGGGACACTTATTTTCGGTAAAAATAACCACCCGCCACCCTCCTCCTGTCACTCTTCCCGGCTACTACAGGCCTGAACGATCGGGCTGAATGTCCAAAGAGTTAACAGGCCGCTTATCAGTGCGGCTACAAAATACTACCTCTCGATCCTCTCTCCCTGACCCCCGGGAGTCACGATTTTATAGCGGCACACAATGTACTACGTTCACCTCGAGCACGTATACACGGCGATAACTTCCGTTTCGTACGTATACGGTTCCGGTCGAATGAGTTTTCCGGAAACCGGCACTTCTTTGCCGATGTCGATTATACGCGAGTTGTCCCACTTTCGCGTCTGCACTTCCTCCCTCCGTGTTTGCCCTGCCCTTATGGCCCCGCCTGCGCTGTTTTACTACCTGCCTGCGCTGTTATCTCTCTCTACGCGCCGTATATACAGCAACCCATGGATCGTCGTAGGCAGTGTCACGCTTCCGTGTCGCTCATTCACCCCGTCTTAATCCTCTTACACAACTGCCTCGGTGGAATCTTTATGTTCTCCGGCTGTTCTCTTATTCTGTACTTGGTTGTTTCTAGTTCTTTTCTATAAATGTGTTTGTTTCATTTGAGCTCGCAGTACACCGCATATACGTGCAGCGCGCGATAAGTCTTTAGCGGCTATTGCGGAAAACGACGGCATGTACTGTAGCTCGGTCAAAACTCCTAGCGAAAGCGTGCATGAAGGAAATGTGTGCGCGATTGACGCATCTTGCTAAAGAACACCAAAACCATTTCCACGCTTGTGTAGCCTTAGTGAACAGCGGAGCTAAGTTATTTTTAATCCTCCTTGAGCTGGGTAAAAGGTGCCAAGTTCACTATCACTGTCATGCAGCGCTGTCACTATCGCTATCACTCTCATGCATGTATAGTGCTATACGTTGAGGGCTATAGGGTGTTTCTTTCTTTCTTTCTTTCTTTCTTTCTTTCTTTCTTTCTTTCTTTCTTTCTTTCTTTCTTTCTTTCTTTCTTTCTTTCTATGTTGCCTTTTGCATAATCACTGTCATGTAGAAGTTTGGTATAGTCGGAGTGAGTACGCTTTTCTGTTCTGTGTGACAGCTCTGCTATTAACTGCAAGCGCCGTGGTTTGACCTAAACACTAAACAGCTCGGCTGTTAATTACGAATTTGCTCATGCATTTTACAGCCCCCCTGGCTTGAGGCACGATTCCATTTCATGTCAACCTTCCTGACTCACAGTCCCGCTCTCTTAAAACGGGTATCTGCGACACTTCGAATGTGTTTAAGCTTTCCACTTTGCGTAAACTATTAAATTCGTGTCGCCCCATTTTTGAAAGGGAAAACGCAAAGCTGCAGCTCTAATTATGACTTCTAAAATTTAATGATTCAAAAGGCCATCATCATTAGCCTTGCATGCATTTGCGCAATGCAGTGGTAATTTTCGAAGGGGACGGATGCGGGGGGGGGGGGGGGGAGGGGGACACTCTGTTGACAATTGGCCCCCTCTCATGCAGTACCCTGCGAACGCCTATGACTGTATGTGCGCGCACCCTCATTAATTGCACTCGGCTAAGTCCAACAAGATGTTTAAGAACTTGCGGGACTGAAATTTAGGGTTCGCCGAGAAAATGCCATCGAATTCAACATTTATGTTTCGCTTGAATTCAAGTAATGCAGTGGCCTCGTTAATATTCACATTTAGACTATGTAACTGCTTTTGGACAGAAATAACCTGGGGAGTGCGAAAGTGTGGCCAATAGGCTACAAGAAAGGAATCTGGATCGTTTAAAGATATGCATCCAGGCAGTGTGATCGGGAGGCTATAAGGTTTTTGGAACGCTTGCACCGTTGAGATGTGAAATGGGCAAGGCAATTTGGCACGCGTGCTTCTTGGTATACAGAGCATTATTCGCTACGAATTCAGGAAATGCCAGGCACAGACGCAAGGCTTTGCTCACTCCAATACAACCAGAGCTTAATTTTATTCGTTCATCTTTATTTTGTTTTGTCAAAAAAGGTGGAGACTGGACTAAAAGCCGCACCAACAGCTTGACAAGCGTCCCAATTCCCTATTACATCGAAGTGCAGGGAACAGTTATAAGAAATAAATGCATAAAAACAATTAAAATGATACAGTCAATCAAAAATGCCAATTATACAATAGTTAGCAAGAAACAGTAGCTATACTTCAGCTCATGAACACAACAATTCATCACTCCATACTTGAAGAGCACATAAACTGAATAGACACATAAATATGTCTGGAAATGTTGCAAAGACAAGAAACTCATATGCTACCACACCGCTAGTATAAAGGAAAATGGAATGCGAATTCATTCATGCGCACTATTCTGAGATGACCTTGCCCGTGCTGTAATACTTATGAGCAGGGCAACCTAAAAAACAAAATACAACCAAAATCCAACATTGGGCGCATATATATTTTGTACATCATTAGCGCATTGTCCCCACGAAGCCCACGCTGTTTTTAAGTCTATTTGCGTGAATAAAGCGCGTGTTGTGCCTGGGAAGCTACATTTTCTAAGCGTAATCTCTAGTTCGTTTTTTTTTTCTCTTTGTAAGTTCATTCCTAAATACTTGGGATATAGACCACCTGGGGAATTGCATCTTGTTTATAAAAAAAATCTAAAAATGAAAATGGGATCTGTGAACACGAACATGACACTTTTACGAACGTTTAACGTCATGCAAATTTTGGTGCCTGCCTTGACGGCCGGCCGCATTTCGATGGATGCGAAATGTCGAGGCCCGTGTATACTGTACGATGTCAGTGCCCGCTAAAGAACGCAGGTGGTCGAAATTTCCGGAGCCTTCCACAATGGTATCTCTCTATCGTAAACACATTGTAGTTATGGGACGTGACACCCCAGAATCAATCTCCCTATACTGATCCTATACTCCCTCTGCCGTGCTGTTTGCTCGACACCTGTTCTCTACCGCTGTTGTTCGCTCTCCCTGCCGAGGACTCTATTGTTTAATGCCCCAGGAAATGGGGTTTCCCACATTCACGTGTTCCTTTGTTGTCTCCACAACTTCTATTGTCCGCCAAAGAGAGAAACGCATGCACGCGTTGGTGCCGTGTTTACAAACAAATGAACCTCACTCTCTGAAGTCGAAACTGGAACTGGCCGCCATAAAGACATCTCCAATTAAATAACAGTCGTACGCTGAAGCAAACGAGGTTACGACAGATGATGAGTGAGTAATTAGCGACTTTTCGCAATCGAAAAAGAAACGAGATGGAAAAATTTTCTGTCAGTGCTCCTTTAAAGCAACAGAATTCTCTGAACCTCAAAGATTCTGCCACCCACTCAATGATGTGCTGCAGGGTACTGTTTATTCACTACCCTAAAGAGCGGAGAGCACCGGTGGTTTTCACAAGAAATTTTTCTGTTTTCTTAGCGCGCGCTTGTATAACGCACGGTACACGTACCTCTACAATTTTCGCCTCCATTGAAAATGCTACCGGCGCTGCTGGGATCGAACCCGCGTCTCTCTAGCCACCAGTCAAGCGCACCACCACGGCGGACGTAGCGGCCATCTTTCAGTACTAGGAGGACCTTGCGGCAGGGAAGATTGCGGAGGGACAGGGTAGGGGACATATGAGCGCAATAGCTTACGAGATTTGTCACAGTTGGTAAACGTCGATGATGTTTACTGCATTTAATGATAAAGTTTGACCAGATTTATCGCATCTCACCGTATAATTAAGGGATAAGGGTTGAAAGTGCGGCAGCGCATCCCACTGTCTTCCAGCAGCAAGAGCGAAACAACTCTCGAGGCCTGCCCCTCCGGCGAGCCTGGTAGCCTTATCGTCGTTTTTGATCCTAAGACCGCACAATTTATTCTTTTTTTTAATTTAATGAACCAAGATAGCGACGCCCTAAAGAAACAAAAAAAAAAAATCCTGCAAACCAGTGGCACGTTCCGCAGGCGCGTGCGGCTCAGAGGCGTTTCTATAAACCGCGTCCTTCGATCTGATCGATGTGACGAATCGCCATGTGTGCGATGAAGGGACGAGGAGGATGTTTGTGTATGCGTTCAATCTGGATCCCGCGGTCACGTCCCTTATCTCTATAGGATAGAATCGATAAGTGAACGGCGCAAGCATGAGAAAAGCTCGCTGCCGCCGCGAGCTAGCGAAAGCGCCGTGCAGACGCAACGACGCCTCGCTTCGCGCGTGCGGACAGTGACCGGAACAAACTTCCCCGACCCGTGGACGGCCACGCGTCGGAAGCGTTCGTGTCCCCCGCGGCTCTCGGCGCGCACCGTTCTGTGTGAACTCTGTTTGATCAAATGCCGCCGCACGGTGACGCGCTGCACCATCGACGTCCAAGCATGGGTTGGGGAAGTGCAATTTCACGCGGGCGCGTGCGTCGCATTCGGAGGGAAGGCTAAGAAGGGACGTGAAAGCAGCCTGAGCGTGGGAAAGGTATAGATAACATTGGTGGGGTGGGGGAGGGGCGTTGAGAAGTGCAACTTGTCTCCGTAACGCAATGTCAGCGGAGGCGTTGTCGCGATGGCATTCTAACGACTTTGAAGGGATTAGCGGTATTTAGGTCTAACGTGAAACAAAAGCTGTACTGAACAATTACATTTTGACCCGAAGCAGGGCGGTTGCTGTGAGAAAGAAAGAAAGAAAGAAAGAAAGAAAGAAAGAAAGAAAGAAAGAAAGAAGAAAGAAAGAAAGAAAGAAAGAAAGAATATGCATGGTGTAGGGTCAGGCATGATCAGCAGATAAGGAAAAGGGTGGTATCGAGCGCCACCACTTGATTAAATGACATAACGTTCCGGCGGAGTGTGAATCTATTACTATCATAACTGATAGGACATGACATCGATAACTTAACACCCTTACCAGTTAACGATAAACGAAGAGCTTTCGCTGTGGCGATGGTTTTCGTGACGTGGAACTGACTTGCATTTCCTTAAACATAGATAAGTGCGCCGATAAGTAGCGGAGGCTCCAATGACCGCTTCACTTTTCGCGGTCTTCTTAGATGTAGGTGCATAATTGATTTGATTGATTTGTGGGGTTTAACGTCCCAAAACCAACTCTGATTATGAGAGACGCCGTAGTGGAGGTCCCCGGAAATTTCGACCACGTGGGGATCTTTAACGTGCACTGACGTCGCACAGCACTCGGGCCTCAACATTTCGCCTCCACCGAAATGCAGCCGCCGCGGCCGGGATTCGATCCCGCGACGCTCGGATCTGCAGCCGAGTGCCATAACCACTAGACCACTGTGGCGGGGCAATGTAGTTATATACGTTGTACTTACTTGGCGAACTCAAACCGAACAAATAAAGTATTGCAACGGATGTTTCCGTGACCATGAGATAAACCAATGCTATTTCTGCCTCAAGCAACGTCGCCGGTTCTCCTTCTGATCTATATACTTGAGAGAAGAGCAAGTGATTTCCAGCTGTATTACAAACCGAATTGCACACTCTCTCATGCACGCAGTGCAATATTATTTTGCTGATATGTGCATAGGAGCCTACATGGCTGATCGGTGCCATTTGCTGGCTATCTTGAAAAAAGAGCCAGGCCTGCGTGGAACCGCAGGATAGTGACAGCGTAAGCTGGAGGAGCGACCTTATTAGAGGCCAGTTGTAAACGCTTGGGAAAACTAGTGCAAGTACAGGTGGTAGGTATCCCCTGCGCCATAACTCTGCGGTTTGGGCTTCTCTCTGCACAGCGGTCTGCTGTGCCCAACGTGGCCTTGCTGCGGCCGCGTGCGTAGCTCTGCGATTCCCTTCTTCAGCAGCGGTCCGCACCTTGCGAGGAGGCGCCATCAGGTATATCGAAGAGCCAAGTCAGGTTTATGTCGGGGCTGCGCACGTCGCCTGTCGCGTGACGCATGGCACGACACGACAAAAGCTGCTTCACGAGGCAGCGCTTCGTAATAATGACGAACCGCCGCCGCCGCTTACGGACACCGGCGGCGGCGGACAACCACGGCGCCAAAAACGGCCGTTGTTGTGACCTCGTAACAGCTTACGCTGTAAAACTAATGCAGGGCCCCCTTAACTTTAATACCCTTCTCCACAATGCAGGTTGTATGTTTTGCCGCAATTCATGCTTGTATTGCGGCAAAAACAACTTGAGAAAATCCATAACCACGCATCGCGTTCGGTGCCGCGGTTGGGTGAGGCATGTGTAGGGGCTCCGAGATCATCGCTGACGACACATTCATTTTTGTTGCTTCAGCAGCGTATCCGTCACTACTACTGCGACGTCGACCATCAGTTATTTACTCCTCATTGTCTAACTGATCCGAGAGTCGTTACAAACGAGAAAGTGGTTGTTAGGACTTCCACCGTAACTGCAGCTGAATCTCGCTGATACGATATTCACGGAATCGGGAAAATAAAGCGTGTCATACGAAAATCGCATTATCAAAAGCAAGCTCCAGAGGTAAACAAATACGTTTAGTCGGTGGCGAACGCTCTGGCAAAGAGTCCTTTGGAGCCGAGCAGCACTGCTCTGGATAACAGTCTTGTTATGAGGAGCAGCATTACTCCGCAACGCATGAACCGAAGTCGGCAGCCAACATACATTTATTGAGCAACTTTCAGGTAGCTCATTGACTTTCGCGGAACTTCCCTCCATCCTCTTAAAGAGTTATTTCGTGAAATTGTTCACGGTGAGGTAAACATTTGCATGATATCGAAATAACCCATGGTGCCAGGTCAACATCCTGTTAAACGAACCTTTCGTTATTTCGTAATATTTTTTTTTCATCACTTCATTCTTTTGTATCCCTTCCTATGTGCATTTTTTGTTTTAGCATTGTGTAAAGCTGCTATTGTAAATATGTAACTTTTCTATTTTACTATAAATTTTTATGTAATAAATGCAGTTTTTATTTTTTTCGCACCCTTTAGCTTTTGCTGCTATTACCTATCATGTACCCCACTAATGATAGGAGGTCCCCCGGACAGTTTCTCACTTTGGGACCTCCTGACGCTGTATGTATTATGTAACCCGCTTTTTTACGTGCTATAACAAATAAACTTGAACTTGAACGTGTTGGAGGGCGGTTCTCATTGATCTCCTACGCTCGCGGCATGTTTAGCGGCGGGGCAAGCAGCAAATTCAAATCAGACCAGGCCCAATGCCCCCCCCCCCCCCCTATTGGCTCGAAAAGCTTCTCTTGTTTCATGGCAACACTTTGACGCCGCCTGCGCGCAAATTGTGCATTCTTCCGCCAGTGTGCGCTGCCCTGTGTGACTATGCCCCGCCACGGTGGTCTAGTGGTTATGTCACTAGGCTGCTGATCCGAAGGTCTTGGGATCGAACCCCGACCGCGGCGGCTGCATTTCGATGGAGGCGAAATGCTGAGGCCCGTGTGCTGTGCGATGTCAGTGCAGGTTAAAGAACCCCCGGTGGTCGAAATTTCCGGAGCCCTTCAATACGGCGTCTCTCAAAATCGGAGCTGGTTTTGGGACGTTAAACCCGCAAATCAATCGATCAAATCCTTGTGTGGCAGGCTGTATTCGACGCAGTCTTATTAAATGCGAAGCATTTCTTGGCGAAGTGAAGCCTGATCTATCTATCTATCTATCTATCTATCTATCTATCTATCTATCTATCTATCTATCTATCTATCTATCTATCTATCTATCTATCTATCTATCTATCTATCTATCTATCTATCTATCTAACTGGCGGCCTACGTCTCGGTGCTCTCCTGGTCGCCTCGTTCATCTGGTATACTCAAATACTTGGGCGCTAGGGCATAAATGTCATCGTCATCATCATCATCATCATCATCATCATCATCATCTCAGCAGCAGCAGCAGCAGCAGCAGCCTATTTTGAGTCCACTGCAGGACGAAGGCCTCTTCCAAAGTTTTCCAATTTGCCCTATCCTGAGCGAGTTGGTTCCACTTTATGCCCGCAAACTTTTTAATTTCATCGCTCCATGTAACCTTTTGTCTGCCTTTGTTGCGTTTTCCCTCTCTTGGTATCCATTCCGTCGCTCTTACTATCCATCTGTTATCTTTCCTCCTCATGATATCTTTCCTCCTTTTCCTCCGCATGCCCAGGCCCACTTTGTTTCTTTTAATTGATATAAGAATACCACCTACTCCTGTCTGCTCTCTGATCCACTCCGCTCGTTTTTTTTTCTTTCTTAGCGTTACACCTATCATTTTTCCTCTATTGCACACAGCGCGCTCCTTAATTTCATGTTTTTCCGCTATCTTCCATGTTTCTGCACCGTACGTTAGTGCTGGGAGAATGCAGTGATTGAATACTTTTCGGTTTAGTGACACTGGCAAGTTTCCATTCATGATTTGGGAATGTCTCCCGAATGCAGCTCCATCTCATTTTTATTCTACGGATGATTTCCTTTTCATGGTTAGGCGTCCCTGTTAATAACCGCCTCAGGTATACGTATTTGTTCACGCATTCTAAGGGTTCATTGCTAATCTTAAATTCCTGTTCTTTAGCTAGACTGCTGAGCATATTGCTAGTCTTTTGCCTATTCATTTTTAGTCCTATTTTAAGACTTTCTCGGTTTAGTCCTCAGTCATGTTCTGTATAGTTGGTCACCGTCATTGTTAAGAGCACAATATGTCTTCTGCAAGCCTTGAATTGCTGAGACATTCTCCGTCTGTTCTGATTGCCTTTAATTCCCAGTGTAGACGCTTGAACAGCTCTTCTATAGGCATGCAGTGAATAACATCGGGGAGATCGTATCTCCTTGTCTGACTCCTCTCTTGATCGGATTTTTTTGCTCTTTTCATGTGTGAGTAGTCCGTCTGTGCTATTTCTTAGTCATACATTAAGAGTGAAAACGCTGTTGTATACAAGCGTATCAGAATTCGAGCGTTGTCGAGTTACTCATTGACTCAGATGCCAGTGAATTTTCTCGTTTCCGCTGAAGCGCAATGCACCTTGAATCAACAGAAAAAAAAAATCGTCGCAGGTATGATAATTTAAAAAGCAACAGAAAGATGGCCTATGTACTATGGAATTGTGAACTGTGTTATATTGCGAACTGTGTGAACTGTGTATCGTGAACTGTGTATATTGTGAACTGTGTTATATTGTGAATTGTGAACTGTGTTAGAACGCTTACGTTAAAGTTCAAGGACCACTACGAGCCGACTACCAAAAGCATGACATTAATTAATTTCATGTCTCGTCTTCGAGACAGCAGTTTCTGTAAATAAATAATAAATAAATAAATAAATAAATAAATCGACGTATTCCTATTGGTCTATTGACTCGACTCGGACACAGCAGCCCACGTCTTACAATATCTGTTGGCGTAGCTGGTGAACCTTGCTTCACTGATCTCAGCGGAGGCGCAGGAATATATTAATTATTTAATTAATTATTGATCGCTATTTCCCATATATTCCTACGCCTCCGCTGAGATCAGTGAAGCAAGGTTCACCAGCTACGCCACCAGAATACCACCACTGTATTGTAAGACGTGGGCTGCTGTGCCCGAGTCGAGTCAATAGACCAATAGGAATGCGTCACTCTATTTATTTATTTATTTATTTATTTATTTATTTATTTATTTATTTATTTATTTATTTATTTATTTATTTACAAATACTGCTGTCACGAAGACGAGACATAGCAGGAGTGGGTACATTGGTTAGTAGATGAAACAACATACAATGCCTTTGACAAGTATCGCAAAATGTGGTTAGGCAATTCTTCTACAAACTTTGTTTTTCCCGCAAGGAACCATCTAGGCCGTTCCAAATGTCGACAACGCCCTTAAAGCCCTTAAAAAAAAGAATACCTGAAATGCTTTACAAATGGCTGAAACGAAACAATATTAAGTGGGTGAGATAGGTGCGTGGCACGCCCAGCGGAATGACTGAAGGAAATCGGAGCTTGAATGCAACTTTGACCATGTACAATCTTGTGCAGCAAATTGATACGCTCTAGTATGCGTCGACGAGACAGCGGTTCTAACGATAAAGCGCATGCGGGAGAAGAAGGAGAGAAATTGCGGTCATATCGGCGGGAAATGAACCGTATTGCTTTCTTTTGTATAGCCTCAAGCTTATTTATGTCAAGTGCAGTGTAAGGCGACCACACAACCGAAGCATACTCTAATAATGGCCTGACTAGGGATGTATAAGCGGTCAATTTGCATTCCCTGGTAGAGTGCTTGATGGTTGGTTTTAAGTATCCCAGTTTCCTGAGTGCCCTGGCGCAGATGGTTTCAATGTGAAGACACCACTTTAGGTTTTGAGTGAATGTGATTCCAAGATATTTGAAGGTAGTCACAGAAGTAAGGTAGTGCCCATTGTAACTATAACAAAAACCTAGCGGCTGCTTTTTATTAGTGAAGGTCATTTGTACAGTCTTTTGGTAGTTAATACTCATTTGCAACGTGGTGCTCCAAGCACAAAATGACGGAAATACATTGTTAAGGACCTCTTGATCATATTTGTTCGTTACACCGGTATAAAGCACGCAGTCATCAGCGTATAATCGCATTTTCACTGGTGTGTCCTTAGTGATCTGTGTGACATCATTAATGTAAATAATGAACAGCAAGGGGCCAAGCACTGAGCCCTGCGGTACCGGGGAGGTAACCATAGCCGACGATGACTGTGCATGATTGAAAGTAACAAACTGAGACCTTAAGCGTAACCAATCAGCTATCCAGCCAACTATTTTGTCATCACTTATAATTGTACTGAGCCTAATAAGAAGCTTCGTATGGCACACCATATCAAATGCTTTGCTATAATCAATGAATATGGCATAAACCTGGCCTCGATTATTCAAAGCCGTGGCAATGTCATGAGTGAATTCGATGAGTTGAGTAGTTGTGGAAAAGCCAGAGCGGAAACCATGTTGATTCCGCGACAGTGTGTTATTGTCATTGAGGTACTGAATAATATGTTTACGAATTATGTGCTCTAGGAGTTTGCAACACGTACACGTTAACGAAATGGGCCTGTAGTTGGAAATGAGTTGCTTATTACCCGACTTAAACACAGGAATTACATTGGCGACTTTCCAAATCGTCGCAACAGTACTTGTTTCTAACAATTTGCGAAAAATTATGGTTAAATAACGAGCGTTCCATTCTGCAGAACGCTTCAAAAACATGTTTGGTCTGCCATCTGGTCCCGCACCTTTAGTAGTTTCGACGTTCAAGAGAAGGTTGTAAATGCCTGTACAACTTATTGCAATTCCTGGAAACAGAGCCATTTCTTGGTGATTGTTAATGCCAGGGGTAGTACCATTGTCATCTCCAAATACAGATTTGAAATAGCTATTCGCCCTCGAGCCGTTCCCTTTTGTCTCTCATCCCCATTCCTGTTCACATGCGGGCGCACCGCTACAGGCCTAGACTGGGACGGCACGAGCCAAAAGATCCCTGCAGCCTCTGTGGGAACGATGAAGGTTAGCGGGCCTACGGCTGGGGGGCAAGTCAGCCAGCCAGCGGTCCAGCCGATCACGGTAGAAGCTAGATAAAGAGAAGGGAAGGCAGGAGGGGGGGGGGGGGGGCAACCTTTTCTAAGCCCTGACCGCGCGCGTGGCACCCCGCTTTGTGCTCCCTCGTTCGCATACCCCGCCGCTGCCTGTTGTTCCCAGCAGCCCCGCCGGTGGCCCGCAAAACTTTCGCTTTCCCCAATCCTATGCCTCCTTTTGTGATTGCCCCGTTGTGTGCGGCGTTTGCCCTAACGTATACCTCTTTTTCCGCCTCGTATTATGCCTCGTCCTATAGCCTATTCAGGGACACGTGCATGCACGCACTCTTCGATTTCGATAGTTGCGTTCAGCGGGCACCAAGCGATGCCGACGTCCGGAAGCCACCTCGCAGGAGGGTGGAATGCCTCACTCTATGACGCAATTTCTCCGACAGGCATATGCTTGGAAGTTGCGAGCTGCTAGGTATAGGCCGCCTGCATGCACTCGAATTCCCAGAGCCATATGCGAATTCCATCTTTCGCTCTCTCTCTCTCTCTCAATGGCGCGTGCGCTTCTTGTTTCACTTTGTGTTCTTCAATAGTTCCGGAAGAGCTTCCGCATGGAATATGGTAATAAATGCGAGTCAGAGAAAGGCTTCTACCCAGGCTTCGGGAGTGCGGAACTGTGGTAGGAACTCTTAAGACTCGTTCCGTCATCCGACATGAGGGATCTTCATGTTGTCCTGGCATTCAGCCCAGTCTTCGTTAAAGTGCTCGATCGCATCGGCCGGCCGTGTTCGGTGGCGTACACATGAAATAGTCACACACATGAAATATCAGGGCTTCTTTCATGGCTGTTATACACTTTCTTTCTTGGCACTATTCTGCAAACACATTCGGCCGCTGGACCTATCGCAATCACTTGAGCAAGCAACCCCGTGAGACTCTCCGACGCTTGAATGTCAGCAGCAGAGCAATGTTTATCAACGGGCATAACCCATATCATTCTGTCTCTCGATCAGGCCGTGTGTATACCCGGAAGGTAGGTTGCCTTTCATGCGTTTTACTACCTGGCCTCGCCCACCTTTGATTTCCCTCCTTCCCCTACAAAAACTTTAAGAACCGCGCCGCAAACCTCCGATGCTAAACCCTGAACAAGGAACCAAATAGACTCCTAAATGTTGGGTTTAAATTAAGTAAAGCGGCTGGAGCGTCTCACAATGTCGTAATCAAGTTCCAATGAGTTCTTGCAGAAACTGTTTCCAGACTACTTTCGAGACGAACTCTCTCACATTTATTTCTTTGTACTTTGTTGCTTCGCGAATTGATCGTATCCAACAAATTGTAATGCGTCGATGACGCAACAACTGCGCCACCGCGGTGGTGCAGGGGTCATAGTGCTCGACTGCCGCACCCTAATGACGCGGGTTCGATCCCGGACGTGGCTGCTACTACTTCTACTACTACTACTGCTACTACTACCACTACTACTACTACTACTACTGTTGTTGTTGTTGTTGTATTCTTGAAATAAAACCGGAGGTTGCAGTTGATGATGGTGCTGCTCCTGATAGCGATTACGATACCCGTGCGTAGTTGAATTATCATCTAACGCGCTATCCGAATGTCGTAGGTTCGGTCCCAAGCGAAGGAATCTGTTGTTTTTTTCGTCCATTTTAATTCCATTTATTCTTTAGTCACTTTGCTGCAGTTACAAGTTGCAACAATTTCCCCTACGCTTTCTTTAGCTTCATTGTGTGTTGGCCTCATTAAGCTGTTTCTAATAAAAAAAATAGACGAGCCTTTTACCCATTCTCTTCTTTCATATGCCATGTGCTATAGACATAACCGCAACTCTACGTCATTAAAAAAAATTGCAGAACATTCTCTGGAGCCTGCAATCCCCCTCCCCCGTTCTGTTCAAGCGCAGCTTGCACGCAACTTGTGACGTACTGCCCGGCCAGCACCAGAAGACCCGCTCGTGCTCCAGACGAGAGCGCATGCGCTGACTCGAGCAGCGATATATTTCGGGCGAGATATTATGTTTAGCACGGCATTGGTTCTGAAGAGGGGGGGGGGGGGGTCGAGGGTTGTGGGCCAGTGGGGAACATTTGGGGGTTGCAGGAACAATTGGCGCGCACTCACACTCCTCTGCTTCCCTGCCTCCTTTTTGTTGTGGCACGTAGCGGGGGCTTCGTGTTTTTACGTACGCTTGATGGGAAGTGCTGCCAATTGGGTGGCCGGCCTGTGTATCAGCGCCCATTGTACGCGCAGCACAATGTCGGTGCCGTATGCCGTTATGCTCGGCTACACGAGCGTACGGCGATGCATTGTCGCGGCGTCGCGCGGGACAAGTGACCGAGACTCGACATAGAAGGCGCGAAACATTTCGATATTTCGAAATGCAATGGTATACCGTTAACCCACTATTTCACCTCGGCAGATGGAGGAGACACTTGAATCCAGTGTAAAAAAAAATAATGATAAATAAGTTGACTTCGTCGCTACCTCCACCTGTTGCTGAATTTTCATTGCAAAACGTTTTCCAGCGCACGGCACTCTTCAAGGTAGTGTAAGGTCGTAGCTCTCGATTTTACAACAACAACAACAACAATAAGTAAAATAAAGGAAAGAAGAAGTAACTAACGACCTTTAGGGATGCCACCTTTGCCGAAGGAAAACAAACTGCTCTTCGGGGAAGAAGGGGAGGTGGGAGGTGAGCAGATTATTTATTCATGTTGACTTTATGGTGAACATGCGACAGATCAAGATACCCCGTACGTGTCGCTAAAAACACAACGGTCAGCTAACTACGCAGCGAGTTGGTATAAAAATGCCAGCTAATGTATGCACTAAAGCTGGCTGAGGTGTTGGTTACAGCTCTGAATTTGTGTGCTGCACTGAAAATAATTCCGCGTGCTTCGACCATAAATAAGCTCTTCCTTGTGTCTGAACGGAAAAGTTTAGATTAAAAGAAAAAGACATTGGTCTGAGTCTACCAGAACAGTGACATCTCATGTACAGAGCAAGTTTGTGTTGGCCGAAAACAATGAACGTCTCATAAGCCGACCGGCAACCGGCCGTGGGTAGTCTTGGTGTGTAGCCAACGGTCACAATACTAATCTCACCGAACCAGCGAAGTTAATTTCCCCGGTATCAAGATGACCTTTGTCCAAGGGAGTATGCCCCACCACGGCGATCTAGTGACTATAGCACTTGGTGCTGATCCGACGGTCTAGGGACCGAATCCCTGCTGCGGGGGCGACATTTCTGTGGAGGCGAAGTGTTGAGGCCCATGTGCTGTGAGATGTCAGTGAACCCCATGTGGGTCGAAATTTCCGAAGACCTCCACTACGGCGTCAGTCATAATCATAGCGTTGTTTTGGGAAATCAACCTAATCCAACGCAATAATGTCCAGCACGTCGAATCAACGTCTGTTCAGTAAAGGCCACGACCTATTCTTCATAAAGAGAAGGAAGCTCTCGGCTGTGGATTTTGAGAAGCATTTCATCCTAAGTTGCGATTAGCTTTGCTAATAAATTACGCGAAATGTCAAGGGTATACATCAACTAACAAGCTGATGCAACAAAATGACGTACTCAACGATTGCTCGTGTCATAATTTTCTACGTTGTCATGGTAATTATCAGCGAATCCCCAGTCTCCAGAACATTCAGAGGTGAAAGGAAAAGTGGAATGGTTTTTGGAGTTCTTCAGCAACGGGAATCAGTGAGATCTCTGCATCCTTGTTGAAGGCACGAATGTGCGGTTCGACAGCGGTCGTCGAAGCTGCGAAGTTTTCAACTCGACACCGTATCTTTTTCACGGCCAATGCTTTTATTCTATAAATCGATCGGCTCGCTTTAAAGCAGAACCACTTCACACGCAGCAAAGCAAAGTGGCTGTTTCGAGAGCAAAACAAATGCAAACTTGCGTTTGTTTGTTTTTTTTTCTCGAGGAACACAAGTGAGAAGTACAGTCAGCAGCAAAAGTTTGCTGGATCCGAAACTTCGTAAAAACCTATAATACCGCTTAGTCTCGCAATGCAGGCTCGAATTAAAATGTTACAGCCTCCACATCGCAAGAACATCTACCCTCTAAAACTTTTAATTCGAGGTTATCTGGCTTGGCTAAGCGGTAATATAGGTATTTCCGAAGTTTCGGATCCCGAAAACTTTTGCTGTTAACTGCAGATATAGCGTACGATGTCTGGCCGGCAACGGGTTGCCTCGGGAAGGATTCTCTCTGCATTGTCGCAGCTGTTCGCGCATGTGGGTGGTTCGGTTGGTGCCGGCGGCGTGTGGTCCGTACAACACGAGCGCAGGCCTCCGGAACGCGTGAGCGCCGTCACATGCAGCTGTCGTTCGGTAACCGAAAGAAACGTCACTGACCTCCGTGACAGCATGCAGGGGCGCAAAAAAAAAAAAGGAAAAATAAAGAACGCCCTTCCGTACGCATATGCGACACGGGAAACAGAAGAAAAAAAATATAACGAGTATGAAAGAAGGGTATCATGCCCTCATGGGAAGCAATTACAGCTTAGTAATTAGGCGCATGGGGATATGCCTGCTTCGTTATATCACACCGAGAGGGTAAAAACAAGAGGATAAACGGTTCATATAGAAGAAAAAAGAAATTAGGGGAGGAGAAATGAACCGCAAGCATCCCATGCATTACGGCACACGGTTGGTGGGGTGCCCCTTATTAATCTCTATTTGTACGCCCCGTTCGACCGGCGTACCCACGCCAGCGAGCCCACACTACTCTCTCAATCTGCCTGCTCAAACAGCCTCGGGGTGCTTTCGCTTCCGTTCCCGGAGGGAAGGCACACGAACGGGGCGACCAGCATGGAGGGTGTATACTGGCACGGCCGCTACATAAAAACGCGCACGGTACTATACTATACTGGACAACGTGCCGACGACCGTTTTTCCCACAGGCACTGGCGGTGTTTGTGCGAGTTCGCACAAGCACTGGCAGGGGTAAGCGCCAGACAGGCCCGCCGGCTGCGCGCCGGATTGCTGGAGCCATAGGTTCGACACGTGATGCAATGTGAACGGCAGCGTTAGGGCCCCGGCACTTCCGTGCCGTGGGACACAGCGGCCGCTGCCCGTACAGTCCGTGGGGTGTCCGTTCGGGTGGCCGGGCAACGTGTCCATGGTGAAGCGCGCGGCTGACCCTTTATACTGGACAGCACGTATACATCTATGAGCGTTAGGCTGACGTCATGTGCTTCTCACGTCATTTGCGAGTATCGAGACAGCGCTTCCTTTCGATTTCTCTATCTATACGTGTTCTACTATACCCCCGTTCTATACGTAGCAGTCAATGCCGTGGAGGCAATAGCGAGACTTTTCTGCAGTAGAGTCCCGTCGCGGTAGTCTAGCGGCTATGGATCCGAAAGCCGCGGGATCGAATCTCGGCCGCGGAGGCAGCATTTCCGGTGGAGACGAGCACGTTAAAGAACTCCAGGTGATTGAAATTTCGGGCGCTCTCCACTATGGCGTTTCTCATAACAATACTGTGGTTTTTCGGACGTAAAATCCCCGAAGATTTATTTCAGGTAGATGTGTGTGCACCAGGAAAGTTCATTCTTGTTTCGCTCCCACAATGACAGTTCCTTTTTTTTTTAATTTTATGCTGTGTAATAAATTACAGCTTTTTGTGACTCAAGGGCAAACAATTAACTCTGTTATACGGCTGTGGGTGTGTTGGTCTATATCGCTTAGAGTACGTATTCGCTTTTCTTTCTTCTTTATTTCTTTCTTTTGCAGCCGCTCACGATGCGTGATGCGCATGGCCATTCTCTGTTCGCACGGGCACTTACAGCGACGAAAGACGGCTATGAGGCGCGTGGAGTTGGGGCATTTTTGCTGACTGAACTTCTCACGTAGGCTCCACAGCGATCACTGCTAACGTATGAGATGCAACAAAGTATAGTTATTTTTGATGACGAACCGAGCACAAATCGTGTATGTAAGCGAATCAAATCGAGCAGGGAATAATTCTCGCATCCTCAATGGGTTCTTATAGTGGACCTAAATCGGCTTCCACGCTCTCTTTTTCATTTTTATGGATTAAAAGCATAGATACGGCATCCGAAAGAAATAAGCAGACTCGTCGTATCCGCAAACGTTCATAAAGCGGGTGTGATAGTTATACAGCCGATAAACTTACGCTTCCTGAGCGAAGTCGGCTGCACGCACAATACACATATGATGATTTTGGGGTTTAACGTCCCAAAACCAGCTCTGATTATGAGAGACGCCGTAGTGGAGGTCTCCGGAAATTTCGACCACTCGGGGTTCTTTAACGTGCACTGACATCGCGTAGCACACGGGCCTCAACATTTCGCCTCCATCGAAATGCAGCCGCCGCGGCCGGGATTCGATCCCGCGACCTTCGGATCAGCAGCCGAGTACCATAACCACTAAACCCGCACAATACACATAAGTTATCGTGTTGTGACTGTGTATAATACGCCAGTGATGACGAAACGTACCATAGCTTCGCGCAAACTTGCCGCTTATTAGCAGCGGAGCTGCTTAAGCTAGCTGTAATTTGTCAGGCATCACGCAACACCACGTGAAATTGCGTTACATGATTTTGGAGGAGACGTGTCACCAGACATTTCGTTACGTGATTTTGGCGGGAACATGTCACATCACATTGCGTTACGTGAGTTGGGCAAGAACATGTCACGAGACATTTCATTACGTTATTTTGGCAAGAACATGTCATGTGAAATTACGTTGCGTAATTCTGGAGGGGGACATGTCACGTGACATTGCGTTGCGTGGTTTTGGGTGATCACGTGACATGTTCCCGCCAAAGTGACTTAGCGAAATGTCACGTGACATGTTCCCGCCAAAAAATATCACACGGCAATCAAGTTACCTGTTTCCGTAAATTATCGGCCAGGTTCGCTGTTACCTAGCGGAAGGTGCGAGCTTTCTTTGTTCAGTTAACGTTTCTAAACATCAATTAACAGATCGAAAATATTAGGCTTTACGAATGACGGCTATTCCAATACGAGAGTTCAATCGAACCAGTCGATTCGACGTTCAAAATTTCCGTGGTGCAGACAGCGAAAGAAACGGGGAACAGCTTGCTTCGCTGCTGTGAGCCATTCCTCTGGCACTGTCACTCGTATATTTCGTTAAGAGGGATTATTTATTTGGCTACCTTACCAGATACCACCTTTGATCGCTATTTTTGGTCTCTATATGATGACTATGTAAAAATGACGATGCAACTCTAGCGCCTAGGAGGAACAGGACACGGGTGTCCTGTGCGACGAAATAAAGGTTACGTGTCCTGTGTGTCACGGCAGACTTTTCTTTTTCTCCTTTATTGTAGACACAGTGATAGAAGTCGTGAGAAAATGTACGCTATGCTGAACCGCACGGAGCGGAAAAGCAGTGGCGCCGTGTTGTTATGCCTAAATCGAAGCGCATACACTGCACACATTGGAGGACCGCAAGGTTTTCGCAGAATCGCAGCGCCTTTAATGGGAGCACGGATGTTTGCCCAGAGTACCGGCGGTGAAGTGATGGCAGTGATAGTAAACCAACAGTGTTAAAGCGAGAACCAGAGTCATTTCTAGCGAATCTACGGTTATATATATGCTTAGCACTATTTTTTTTCTCCACTCGCTTAATGGTGCTGTTTCTGAAAATGGAAATGCCATTGTAGATAACAGACGCATTCTCAAGTTGAGAAAGACCAACTTTTTAATTTTTATTTTATTGATACCCTCAAGGTAAAACATTACAGAGGGGAGTGGGATTTGCCACAGTGATACAGTACACACACAAAAAAAATATGAAATACGCAACTGGTCAACAAAAAAGCAAGGACAACACTGTCCAGATAACATATGCGGCGAAAGGATCAGTGCATTGAAGTGCAAGTGCTAAAACACTACGGTTCACAGAAAAACATTGGACACTGATGACTGATACAATGATGGCTGTCTGATTTTCACTATTGAAGAAGGAAGGTGGTTCCAGTCCATAGATGTACGTGGTATAAATGAGGAATTTAAGGAAAGCTATAGCAGAACTGATATTTCTACATATTCCGCAAGCACAGCCGACAGAACAATGGCCCCACGTAGCACCACGCTTACAGTGTGAGCAGAGAAATGCAAGGTGCTGTCAAAGAGAACACTGAGGTTGTTGATCTCACAAAGCTTACGTAAGGACACAGAATTGGCGGAGTATGAAAGTGACACGTCACATGTTTTGCAGAGTGAAATTCATGACTTCGGTTTTTGAAGTATAGTTCGACTTTGCCGACATCTCTACCAAAAAACTAAATAATTTTTTTCGTCCTTTATTGCATCTGACAAGCACACATATTTATCTGCTCTTTCTGACAAACACTCCGCTTAATTCTGCTCGAATATCACGTGGGCGCAAAAAGAAAAATGCGCGGTTGCTGTCAGTGAGCTCGTGGTTCGCCAAAGGGAGTATCTACTCGCTGAAATTTTCGGAGCCGTACATTACAGCAACGTAGGCATTTGTATTGTTTCCCGCTGTTGCCGGCTACACGCTTTTAGAAGTTTAGTTCCATAAGTGCTGTTTTAAGTTTTTTACTGAGCATACATTTTTTACTGAGCGAATCATGTATTCCTGCGCGTTATATGTTATTTATGCCTGTTCAGGAAGGTGAGGACGTTGTTCGAACCACTTTGTGTATGTTGTCGGATGTTCGCTTGAAAGCAAAACACAAAGTACAACAACGGCCCAAACGGCGATTGCCGGTGCTTCATATGCAAGAAGCTGTGGAGGAGCTAGCGCCACAGCAGCTCCTTCATTTAAGATTCAGTGCATGAAATGCGTTGCACGAAGGCTGTGGGGATGCAAAAAGTAAATTACGGTAATGTTTTTAACGAAAGGGAAGGGGTCAAGGGCTCGTCCTTTATTTGTTAGAAACAACTTAATAAGCAAACAGACAATGAAGTCCTAGCTTCATTGTCTGTTTGCTCATTAAGTAATGTCTTTAGGCATTTATTTTCCTGCCCGACGCAGCGTCTCATATTGTCCCGCAGATTGGGGTGAAGCAGCATTTCTTAATTATTTATTAAATTTTTTCGAACTGCGAAAGCGTGGCCATATTTATGCACGGTCATATTTATGCAATTTTTCTGTTGCGCTGTCTGATAGAACCGAATGAATTTGCAAAAAAAAAAAAAATCACCAATTGTAAGATTATGTCGCGTTTTTCCCCACTTTAACCTATTCCAGGATATTGCTCTAGCATCATTCAGAAAAGGAACCCCAATCTGAGGGAAGCTACCGACAGTCGTTAAGTGGATGAATTTCCTGAAATACCTTGACGTTTTGCTAAGGTCCTTGCTAAGAAAAAGGAAAGCATAGTGCTTAATGGTAAAAGAAACGCTATTAACATAAATCAAAAACAGGACTGGGTCTAATATCGAACCCTGAAGGCCCCCACTACCCGCTTACCACTGCAACACAGTATTATCTGTCAGGTAATTAGCGATGCAGGAGACTTACAACTTAAGAGTCAACGTCAAAGCGCGCATGCTTATCCACAAGCAGCGAGTCGCTGACTAAGTCGAAAGCTTTGCTAAGTCCACAGTAAGTGGTGTCAACTTGTCTTCTCGGATATACAGGCGTGGATATTTGCACCGCGAAACTCGCAAGATTTGTAATAGTTGAGCGGCCAGAGAGAAGCTCAAGGTATTGTTCACAATAAATCAACTGAAGTAACTCTAGCCTCCGGTGTGTTCTAGTGGTCTGTTTTTGCTCTTTTTGTTTATAATAATGATATTGTACCCGTGGGTCTTCAAAGCAATGTGAGACTATATGCAGATGACTAGCGTCCTTTGCAGGACCACAAGTAATTAACACGATGTCAACTGTCTGCAAATCGACTTAAACACAATACAAGCTTGGTACTCTAAGCGGCTTATGTCCTTAGACTGTGTTAAATGCCCAGTTTGTATCTTTCACTCGTAAACGTTTTCCTGTAAGCTAAAGCTATAATTTCGACCATGTGCCGCTTGAACGAGCACAGCAGTACAAATACCTTGTGGTGTATTTTTCAGAGAATATGACCTGGACCATGGACACATCGAACATGTCGCCTTGAAATCTTCCAGAATGCTTATCCTTATCAGACGCATATTTTACAAGGCCCCCAAAAGCTTTCGATAACAGCTTTGTTATACAAAGTTAGGCCTTGTACTTGCGTATCCCTGCGCAGCATGGGGCCCTGACGTCTTATCTTATAAACTCGAGCGCATCCAGAACCGCACAGCCAAGTTTGTCTGATAAGTACAACTTTAAAGAACAGCACTGCATTAATTAAAGATAACCTAGGCCGGTGAGCGTTGGCTCAACGTAGATTAAAGGTGAAACTAGAACTTTTCTTCCAGATTTACTTTTGCTTTCACAGGAAGAAGCAAAAACCCGTCCTCACGTTATCTCAACGCGTTGTGATCCTGACCTCAAAGTGCATGAAACGTGTTGCCGTATGAATCTCTTTCGTAATTCATTTTTTCCGGCACACTTCCATGCTTTGGAAGAGATTTCAAAGGGGCATATGTAATCATAAAACATCCCGCGAGTTGCATTCTTTCTTACGTTCTAACATGGCGTGAGTTGTAGACAGCGTTTTCTCACGTTTGTACGTCTTGGACATTTTGCTGCGTGCTTCGGATTCCAAAAATATCACATCTGATGTTCACCTTGTGTTTTGTAAACACGTAATTCCATTTGTGAGCATTTTTCCAGTTTAATTTTACTGTTGAGTTGCTCCTCCTGTTATTCCTCAGTGGCACTCCAGGTAACAGTACAAATAAATAAATAAATAAATAAATAAATAAATAAATAAATAAATAAATAAATAAATAAATAAATAATGACGATATCTTCTGAAGATCAAGACCTTCGATGGTGCACGAAGAAGCGAAATCGGGCGGTTATTTTAGATATCGCTCTTACATCCAGACTTAAACACTGGAAAAGCCTGAGAAGTTTTCCAAATGCTAAGAAATGCGGAAGTATGCACACAGTTATTAAATATTGTAGTCAGCACTGTGGCAAGAATACTACCATGAACTCTTAGTACGGCCGGGGGGTGCGCCATCTGGGCTGAATGATAAGGATGGTTTGATGAGATGAGGTTTTTAGCTAGCGACATAGCAGTAGATGTGACAACTAGCTGCTAGTCGGTGCTAATGCTAGGATCTGAGGATTTAGAAACGGGTGAAAAATGCGTGGCAAAAACAGCCAACGAAGGCTTGGGCTTCGGCTCCACTAGAGTCCACTAGTCTGAAGGAGTGTGCACTTTTACTACACTCTTTGCGCACATGATTCCCAAACCCAGCCGGCCTGTCAGGGATGCTTTTTTCTAAACATGATGAGTGTGAACTGTGATCTCGCTTGTAAATACATCTATAGAGAGGTCGAAGAAGACAGCATTCTTCCTTCTACTGAATGGATGTAGAACTTTTAGACCTCCTGTGTGCGTGTTCTTTATGCTTTCGCGCACGCGTATAAGTTTAGATGAGAACCAGTGGGGACATTTACGCCGATTACATGAATATTGGGGGAGAGAATTCGCGCATGTTCGTCGCGATAAGCTTCCGTTAACTGATCGATTTGGCCATTAACGTCGGTTTCGTCAGCTACCTGCGACCAATCAATGGTGGACAAGTCATGATATAAGCCAACGCTCTCACCTCTCTCGACAGCAGACCTGGACGATTTGTCGCTTCTGAGAAAGCTCCTTTTATTTTTTTTTCGCTGAGGTGTTAGTATGAAGTGATGGGTGATATTTAACCGAGACGAACAAGGGAGGTATCAGTACGTGTGACACTTCAATGGGTTGATTATGCGAGATGCACAGATCCAGGACGAATCGATAGCTGCAACAGCTGGTTCGCGTTCTTTGTCAAAATCGGCGAGAAGGACGAGACAGAGTGATGAGAGCGCAAAACCACAACGCTAGTGGTTCTGCGCACTGTGGTTCTGTGGGTTTGTACCTAATTTCTCCAGTCGGTCTCGTCCGTTCCGCTGCTTTTACAAGATGTAAGGCGTTTCCAATAAAATTGGTGGTAATATAACGTTTTTGTATGGAATTAAAAATTAAACGGGATAAAATTTAACAGAGGTTACATTTGTACTATAATAATAATAATAATAATAATAATAATAATAATAATAATAATAATAATAATAATAATAATAATAATAATAATAATAATAATAGGCTGCGGTTACGAAGGTCCAGGCATGGAATCCCGGCCACGGTGGATGCATTTTCGTGGAGGCAAAATGTCCCCGCCCATGTACCGTGCGATGTCCGTGCACGTTAAAGAACCCCAGGTGGTCGAAATTTCCGGAACCCTCCACTACGGCATTTCTGAAAATCACATCGCGGATTTGGGACATCAAACCTCAGAAGTGAATGAAGCAAACGAAGAAGAAAGTGAGTAATAAACATACTTGCTAGCCAACGTCTGTCAATGTGGTCTTCTCTGTAAGACTCGCTTGCCCTGACACGGAGCCAACTTTCGAAATTCATGGCAGACGGAGGGGAATTCACGAGATACATATACGACTTTCTCAGCGAATAGCCGTCAAACAAATTTAACGAACCACATAATCCAACAAATCACAAAAATACACGTGTGAACTACTATGAGATGTCTGAACGGTACATGTAAGTAAAGTTGCAGGGATTGTTAGGGCGGTAGAACATGAGACTGGAGCTAATGGTCACACTGACTAGGAACTGAAGCTATCAGTCGTAACGACCTATATTTTTACATTCCCTGTACTTGTGTTTACTTATGCCGCCATCAGACTTCACTTATCAGATGCTCTGTTTACCAAGGTACATTCGGACGTACTTGCATAGGCATGAATTCAGTTTCTAATATTTCAAAGGCCCCAGGGAAGGGGTGGTACATTAGGGGTGTGCTCGTTTAGTATACTATTTATTCGATCATTCTTTTGAACAGGGTTGGGTTTGAATGGAGCACTACATTAGCTGGAAGGTCATTCCGCTCACTTGATGTCCGGATGAAGACCGAGGAATCGCGGGAAACAATACTGGCTCGAGGTGGTCATACGGTATTTGTGCATAAGGAGTTTGTGCCAGAAGAAGATGAACGACATGCCGGCGTGATGCATGACTGGTAAAGTTTGGCTTGAAGAAGTAGTGATGTGCTGGAGGCGCACGAGCACCTGGAAAACTAAAACCTCCAACGGCCCTCTGTAAAGACCTAGGCATGCTGACGCAGTCATGCGGTGAAGTGTTCCGAAGAGCACGTGTTTATTCGAGTTCAGGTGTGGCGTAATAAACGTTACGCACAAAAAAGGCGGGGAGGGGGAGGGGGAGGCAGCTCCTTGGATAATGTGGAAACGAAAGCCCAAAAACGCGATAAGCTGCCTTACTTACCTGTACATTGCCTTTGCGTGAGAGCCAAAACACATTTAGGGGAGAGATCAACTCCTGAATGCTTAAGTGATCACAGGTCTATTGTATGTCCTGCTGTGGTCACCAAATAGGCTGATGATGATGGGGATGCCACCAAGACAGATATCTCATATTGATAAGTAGTACATGACTGCTTGCGATGAAATGTTAACCACTTATACAGCAGTCCTGCAGTGGACAAACCTATGATGATGATGATGATGATGATGATGATGATAGGGTTTCCCACATAGCCAGATATTTTGTATTGATAAGCAAGGTACGACTACTTGCGATGAAATGTAAGAATGGATGTTTTAAGACTCTTCAAAGGCGTTAACCACTTGCACCAGCAGGCCTAATTCGCGGAGATCAGAAAGGAGAGATAGATAACAGTTATTGTTATTAATACGGCGGTTTAGCACGCAGTCATCGTGAAATAACCAAAGAGTGGAAAAAGTAATTTGTAGATCCTTAATGTAGACGAAAAAATGTATAGTGTCGAGATTTGTGCCTTGAGAACCCCGTGGAGACCACGTGTGGCAGGGATAAGTGCCCATTGACGCGCGCGAATTGCTATCAATTGCAAAAAATCTGTGTCAGAAGTTGCATATGTATGTATGTATGTATGTATGTATGTATGTATGTATGTATGTATGTATGTATGTATGTATGTATGTATGTATGTATGTGCTTGTGAGAGCAAATGCTTGGAGGCTAAGTGCCGCGGAATACTTTTCATCGCCATAAAGGAAAAGAATTTATATTAGTGCCTTTTGTTGCTGATCTGGTGACGCCAAAAATTTTGCTCGTGAGTTGACACAGGTATGCAATTCCATGTAGTCTGCAGATGTAGAAGCGTGCTTGCAAATTGTGATGCACTCCTTCACAACTTCTGACGTGGACCAAACGCGTAATCAACCACAACCACATACGTGGGCATATCCCCAGTCAAAACAATGAATAGATTAATGAATACCTTCAGTTGGGGCCGAGCCCGTTTGACAGGCCGTAAAATTATGGAACGCAAACGGGCGGCACGAGTGCGCCCCATCGCTCGCCCACCCGACGTCCCCTTCCCCCCGCGTGCACTCCCCGCGTTGTCCAACTGGCACCGCCAGGTCATAGTCGCCGGTCGAGATCCCAGCGGGTGGCGACGAACAGCTGGCATCAGTGGAGCGGGGAGATGCTGGGGTTCAAACCGCCTCTTCCCACTCACCTCGTGGCCACCGTTAGGTCCCCTCCTCCGCCATTGTTTCACGATCGGGAGAGGAGGACGGCGCGACGCTATCGACGGCAACGACGCCTGGCGGGCGCTTGGCGGCGCCGCGCCGCCCTTTTTCGAAAAAAAAAGAAAAAGAGGAGCCGGCGGCGGGCCGGTATTCTCCCGTTCACTCACGCGCGTCAGCCGCGACGGGCCGCCGCTTGCAGCGCCCGTGCCGCCGACCGCGAGGGTTCAAACACCGACGAGCACGAAGCGCTCGAAATCTGCGAATTTCCACGGAAAAGACGGTCCACGTGAAGGCGCGAGACGACCGCTACAAGACGAAAACGACGAGTGTTGTCTACGTCAACGCACTATACATTTACCGACGGCACAAGAGGCTGACAAGGAGAGTGATTTTTGTCGAGTTCGCTACGTGCGAGCTACAAAGTGCAAATAACTTGTAATTAAGTGTGACACCTTCTGGCAGGGGCCGGCGCTTTTGGACCTCAGTCTTCTAGCAGACGAAAAGTTTGAGTAAGGATTGGTGCAGACGACTCACCCTTCGAGACCGAGACGACAGCGAAACATGCCGCGGGGCTTCCTTCTGCAACGCTACACTCGTCACAACTCGGACGGCGAGGACAACCGCTCGGATTCGTCCTCCTCTTCGGACGACCACGACGCAGCCGTCCGGTTCGCCTCTTCACCTCCAGCGGCCGTGGTCAAGAGCTGCGAGTCGCTGCTCCTGAGGGCCACAGCTCTGCTACAGCCGGACCACGCGTCTCCGCCCCCGTCTTCCCAGGATGCGGCCAAGAGGAAGAAACTGTCTCCCGCGGGTCCACCGCCCCTTCTACACGGAAGTCCTCCGCGGAAGAGCGCCAGCGTGGGTGCTCCGCACAAGAGCTCTTCCAGCGTGTCGCCTTCGCCGCACAGCAACCAAGCCGGTGGGAGAAGCAACAGCACCGCGGGAAGCACGAACGGCACGGCCAAGTCGGCCGTGCGGCGGCTTCTGTTCGACGAGGACACCCTGTCTCCGGTTTCCGGCACCTTCATCCGACCTTACAGCGACGACGACGACCTGGAACTCGATGAAGAGCTTGACTACGACATTCCGGCCGCGCTCAACCCCGTCGTGGTGAGCGAGGAAGCTCGCGCCGAGCTGGCCAAGATCGAGAACAAGATCGGCGCGTACGTGTGCCGACTGTGTCGCCAGCGATTCGGCGACGCGTTCGGACTCGCCCAGCACCGGTGCTCGCGCATCGTGCACCTCGAGTACCGGTGTCCAGACTGCGCCAAGCTGTTCAACTGCCCCGCCAACCTGGCCTCTCATCGCCGCTGGCACCGGCCCAAGAACGAGACGGGAGGCAGTGCGTCGCCGTCGGCGGACTGCAAGCAGCAAGGGTCCACCACGTCCGACGAAGAGGCGGCGGGGCCATACGCCTGTCCGGTCTGTCCCAAGAGGTTCCGCAGGCTCGCCTACCTCCGCAAGCATGCCAACGTTCACACGCAAGCTGAGGCCACGTGAGAGCGGGGCGACTTTCTCTCGGTAAGTGGAACACTGTGTCTTTGACTTCGCTTGTTAGGGTTTCAGCTAACTATACGGAGCACTACGCTGCCCGCTTTCTTTCCTACTCTAGGTACACATCCAGCAATAAAAGATTCAAGGGACGGTATGGTTTTGCGGAATAATACTGGCTTAGCCTGCAAACTTAAATACAAGATAAAAAGTGTCAACGCGCACTACAGCTTTTCCAGCTATAGCAGCTACCCATTCAAGTAGCAGCATCTTGTATTTTTCCTGAGATTAGATTCACATTCGCCGTAAAACTGAGTCAACAACAACAAAAAATTGTTGCCGGATATATGTACGTACGTGCTTCGTGTTTACGAATGGTTGTCGCTCGAGAAATTTTTACAAGTGGAAATGCTGACCGTCACTTGTGCTGGAGACAAACCGACGAAGAGCACTTACGCGCGTAACGTGTTTTTTGGACAGCGTTTCAGTTCGTTCATGTCGTGTACGCGTCGATGCTATCTGTGGCGGGCAAGTGTTCTCCAGTATGTGTTGCCTCTTTGTGCTGTACACGCTGCATGCCTCGTGCACCAGGAACAACGTGCGTCGGTGAAGTGACGCAGTGTACGGTTGAAAAGAATAAACTTGTAGTTTATGGAACATGTAGCAATTTGCATTGCAGAATTGCGACAAAAGAAAGTGCGAACTCATGAATCTGGGCTGCGTAAAACATTCGTGTAGTTTGTATTTCGCGATGGGCTTGGTTAAATGACGTAACAATTTCGCAAGCATAGTAATAATCGCGTAAGCATAACCTGACATTTATGCCAATATAATAACTACATGCGTGATAAACATAGAGTGCGACAAGAGAGAGAGAGATGAAATGGAAGGCAGAGAGAGTAACCGGAAGCTGGCATCCGGTTCGCTACCCTGCACTGGGGTTGGCAAAATCGGGGCGAGAAAGTGGACGATGAAAGAGAGGGGAAAATCACACACGCACAGAAAGATAGAGAGATAGAAAAAGGAGCAAGAACGCACGAAAAGAGAGAGAGAGATGGTGAAAGCAAAGAGAGTAACGGCAGTGAGGTCAGTGAGACGAGCGTCCTAACCTACACTGCTAGTTCTATACCCTAGTTAACTACGCTGCACTCGGGCTAATGGAATGAGGACTACAAGAGGGAAGAAAGGGACAAGGCTAGCTCTGCACGCGCACCCAGTTGGTCACTGAGACCACTGCCGCTCTCACGTGCGTAACGCTAGCGCTATGGCATTCCACCTGGAAATCGGGGTCATTCTGAGTTCAGCTCGAGACGATGGTCATGGGCGAGCCACGCTGATCCCAAGTGAAGTAAAAATATTGGGCGCAACAGTATCCAGCCCTTGAAGAGCAGTGTGCGCTCTGCGAATGAGTTTGGCACGGATAAAACATCCATTCGCGTATAGCCGGAAGCGCTCGTCTACAGAGTGACCGTCAATTCCATTAACGCTTCGGTGAGCCCGCCCAATCATATTAGCTTACGATTGCACTTCCTGTCACAGGCACATCATGTCGTTGAGAGTCGGAAGGTGCATGATGACCCAGATCGTGAACAGTACGGTTCCTATAACTGAAAGGTCCACGATCGCGGCACACGCGGGACTGCGCCTGTGCTGTTCTGTTTAAGCCTAAGCGACCGGCCATTTTTTTTTTTCTGCTAGAGGGCGAGTGCAAAGCAGTGAGTATCCAAAGGAAAGCCTCATGACGCAATACCCGAGCCGGACAAATCCTTACAGGACACACTGGCCTTGAGGAATGCTATATGACTTCGCTATACCCTAGTTCTGATGATTTAAAAGGACACAATGACGATACTCTCAAGTAGTTTAGACTGGTAAATTATTATTTGGGAACTCTATTGCCGATAACTTCGTTGAATTATATATGCTCAATATTATAACATAAAATCGAGGGTCAAAGTTTTACTTTCGAATTGGGCGCCCTAACTTTAAGGAGATGACGTCACGAGCCCCATTTCCTTTTTTCCGTGTTCCCGCCACGCTGGCTAACTCAAGTTTTCTGGAACACACCAGCTTCCTTAGAACGCAACGCATCTCTCTTTAACCCGCAAATAATTTTGTATGAGCCTTAGTAGACACCCTGTAACATGTTGATTGATTTGTGAGGTTTAACGCCGCAAAACAAGCTCTGATTATGAGCGACGCCGTAGTGGAGGTCTCCGGAAATTTCGACCGCCTGGGGTTCTTTAACGTGCACTGGCGTCGCACAGTGCATGGGCCTCAAGCATTTTGCGCCTCCATGGGAATGCAGCCGCCGCGGCCGGGATTCGATCCCGCGACCTTCGGATCAGCAGCCGAGTGCCGTAGCCACTAGACCACCGTGGCGGAGCCCCTCAAAGATGCCGTGGCGTCACGGGTATTAGTGCGCTCAGCCTCCCAGCGGTGTCGCCACATGTTCTTTTTTTTAAATTTTTTTCCTTTTGCGCATTTTCTAGCTTACGAGGCGTTTCCTCCTCGCCGAAATGCTGCCTTTTGGTAAAATGAATGCGTCAATAAGAGAAAAACTAATTCGCTTTTTCACTTTGGTATGCCTCTTGGTTGACAAACACGAGAAATAGAGCGAGGTTTTTGTCCGTTCAGTCGCTGCTCCGTGTCCCGCTGCCGTAACGATTGGAGGGTATCGCGCCGAGTAAACTAACGCTAACGCGCACAGTTTGCCTGAGATCGCCTTTTTCCAAACTGGACCTTGCAGCCAGCGAAGGCTCCGCCGTTGAAATTCCTACGTATGACCGCTCATATGGAGCTGAATCGCAGCTCGGAAGCATAGGAGAATTATTCTCCGTGTGCAGAGCCGGATGTGGGTGCTATTACCTGCGTGGCAGTCCGTCATTCTAGGGGTCTGTGGAAAGGGATAATGGTACCGGGGCTTACATTTGGGAACTCAGTGGTGTGCATGAGGCCAGAGATACAATCAGGAATGGATGTGAATCAAATAACTGTGGGACGCCTCGCGTTGGGTGCTCACGGGAAAACGACAAAAGAGGCTGTAAAGGGCGATATGGGATGGGCGAGTTTTGAGGCAAGGGAAGCGCAGAGCAAAATAAGGTTTGAAGAAAGGCTAAGGAATATGAAAGAGAGTAGGTGGGCAGTGAAGATGTTCCGCTATTTATATAGAAAGAGCGTTGACACGCAGTGGAGAAAGAGAACTAGGAGGCTCATCAGTAAATATACGGCTCTAAGAGAACTGACAACAAAGAGCGTAAAGGGAAAAGTCAGAGAGGCGGAGAAGATTTACTGTAGGGCAGCGATGGAAAAAAGCCGACTCTGAATAACTACCGAGAGGGCAAAAACGAAATAAAGAGGGAGGCATTTTATGATAATTCAAGAGGAAGCGCTTTATTGTTTGAAGCGAGATCGGGCTGCCTTAGAACGCGTATTTATAAAGCGAAATTCAGTAAAGAAGAAGAAAAATGCACATGCTGTGAGGAAGATAGGGAAACGACGGAGCATGTTCTGATTGAATGCGGAAATATCCACCCAGGTGTACGTTTGGGCACCACCTTACAGGAAGCCTTGGGTTTTAGGGCGAACAACGGGAAGCTGAACATAGCCGCGATTGAAATAAGTAAGAGACGGTTAGAATACTGGTGGCAGAAAACTAGAGAGAACGGACAAAAATAATTATAGGGAAAAATATGGACTTTCTGCCATAAGGGGCAGGGAACTGGGCTATGAATTTCCGTTTTTGCTATAGTATGATCGATTTGATTGAAGTAAACTTAAAAGGCATGAGGAAAATTTAAAGAGAGATAAAAAAGTTCTTAAATCTTCTTACGAGCCTGGTGGCGCACATGTCACCGCCCTGTTACAAAGGGGACGCTTTAGCATCCATCCATCCATCGAGCTCGACGACAGTCGAGCTCTCAAAGTTCTTAAATCTTCTTACGAGCCTGCTGGCGCACATGTCACCGCCCCGTTACAAAGGGGACGCTTTAGCATCCATCCATCCATCGAGCTCGACGACAGTCGAGCTCTCCCTCTCCCCTACCTCCCCTTCCCCCTCTCTCCCCCAACCCTCTCCCTCACAGCCGTTCAACGCTCACAGCCGCTCACAGCCGTTGCGCGCTCACAGCCGTTGAGCTGTGAGCGATTCACGCTCACAGCCGTTGAGCGTGAATACAAAGACACGGGCTGCAAATTCTGTTGCAACTTCGACGTAGGTTCCCACGTGTTCACAGCAATCCAGGAGGCATCGTGACGGCGCCCAATAATGAGTTCTTTAGAACGGACTGACAGCGCGAGGACACAAGGACAAGAAAGAAGAGGACACACTGTCCCTGTCCTTATGTCCCCGCGCTGTAAATCCGCCCTAATGAATTTCCAACCAGCCCAAGCCTTAACCCTAATGAGTTGTCGTCAGGGATGTCGATACACACCATCACATTATGCTGGGAAATAATGAAACTGCAAAACAAGACACTTACGATGGTCTATATACATGATCGTAGGAAATTGAGATATGTGGTTTGTGCGTTCCGTCATATTTCGCAAGTTATTTCGTAGTAAGACACCTGTTCCAAGCAATAGGAAGGAATCTCTGTTACCCCCAACTAACGTCACATCTGAGGAAGTTTAGTTACGATTAAGACACTTTATACAAATGTAGCGCGGTCACGTGCTTCCGCATTAGAGAATGGCGCGCTTCATACGTGACGTATTTTTGTTCTTCTGCAAATGGAATTTTGTTTGACGGACAGAACGTTAGAGCATAATGACTATACACTGCGTACGGTTCCACTAATGTGCGCTGCGTCTTGTGCAACTGCCATCCGCAGTCCCGCTGCGCTGTTTGTAATCGGAGTCATTCACGAAGATCAGCCAGCTGAACATATCAACAAGTTTATGGATATCAAGCAACAATACTGGCACGGAACTGCAACGTCACATACCCTGCGAGACAAGGAAATGACCTAACTTTGCGTACGGTATATTCGGTGGTTCTCTGCAGTGATTTCCCCAAACCACACATTTGAGCTAATGATAGTGATAGTGATGTGGTTACAGGCGGTGTTAGCCTGACAGACCTGGCCGGCAATTGCTCTGCCCGAGCGTCTGTTTCTGTCCATGTCGCATTAGTCACCACGTGTCACTCAATCCTGTCTCTTGACGAAACGCTACAAGCAGAGCTGACACCTTCTTGCGAACCGACGTGTCCCTTCCGGATATATAGAATTTGTTCAGTGCTCGCCATTGTGCAAGGAGTGAAATGAAGTGGGAGACATTGACCACTGCATCCGGTCCTGCAAGCGCTTTTGCACTGAAAGAAACGCACTGATGGACATGAAAAAAAAAAAAAAAAGGAGGGTTCCCAGACATTTGAGCTATATGTCTATGCTGTGCTTTCCTTTTATGTAAGCGTCCATGGGTGCGCCAGTTTTACAATGAACCCAATAAATTCAAGACTGTAGTCAGAAATCAGAGTCCTAGGCTTTTCCTTTATGCGACATGCCTTCGAGTGCTTTGCCTTGTTTTTGTTTTGTTTTTTGTCTTGACTTTCACGGCTGGTGTAAAAGCGAAGCGAGCTACGGGGACGCATGCTTATGCGGCGCGATTAGCTATTCAAGAAATACTGCCTCGAGGAACAATGTGCAGTTGCCTCCTGCTATAAACAGCTGCCGTTGATACCAACATCGCTTTCTATATACTCACATGCCTTGCTTTTCCGTTAGTTACGATAATGGCATTCTCTCTTTTCCCGTACCGCGATATGTGGCTAACGACCTGCCGCATCGCATTTGCACGCTATAGTTAAAGAGCCTGAGCTGAGCATAGATTGGACGCCATGAGTTTGTTTCCTGTGGCTGTATTTGACTAGGCTATATATATATATATATATATATATATATATATATATATATATATATATATATATATATATATATATATATATATATATATATATATACGATCACGCTATGGGACCACGTCAAGTTACTTGAACTATTCAGTGCGCACCACGACGACGTTTGTTCTTGCTTATACCCGGTAATTTCAGACACTCGGTCAATACTCATGAATAAAGGACCTCGCAACCGAATGATGAGGCAAAGAGGTGTACGTGTTCAAATGGAGGAACAATGGTCGCAAACATTGAGTGCATCCGCTATAGGCTCTATATGAATTCCCTCACATTCTTGTTATTTGTTGCTCGCGATCTCGATTAATAAAAATTGTGTTGGTAATCTGAGCTAATTGTGTCTGTACGCAGCTTCGCCATTAAAAGCGTGTACCTCTTTCTCTCTCCACCGTTCTCCTCGCCTCCTCCCCCTTAACCCTCAATCCATCCGCATTTCGTACCGTATCATAATGCAAACCGATGATGAATCAAAAGTTCGTGATCGAGCTACTCTAATCGTATAACGTATAACCTATACTCGACATTACCGCCTTGTACAGGGACGCGACGCGCTAGGAATGTCATGCGATTGGCAACCCGTCGCAATTTCTGCAAAAAGCGGCCGATACCAACGAAGGCACAACAGCTCTCGGCGCGAAATTTTTGTTAGCGCATGAGTAATTGGGAACAAAGAAGGGGGCTTTACGGACTCGTTAGATCGCACTATATCCTATTTCAACACCATCAAACTTCTCCCATTCCATTTGAAAGGACGACAGGAGTCTTAAATATGAAGAAGGTACAAAAACGTCATTTTTTTTAATTATCCACGATGGCATTCAGCATGTTTTCAGCATTTGCTCACAAAAACCTAACCTCGAGAACTGCCCAGTTTTACTAGAAATTCATTTTTGGTAAGTAAGCTTCATACGTGACACACCTCCTCCTCCTCCTCCCTCCCCATCTCCCCCTTCCAAAAAAAAAAAAAGAGGAATATAATATTTTGCGCGCCCCGCCACGGTGATCTAGTGGTTATGGCACTCGGCTACCGATCCGAAGGTCGCAGTATCGAATCCCGGCCGCGACGGCTGCATTTCGATGGAGGCGAAATGTTGAGGCCCCTGTGCTGTGCGATGTCAGTGCACGCTAAAGAACCCCAGGTGGTCGAAATTTCCGGAGAACTCCACTACGGCGTCTCTCATAATCAGAGCTGGTTTTGGGACGTTAAACCCCACATCACAACAACAACATTTCTCGCCAGGTCGTTGCGCTTTTTGCGGAATCATAGTGATTATTTACGGAGTGCTACATTCTACTATCATATCATTACCGTCATAACGCAACTTGCATGCCTTACAAAAATTTTATTCTTTATTATTGCACCCTCGGGTTCTTTCTATCAATTTTCCGCTTTGTCATCCTCATTATCGTAATTGAATTAAATACTGTCATGATCACGTATAATTGTCTACATCCCTCATTTATTTATTTGTCAATTTATTTATTTTCACACTCTCATGACCCGAGTGATTGATTGAATTGTGGGGTTTGACGTCCCAAAACCACGCTATGATTCTGAGAAACGCCGCTGCGGAGGTCTCCAGAAATTTCGGCCACCTGAGGTCATTCAACGTGCACTGACATCGCACAGTACACGGGCCTCAACATTTCGCCTCCATCGAAATGCAGCCGTCACAATATTTCTCCCCTATCGAAATGCGGCCGCAGCGGCCAGGTTTCGATCCCGCGACCTTCGGATCGGCAGCCGAGTGCCATAACCAATAGACCACCGTGGCGGGGCCTCTCATGGCCCGAGGGCATTAGACAGAGGAGTCGTTTAACGTTATGTTATTGATCGCAACTTTTAGTAAGCGTTGGTGGTAACGTAACGATGATGTCATGATGATGGTGATGATGATGTAAGTACTGATCGATGGATATACAATGTTATGGTGTGTGCAATGATCTTTTTGAGCTATAGATCTATTGTACATAGCTTTCGGCGATTTTCCCAGGTTACCATAAATTCGACGTATGTGTCCAGCACAGCGAAGAACTGCCCACTAAATTTGGCTTAGTAATATCCCGAAGCCACACAGGGGCCCCACGTATTCGATGGCGTGCAGTTTGCAGTCTATACACGAATGCAACGCAAATGCCTCGGAAATAAGAAAATTAAAATGTTGTGCACGTTCTTTATTTTATTCCTTGCTCTGTCAGGATCTCAATAGCGCCACACGCAGCTCTGAATGGAGGCATCGGGTATTGCACCAGTACTAGTAATTGCAGCGTGTGTGTAGTTACACAGAACGTGCTATGACCAGCAAAAATTTGTCGCCCCTCCTTTCTACACTTAGCACGCTTTACCGCACAAAGAAGTTGTAGGGCGGCGAAGCCAACCCCGCTTGCGATGTAGTGCGATGCGTTATCGCGAGTTCCACGTCCGGGTAAAAGATAACGAGCCGAAGCCGTAGATAACAAAGGTCACGCACAAACGTGGCGCCTTTCCCTCTTATTACACCCGTTTGTAGAAGAGAGGGTCTCGCGGTGAGGTGCTGTTGCTGTCCCTCAAAGCGGAATATTTTCCTAGCTTGCTGTTTCCCTTTCGCGCGCGGTATTTCTATACCGCGCGCTGTTCTATAGGGCTGTTCTATAGGGAAATTTATGGCCGTGTCTGCACACACGGGAGGACTGGTGCGAAAATTCGCGAATGTGCCGGTAAAATCGAGGGAGTTGGCGGGTGTGCCGGACTGCAGGTCGGCGTATTACGTGCGATCTTAATGAGAAGCTCACCGTGACGCACAAATAGGCACAAGCATTCTTTTGTTAAAACAGCAGAGCTATTGAGGACTCTAAAGGTATACGCCTTCCCTCACACGAGAGGAAAAGGACGGCTGACTTTCGCCCTTCAACCACAGCTGCATGATAGTGATTATGGGAAGGGCAGTATAGAAATGAATAGATAGATAGATAGATAGATAGATAGATAGATAGATAGATAGATAGATAGATAGATAGATAGATAGATAGATAGATAGATAGATAGATAGATAGATAGATAGATAGATAGATTTATGGGGTTTAACGTCCCAAAACCACGATCTGATTGTGAGAGACGCCGTAGTGGAGGGCTCCGGAAATTTTGACCACCTGGGGTTCTTTAACGTGCACTGACATCGCACAGCACACGGGCCTCAACATTTCGCCTCCACCGAAATGCAGCCGCCGCGGCCGGGATTCGATCCCGCGACCCTCGGATCAGCAGCAGATAGATAGATAGATAGATAGATAGATAGATAGATAGATAGATAGATAGATAGATAGATAGATAGATAGATAGATAGATAGATAGATAGATAGATAGATAGATAGATAGAATCGGGTTGCGCATAAGGGAAAGGCGGACCTGCGTTTGCCCTCAAGCCACTCACCACACCGTTGGCCTAAGTCCACTGCTAAATGATCCTGATAGCCATAGTGACAGTGACAAACGATAGCGATAGAGGACTTAGCACCCTTGCCAGTTACGTCACGGTTAGCGATGAAAGCAGAGCTTCGCTGTTGTTCCCACGGTTTTGGAATTTGCTTGAATTTTTCTTTTTCGTCGTGCTGCACCGCACGCCTACCATGTACTACTGCCGTTTTAGGCTCCGCACACCAGAAACAGTGTCGTCGTGTAAATGGAGTGTCATGTTCGCGGAGGTATTACTTTCTTTTCCCCCTCTTCCCATGTTAATCGCGCCACCGTTCGAGTATTTTTTAAAAAAAACAAACTTCGCCGCACTACAAGAATGCTATGTGGGGTAGCATACAAAATGGGGGAAGGGGACACTTGTCATGGAACGTAACACATTTTGGCCTTTAATAGACCCTTTTATAGTTGTAAAGCGAGCTTTTCCGCGATGCAGCGTTGCCTAACTGATGGCGGCATAGTTAATTCTCCAAACAGCGTGTGCAAGCGCAATCTGCTTGCGATTTTGGGTATGCAAAATGTATGCTCAGCCATTCTGGTACAAAAACATGCACAAAAAGAAAGAAAAATGAGCCTTAGGATGTACAACTGGAATTTTGACAGCGTTTCAATTAAGGCAGTTGTCGCCATTAATTGGGCCAATGTGCAGTGCGGAGAAGCGAACTTGTGAATTATGAAAAGGGCCTATTAACGCGACAGCTTTAAAGAGCTCGTTTCGCAGAAATTCCAGTGTCGGTGTCGGCGTCGTTGGTTGTGAGCGGAAAATCACCGTTGTCCGTGAGGAAAATTCGAGGTGGATGCAAATAAAGAAAAAAGAACCTTCAAGAGCGAGTGGGAATTAAACGTGGGACCGCTCACTCCAGAGCGCGATGCCTTACGCGAACGACCACGTCGCAAACACTGTGATGAACTCTAACGGCTAGTCACTTACATGCGCCATTTCCCGTTGGTGACACTCGCATCTCGGAGGTGTGTCTTGGAGGTGCTTCAGTGTATGTGCCTCCCTGTATATGCTCCCAACTGGGCCCACGACGCTCAGTTGGGAGCATCTGCAGGGACACTAACGGGGCCGTGTTTCCCCGCACCTCATGCGTGGAGCACGCACGAGACGCAGGGGGACGCTCACACTTTGACTTAATAGCGTGGTCGCCTGTGCTTGCGCCTGTGCTCACAACCGTGTAGACGTTCATTCACGCCATGTTGACACGTTTGTGATGGATTCTGTACTGTGTACAAGCGCCAGGCGAACTGCAGTGCCTTCTTCATCGGCGACTTGTGATGGCGCATCGCCACTTTGTACTTTGCCCATTACATTGCAGTAACTCACAATCCCAAGTCCACGAGTAAGGCTATACGATAAGAAGTGTGGTGTCGAGACGCTTACGTGGCTAGGCGACTGAAGAGCACGGCAACCGAAAGAGCGCGCAGTGAGAATGGGACCAGGCATCGCTATGGCGTTGAACTCTTAAAGCTTATGGGTCCATAACTTTTTGAAACTTCGAATATTTCGAATAGAAAAAGTTAGGAGCGAATCGAATAGCAAACGCTATTTTAAAAACTCCTTGACAGTTCGAATATTCGCTCGCTCATATAGTTAGCACCCTCATAGTTTAATAAGATGGGACACAAGCAACTTCCAGGGACGTTCGGTTTGCAAGACTACGCTCCTCGAGGAAATTCCCTCGCTCCTGCGGTTGAGAAGATGACGTCACGACTCTCGATGGATAATACGTCTGCAAGCTCTTAGCGGTGCTAGCGTGAAGCTCGGTGTATAGTAGGTCTACAGGCACGTATACGCGACGGCTCTCAGCGGTGCTCGCTTACTGCCGTATAGTTCCTTCATCGCACGACATTCGGGAGCACGCGACATCAAACACGACACGGAAACGCCGGGAGGGTAATGAATAATCGAATCGGATGCCTGCGCTGCCGTTGGACGCATTACGCACACGCAGAGTGAGAGTCAGCGCGTGGGCTTCTCCGTATGGCAATCCGCGTGGCCTGCAGCCGTCGATATAGTGTTATTGGGCTCGCGGTCTTCTCAAAAATGCAAGCGCGGACGACGACGGCATCTGGCCTCGACTGTCGTGCAAAGCGCACACCGTGCCGACCGGCATCGATTAACATACAGTGGACCGTGGTTGGTGGCCGCATGTAATATGCATTGTATGATCATTTTGCTCCGGTGACCCCTCCCCACCCTACGTTTTTTCTTTCTCCATAGATTGCGCGAAGGTATGACTAGAGAGCGGTCGTAACGGGAAAAAAAAAAGGGGGGGGGGAGGGGGTCAAATGACGCTATAGTGTGAGGACGCGCGGGTGACGCAAAGTCCGACGAGCAAGGAGAGAGTAAGTGTAGTGCATTTAATGTCAGCAAGTGATTTGCAAGAAAAAAAAGAAGAACGTGCGTGACAATTAAGCTCTGAGTAGAAAGTAAGCAGTGAAGTACTTACGTAGCAAGTGAATAAATAAGCAGCGGACGATGGGAAAGTATCAGAAAGGCACGAGACGTTAGCACGAGAAAAAACTGTAAACGTGCATTATATATATATATATATATATATATATACGAACACCCAATTAATTTTTAATTTTTCCCTCTAATGGCGCGTGAATGGAACAAGCTGGATCCCAATATAACAAACAGAACAACAATGTCTACCTTTTTACAACTGCTCTAAAACGAATTACACGCTTCACAATATGAATCATAAACTATAAACATAAACTCCTGCTCAGCCACCCTTTAGCTTCCGAGGATCACGTCGATACCGGACTTTGTCAGTGAGTGGTCCTTTTGCCGAATTATTGCCGGTGAGGCGCGGGTAGGCTTAGGCCTAACCCGACGAGGACGGGCAACATGCCCTTAGTAGACACGGTGATGGGAGAGGAAATCTCTCGCGAAGAAGCGAATCGCCCTGGTTGGACGACAGCGCTGGGCAGGAACAAGAAAGCTCGCCTAGGAATGCCAGTTACGGCGGGCAACGCATCGAACGTGGGCTCGAAGGGAGGCCGCCGCACGGCAGCCCCGCAAGGCGCGATGAAGCGCCTCGCAGCCGCATCGAGGCTCCCTCGTCTACCGAGGGACCACATACGAATCATCATCCGGCCGAGGGACGGACTCGACGTCAGAAAAGTAAGCCAAATTAGGCTCGCGCAAGCTCTTGCTATGGCGGCTGCTTTAGCCCCGGCTGAGACCGAAGGTGACATCGTTTGCCTTAACGTTGCTCAAAACATTCTTGTCATTTCCACACCGGCGCAGAAGAATGCGAACGCGTATGCTGGGATCAAACAGATTCGCATAAGCGAAGGGTTATACAACGTGGCGGCGTATGTTGCGGCCCCCGATAACACCTGTAAAGGAGTCATACGAGGAGTAGACGTCGACATCAGCTGTACCCAACTCCAAGCGATGATTGTCAACCAGCGAAATCCCAAGGCCGTAGAAGCCAAGAGGATCAAGAACACTACCACAGTGGTCGTGCTTTTCGACGGCATGAAGGTGCCGAACTACGTCATGTGCGGTGTCAGTTTACTGCGCTGCACGCTCTACAAGCGGCAAACCGACGTGTGTTACGCGTGTGGAGGCCTGGGCCACAGGGCCGACGTTTGCCCCAACCCAGACAAGAAGATGTGCAGAGGCTGTGGACTCGCCTCCCCACCTGACGATCACCAGTGCTCGCCCACGTGTTCTCTTTGCGGAGGACCTCATCCAACGGCGGACAGAACGTGCAAACAACGCTTTCAAGTCCCCTACGTTGTGCGAAGGAGAAGACGGCGCCGAAAGCGTGCCAACAAAAATCAGCAACAGCCGGCCCAGGGGTGCCGGTCACGTGATTCCAGCGTGGGAAGTTCTCCCAAGCGGGGGCGGTCGGTCACGCCAGCTTACCACCGGCGCAGCCTCTCCAGGGGGCGCTCTCGTTCCAGGGGGCGCTCTCGCTCCAGAGGGCGCTCTCGCTCGCGGGTGCGGATCCAGGAAGCGCCTACCTGGGCGGATCGAGCAAAGCCGAAGACAGCGGCGCCGCCAACAAAGGTAACGCAGGTAGCATTGCCAGAGCACAGGGAAGACCCCAGGGTAGCTAGGTTGATAGAAGAGAATGCTCGCCTAAAGACAGAGCTTCAACAGATGAGGGCTGACCTTGAGTCGCTTCGCAAATCTTACTCATCCCAGGGCGACAGCCAGCAGATGCCCCCACCAGCGGAAGCACAGGCGCGCTCAGGTAAACGCAGGGCCACGCCCTCGCAAGGGGAGTGGGACTCTATGGAGACCGAGTCCAACAGCACAGCTCTGGAAAGCATGCAGCAATCGATAAAACAACTCGCTGACAGCATGGCTACTCTACTACAAAGGGTGTCGTCTCTTGAAAGCACGCAGGCCGCGCTAGCTACGACCCGGTCGTCTTCGCAAGGTCCGAACAGGGCGCCGTCACCTGCAGGCGCATTAGCAGTACACCCGGCGCGGGAGAGGCAAATTCAGAGCAATAATCATGGCGGGCAACACTAATGAGCTTGTCGTTTGGCAGTGGAACTGTGCCAGTTTCAAAAGGCGCAGGGCTCCGCTGCAGCAGTTCGTCGCTTCTCAGGCGGTCAAACCGCACGTAATTATCTTACAAGAAACTCTCGGTGAAGCGCTAACCTTCCCGGGCTATCGAGTTGTCTCGGTGCGCGAGGAGGGAAAGCGGGGTTTGGCAACCTTGGTCGCAAGAAAATGCTCCTTTCAGGAACACAAACTACAGCTGGGCAAAAACAGGGCGGAGGTAATTCTGGTAGAACTCATCCCGAACAGCTGGCTCAGAAACAGCGTATTTATTCTGAATGTCTACAGCTCGCCGTCGGACATCCGGCAAGCGTTCGCTTCGATCATGACAAAAGCGGTGACTCTGGCTAAGGGGGCCCCCATCGTGGTAGCGGGAGACTTTAACGCTCCGCACGACGCTTGGGGCTACCTTAGGCGAACACCCAAGGGCAATAATCTCCTACAGGCGGTATCGGACTGCTCATTGGAACTGATTACGGATCCGCGGTTCCCGACAAGAACGGGCACGTCGGTAGCCCGAGACTCGACTCCGGACTTGGCGTTCGTCAAGAACGTTCGTACAGCAGGGTGGCAAAATCTGCAAGAGAATCTAGGCAGCGACCACTTCGTGGTGGCTATTACCCTAGGTGTCAATGCGGCTCCCCTCAGGGAATTTAAGGTAACGGACTGGGATGCCTTTCGAAAATTGCGAAGGGAGGACCAAGCTGAATACGGCAGCTTAGAGAGCCTTCTTGCAAGGCTCAAGGAGGATGTTAATGCTGCAACCAAGGTTGTAAAAACGGACCTGAAAGTTGATCGGATGGATTCTCACCTCGCGCACCTCTTAGAGGCCAAAAATTCCATCCTAGCCCGGTGGCGGACGCAGAGGCTCAATCGCAGACTCCGAAAGAAAATTGCGGAACTCAATCGCGAGATCGAAGCTTATTCTATTGAACTATCCAAACAGCAGTGGGACGAAGTATGTTCTTCGGTTGATGGACAGATGAGAGTGGGGGGCAAATGGAACCTCCTTAAACAACTACTTGATCAGTCGCAATCCAAAGGTAACCAGAGATTCGCTATTGACAGAATTGTACATAGTGAAAAGGCGAAAGGTGTGTCTGAAACAGCCCTTCTGCAAGGGTTAGCGGATACCTATCTTCCGCTGGGTCCTTCCGGTGACGCGGACTATCCTCGTTACCGGGGGGGAACGGTGGCGGAGCTGGACGCACCTTTCACTGAACCAGAAATTTGGGAGGTTCTCCAGGAGCTCAACGGACGCTCTGCACCGGGCCCGGATGGAATCTCAAATAGGCTCCTACGTAACTTGGATAGTAAATCCATCCAGAAGCTAACCGAGGAAGTCAACAAAATCTGGGAGACGGGGCTTGTCCCCGAATCCTGGAAGACTGCCTCCGTGGTGCTTATTCCAAAGCCAGGGAAACCTTTAGCACCGGAGAACATGCGGCCGATCTCGCTTACGTCCTGCGTAGGAAAGGTGGCTGAACATGCGATCCACAATAGGGTGTCCCGGTACATCGAAATTCACGAGCTATTTCCGCAAAACATGGTGGGATTTAGGCCTGCCCTATCTGCACAGGACGTCATGCTCCTCATTAAGAGACAAATTATCGACAACTACACCAGAGATACTAGAGGCATACTAGCTCTAGACCTGGCCAAAGCTTTTGACAGCATCTCTCACAAGTTTGTGCTTGAGGCAGTCTCGGATATGTGTCTGGGACAACGTTTCCACGCATACGTTAGCTCCTTTCTCAGGGAACGCAGGGCTTCCATTAAGATCGGCCAACTAAAATCCGCGGAATTTACCTTGGGAGCGAGAGGCACTCCACAGGGGGCCGTCATCTCTCCTCTGCTCTTCAATATTGCCATGAAGGGCCTCTCCGAGCGACTCGCCACGGTTCGCGGGATTAACCATGCTCTCTACGCGGACGATATCACTGTGTGGTGCATGGGAGGGTCCGATGCCGAGGTAGAGCAGGCACTTCAACAGGCACTCAACGTCACGGAGGGCTTTCTAGTCGGTTCGGGATTGAGCCTGTCGCCTGCCAAGTCCGAGTTGTTACTTTACCGACCCACCCGACAAGGGATGAGGAACCTCACTCCTCTAGAGCAGATTCCAATATCTCTATACACACGTGACGGGCAGAGAATCCCCAGGGTAGACTGCATCAGGGTGCTCGGACTGTTGCTGGAGTCGAAGGGGCGCAACTCGCAGATTATAGCTCGCATCACTTCCAAGACGGAGAACATGCTTAGGCTCATACTCAGGGTCTCGAACCGCAGGGGCGGGCTGAGCGAGAGCAATCTCCTTCGGCTCTACCATGCGTTTCTCATGAGCCACATTAATTACGTCGCTTCGGCGCTGCACTGGTCCAAAAGGGAAGAGGCAAAAATCGACGCACTGAATGCGCACGAGTATAAAGCGAGTTCTAGGGTTGCCTCTCAGCACGAGCACCGAAAAGCTCATACAACTGGGCATGCATAACTCCCTCTCGGAGGTGATCGAGGCGCAGAAAATGGCTCAGGTAGTGCGCCTGTCGTCCTCGCAGGCCGGTAGACGTATCCTGGAGTCCATTGGCTGCGGTCTTACACAGATTCGCGAACGTAAAGTGACTCTACCGTCTTCTATCAGAGGTACATTTGCCGTAGCTCCACTTCCCAGGAATGTCCACCCGCAGTACAATGTAGGACGCCGCATAGCTCGGGCCCGTTCCTTATTGAAGTCAGTTGCAGACAGCCCGGACCTCGCTACGTTTGTCGATGCAGCACAGTACGGGCGTTCTGATCGCTTTGCAGTGGTCTCAGTCGACCATAGTGGCAAGCTCCTATGTGCTGCGTCGGTTAGAGACGTTTCGGCAACGATTGCTGAGCAAATTGCCATTGCTGTAGCAATGAAGGACGTATCGCGTCCAAATGTCTTCACGGACTCGCGGTCCGCTGCCAGAGCTTTCGCCTCGGGCTCGATCTCGCGGGAGGCAGCAGCTATCCTCGGCAGCGAGGGGGCTGCCGGGTTTCACACCATAACATGGTTCCCGGCCCACATGGGGGCCAACGTACACCCCGATGTCCCCAACGCCAATGAGTTTGCCCATGACCGTGCGCGAGGTTTCACTCACCGCGGCGGTCCCGGCGAATTCGCGGGCGGGGATGCCGGCAGGTACAGGGACCCGCTCCTCACTTTTCACGAGATCGTGACTCATTATCATCTCTCTCGGAGGGTCTTTCCACTTCCTCACCCTAAACTCACTCGTCCGCAGTCTTCGGCCTTCAGGATGCTCCAAACGGGGTCTTTCCCTTCGCGAGGCAGGTTTAGTAACTTCTCGCCCAATGTTGAACCGCATTGTCCGAACTGCGGAGAGGCTTACTGCTCACTAGCTCACATGCTCTGGCAATGTCCTGCGTTACGTGACACAGAGTTCAGCAAAGAAGAGGACTGGGAGGAAGCCCTGAGAAGCGGCGACCTTTCGGTTCAACTTCGGGCTGTCCAGAGAGCCTGCGAGAGGGCGGAGGGCCACGGTCTTCCTGTCCCTGCGTGGGAGCGGCCCGCAACTGCTACAGGATCCCCCTAAAAGGGGACGTCCAACTGCAGTTCCTCAGGACAAAAATAAAGTTCTGTGCCTGCCTGCCCTTTAGCACTTTTTATATTTTAAAGGCTTTCTACCTTCTTTTCTGACATGTTGCTTTTTAGATTCTGGTTTTCTCGTTGTTGTTTTTATTTACTAACACCAGAACGATGTCAACTTTGTGAAATCCCAGTTAAATCATTTTACAGTATGTACCTTCCTTATTATGCCAAGGGTCTATTTATTGCTAGTTAAACCACCATACAGTATATACCTTCCTTTTTATGCATTATTAATGTGATTGGTCTATGTATTGCCTCGTGTTCAATGTGCATTCCATTAACCTCTTGTATTATTCTTGATGGTCCCTGAGTGCTGTGTTTTTTTTTCTTTCATTTCTGTTCTCTCTTTTATTTTTTTGCATGCAAATTGCCAACCTAATTTCATTGGCTATTGTTGCTCATTAGGATCACTCCATGTACTACCGAGTATTTGCTACTGTATATTAATCTTTTATGTTGTAATGCATTTCCTATTACATTTCTATTATAATTACTGTTATATTTTCTTTACACATCGGTATTGTTTACATCTGTACATGCCCTCTCTGTAATGATCCCAGATGGGATCGACAGTATAAATAAATAAATAAATAAATAAATAAATAAATAAATAAATAAATGCAGTAAATTTGTGTAAGGTTCAACGTGATTTACGCCACAGCCTTGTCTTGAGACAACCGGCCTTCATATGAGTTTTTTTTAAAATCAATGTTAGAGGATAACAAGGTGTGCAAAAAGCTTTCTGTTGATGTTTTTTCTAGTGGAAATAAGTTGGCCTGAAAAAAAAATAATAAAACGTGACCGCAACGGCAGCGCATGTATGCCTACAATGCAAACACGTAGCGTTCGTACAGTGTAAGTGGCACGATATCCGTGACGGTGTTGCCCACTAACAAACATGACTATACCGAAGAAAAGAAACAACAACAAAAAACTGTCAATATCTGTGAAAAGTCTACATTTATGTATGTTCTGTGTGCTTGTCGTTGTGGGCGACTCGCACGTGCCACTTTCCTGTTAAGTTGTGACAGGCTGGATTCAACGACACGCTCTTCGTTGTGGCCACCTAAACGGAGAGTCTTAGTAATTCTAAAGCTGGCACCGACAATGGGGCACTCCTTTAAATACTTTATACGCTGCCTGCATAGACGTAAATACATGTTTTAATTCAACGTCGTACTTACGAACACCGCACGAGGTAAAACGAGAACAAGCAGACCCGGCATCGAGATTTTAATTCCTCGGCACGCGCCACGCGTGCGTCCAGATGTCCGCAGCCGCGGGCGTATTTTCCCCGCTAACGACAGGGAAGCGTCATAGCTATCCGCATCGAGCGAATGGCGCCGTTATGCGACCAACTCGAACCGTATGGTCTCCCCCCGCACAACGGTCCCTGCTATGCCTATAGCCGCGGCTGCATAGGACTAGGGGGCAGACGCTTGCATACGCCGTCACCGACCCACATGTCGATCCCGCCGATGCAGCACCCTTCTTTCCACCCACCTCTCCGGTCCGAGCATATAGAGGGTAGTGGCACAGTCCCTAAGCACTTTGGTAGCAGGAATAACGGCGTGCTGATACCGGGTATTGAAGGCAACTCCGAACCTATGGACTGCAGAGAGGAAAGAAAGAAATGTAGAGATAGCGAAATAAAATAAAATGGCGCATAGGGTGGGGAGCGTCAGATTGAGGAGAAGAGGGACAGATTGAGGAGAAGGAAATACAACAAAGGCTTGGGAGAGTAAGTGAAGCGGTGCGAGAGTTTCCTGTTAAATTGGAAAGGCAGGAAGGAGGGTAAGGCTTTTAATTGGTGCTTGCGGTAGTGAAAGTTTGAGAGAGACTGCTAGAGAAGGTTACAGACGGCTGAAATTGGAGAAGAGAAGCAGACGGGAAGAGTGAAAGGACAAACACGGTTCAGGAACGCCAGATTTCATATCTGAAAGTGCGAGGCTGAAAAAAGGAGAGAAAGAGGAAGCCAGGAAAGCACGGCTACTGTCTTATACTCGTGGAGGGGGCGGCGGCAGAGAGGAGACAGGTTACGGCATCGTTGTTTGCCGACAGCTACGCGTATGGTGACGAGAGAAGGGTAAAACAAACAAAAGCGTCGAGAGATAGATCGAGAGAGAGAACGCGTGGATTCCCCTCTGCCACTCTTCCCCACGTTTCGCTTTCGCTTCTCGTTTTGCTAGCTTTTACGAGCTCGCGTTCTCGTAGATCGCGCTCGTACCACGATCCGCCAGCAGAAGAAACCGTTATAGCTGGCCACTCTCAGTTCAAAAGCGGCGGCCGATGGGGGAACGGCCACATTAATACATGCAACCGCCGCCACGGGGTCTGAGGTGGCAGCGCACGGTGGGGGTAAGGGAGGAGGAGGAGGGATGGCGATAGCATTCAATGGTTCTCGAGCGTCGGCAGCTGCACCATCTGCCAGCAGCGTCGAGTCGCGTGGCGTCCCGCCGTCACGTGACGGCAGTCGACGCTTGTCTTTTGGTTTTTGGATAGCGATCAGCGAGAGAGAGGAGGGGAAGTGGTGGCAGGCTCATACAATCCTGTTTCTCTCCCTCTCTCTCTTAATCTCTACGCTGCATCAAGCTATCTCTCTCTCACTCATTACTGTACGCTGTGGCGAGAAGCGAGACGATTACGCTACGGGGCCACGCTTGCTAGCGTAGTGTGTGGACTATGGCGTACGTGTTGGTCGCGTAGGATGATACGGTGGGTGGCGGTGTGCTTTCGCCTCCGTCCGTCGTGTATTCTTGACAGTTTTGAGCAAATAAGAAAAGAAAAAAAAACGCGCGTGCGGACAAAACTATAGCGATGCGCGGTCACGGAACTAAAATAAAGGGACGAAAAAGGACTCGATCCAGATGAAGCGATAATGGAGGGAAGTGGATCGAGGATGGGCGCCGAGGTGGGGCCGGGGATCGAGCTTTGTTTTTCACTTTCGCCCTTAAGCGTTTATCGTTTTATTTTGTGTGTACACCCTTCTCCCATCAACCCGACTTGGTTGAGTGGTCGGGACCAATTTCTGCCCTCCGTATCGGCTACACGCTCGACTGACGGCGTGGGGAGAAAAAAAAAAAACAAGAGGATAAATTTGATTGGGGAACGCGTCGGCCTTCTGGCGCAGATTATCTCGCGAGCATATGCGGTGGAACGTTCGGTCTACGTATATACATCCCTGTGCAGCAGTTGGTCGAGACGTGTTGCGCCTATCAGAGAAAACGCCTTGTTATATGCGAGCTGCGGTTGAAGGACCAAGGCGTTCATATACAGGTCGGAATCTGCGTTGTTACTCTTGGGGCGTTTAACGGAAGTAGTAGATTAGATACAACTAGGTAAGTGATTTGGTAGGCTCATTGGCAACCGATGCGATTAGCCGGGCGTAGGGTGTCGGCGATAGCTCGGACACCAGCTTAGCGCAATGACCAGAATTGCACAGCTATCCGTGTGCCTCTCTCCGGCGCAAAGCGGCGTTTCGTCGTATGAGCTGTATTTCACTAGGCTGCGTTGCCATATGTTTGTAATGTTTCGGAATATTTATCATTTCGCTACTGTGAGGGCTTTTATGCACGGTTAATGGTTGTGCGCTTCTATCGAGGCTTGTTCTGGCGTCCATACGTATATATGTCATTGCGTCAGATAGCGTTGTGAGCGTTTTCATGTCACGCTACTTTTGTTGTCAATGTCGTCGGCTTGACCGCTTATACGGCGTAATTTACTTTAGATCAGCCCTATATACCCACGGCTTTCTCGAATGCGTAAGAATCTGACTGAATGACTAAGTAACCAACCGACAAACTATACAGTGAACTTACACTACAAATCGGTCATTTTATGGCATCTTGTTGTTGACGCCACGACTGAGTAACTAACTAACTAACTAACTAACTAACTAACTAACTAACTAACTAACTGCAGTGAGCGTGCTGTGCAAGGAGTCGCTGTTTCTCCCAAGTTCTCCCTGTGCATTTTAATATCAAAAGCTCGAAAGTTAATTCCGAGGCCTTCTCTGCACAATTTCTATAGCCTCCTTCAGGAATTGTGGTAGACCGCATCAGGAAGGGGGGGGGGGGGGGGTTGCAGCGAATCATTCTCTTGCGTGCGCGTTTTATCCCTCGTATCAAGTGTGTATATGTTCTAGTGCCTGAGTGCTTATCGGTGAGTGGGGCTAACCAAATGCGGTCGCAACACATTTTTATTGAAAGCAGAGTTCGCGAAGTAATAATTTGATAATTTTGTTTTGCTACACACTATGCAGAACAGCACAAACTGCGGGACGCTGAAGCAACGTTGGACACAGCTATTTTTCACTGTGCCGTAGTTTGCGCGTAGTTTGTGCACTGTTCATAAACCGACTAGTCATAATAAAAATACTCGTGCCCTATACTCTACGCGAATAAAACATCAGCATCTCAGCCTTCCTAAAGAGTGACGTTGAGATTAAACAAGTGTCTTGACTTCGTTTGTGTGTCTCTCATATTCTTATATGGTGTTTTGGGGATGTTCAACCCCAGAAATCCGCCGTAATGCTGCCGCCGCGGCCGGGATTCGATCCCGCGACCTTCGGATCAGCAGCCGGGTGCCATAGCGGCTAGACCATCGTAGCGGAGAGCCGTACGTTAAGAAGAAAAAGGATGAAAAGGCAGAGCTGCAGCTATATGTTTTGTGTTTCATAGGCTGACACGTGATGTTCCAGAGCACAGTACTTACAATTGATTTAAGCGCTGAAGCGCTGGTGCATTGGAATCTTAGCGAGCATGCTTGCTCAATACACAATAAGGGATTTCCCCCTTCTCTCTCTCTCCTTTTTTTCTTTTTTAACGAACGGAAGCAAAGCACCGCCTCTGAAAAAGTCCCAGCGAAAATTCACGCTCACGAACACTGGCCTGAATAAAAAGTTATAGCTCATTTGCGCAAATATATAAGGAAAGCAAACATTCATTTGCCACTCCGTTTCCCTATGAGTGGGCACAGCCTGCATAGAAGCCCTTGATCAAAGCTGTCATTTAGTCGGCTTGCCGCAGGCACTTTACGGTACACTGATTCGATATATTTGTGCGCCGCCATTTTTGCGTCGTCTAACTCTTTGGATTTGCCGTCAGTACCGTTTTCAGGCAGTTGTACCCGCAGCCAGACTAGTTATTTTTGCAAGCGTGCGTATGTGTGCTTGGAGAGAGAGAGAGGTAGGAGGGGGTGTAGTTGCTCCTCCACCACACACAAACAAAAAAAGAAAAGGAAAAAAATTCACGTCGCGCATCCTGGACGGGGTTTTCTTTTAGCAGCGACAGGCTTGCATTTCCACGATCCAGACGGCCCGTGGACATACAGCCACTCAGGGACTAGATCTAGAAAATACCATTTACTGATAAACGCGGTTGTGCGTCACAGCGTTTCGGCGTGAGCGTTGAGACACGGCACGTGTTGTGTAGAGACCCTCAAGGGCTCGCGTCTTCATGGCATGAAGATATCAAAATGCCGAGTTGGTGAAATAACTTTCAGTAAAACGACGTCGAATTAAGCACAAGGACGTAAGGAATAAGGAACTGGGAAATATGAGGCACTCGCGTTGGTCGGTGCTTTCATGTGCCCTTGATTGTATCAGCTCTTTCTCTTTTCCTCTGTTTTTTTCTTTTCGTGTTGGTCGAATTGCTCCACTGATTTTTTTTTTTTTTTTGGCCCGCGAATTCTTCGATGACGGTATCGGGCCCCCATCGACAACTTCAATTACAGACAAGTCTCAGACCACGCGCTGTGGTTCGTGAGCGCGTTCCAAGTGCCGCTGCGTGTGGAACGTGCTCGGCGATTCCATCACGCGTGGCCAGAGTGTGCAAAGTACGGAAATGTATTTTGGTTAGGAAGCAAAACATGGACAAAAGGAACAAATGAGACAAAGACACAGTACGCACAACAAACTGCGGGTCTTGAGCTCGATTCCTCAATTTGGGGCGCCAATCCATCAGCTTGTGGTGCTACACACATACGCTACGTATAATTATTGGAATCTATACGATTATAACGTTTCGATTCTCAAAAACTTCCTGTTCGCTTTGACGCTACCTCCTACGACTCACTACGTAACCAGCGCTTGCAACCTTTCCGCCGAAGCCTTCCTGTGGGGAGATCGTTCGACAACACAAACTTATCGGCGTCTACGGCTTTAGTTCATTAGTGGAGAGACAGAAGAAAGAAAGAAAGAAAGAAAGAAAGAAAGAAAGAAAGAAAGAAGAAAGAAAGAAAGAAAGAAAGAAAGAAAGAAAGAACGCGTGGCGCTACATTGGATTACAGCACACTGTAGAAGGGTACACAACAGTGGGAAAAGTGGACAGCGCCATCAAACACCTCCGCGTTCGCTCTGCCACTCAAGAGTGCAGGCGTGAGAGCTCGAAAAGCTCACCCAACGGTTCCCAACGGCGCGTCACGACAAGAGTGTGGGAGATAGGGAAGATACAGCTTTGTGGGAAACGGGGGGCTTTGCTCCGTGCCCGAGGGAGCCACTTGGCCACGCCATTCCCCCCCTTCCTATCACCTCTCTCTCTCTCTCTTCCCTTCTGGACTGTATCCCACTGCAGTTCCCTTATCGCTGACGCCCATCACTCAAAATCCTCCGACCAGAGGCGCCGCGCAGTCGCTTCGACCACGGCACGAACACAAACGACCGTGGCCAAGCGCGTAGGCACGTTAGTTCGGACAGCTCGCCTGAAATCATCGTATAGGACAACCACGTGTCCCGGATTAAGTTGGCCGAAGCCCCCTCCCCTAACCCTCTTCTTGTATTGTTCACGAACTGCCCCACACTGCCATTTTTGGTGACTCTGCATGCACATGCCACATCGTCAAGTTCCTTCTGTTTTGCTTGCTGACCTCTTTTGTGGCAGGTTGGCCGTAGCAGGCGCAGGAAGCCTGCAAGCTAAAGAAGCAATCTTCGCTTATTCCTGCTTTTGTACGTCTAGGGCCAAGTAATTTTTTTCTTAGCTACAGTTTTTTTCATGCCTTAATGTTTGAATTTTGATAAGTGATGATCCTACCTTATCTTTCTGTCCTCAATATCGGTCCTCTGAAAGCTGAATTATGCGAGGGCTATGTCTACACGTGGTTCTGCTTTGGCAGTAGAGCGTGCGGCCCCTAGAAAAGAAACAAAGTTGGATTTTCTATATCGGCATAGATGGCACCCCCCCCCCCCCCTTCCATAGAGTTTATTGAGCGGTGCCAATGCATGCAGTTACTTATCGCACATAATTTCAGGCTTCCTGCATCGCCTTTTCCCCTGAACTGAAGCAAACGGAAACAAATCACTCACACACACAAAAGAGTCATTTCGAAACGACGACGTTCCCGTTATCGTTCTTCCCAAGTTTCTACAATATCCGATAGGGAGAAGGATAGCGTTGTGCAAGGGCTGCACGTAGTTGATTTTTGAGACACTTCGAAGTTTTCGAACGGGATCATTCTTGTTTTATATTCACATTGTTTTTTTTTTTTTAGGATAGCGTTGCAACGAGCGCACGCAGTGTTTGCGCACTCAATCAGTGTAGAAGCCGACATGTTGTGGCTGTTCCGATATCATTGCAATGGCACGGACACCTTCTTCGATTTCTTTTTTGAGTGTGTAGTGTGTTTAGAGATTATACTGGGAGATTTGTCCATTAGACCTAGTCCCTGCATTTCCACACTAAAATGTATACGATAAGCCTGTGTTTCTTTCTCGCTAATAATGTAGAGAAGAGGACGAAGTAGGACTAAAACTTTAATATAGGTATTTATGTGCCAAAGTTGAGGAAAACAACAACTTTAATATAAATATCAGCAAAAAAGAAAAGCTATGGCCATTTGGGATCGAACTCTCGCCGCTTGATTTCGTTATCGCGAGAACATCGTTTGTGATGCTTCGAAAGCTCGTTTGAGTTCAACAAATAAACAAAATGTCTATGTCTGTATCTTTGAAAACACCGCAAAATGTACGAATTGTTGCACTTAACTGTTTTGATCGAGTCATCCCTATCTTTACGTGAAGCGGCAACCCGGTATACTTGACCAGTGCTATTTGACACACGTGTGGGCCCGAGTCGGTTACTCTTCCCGTACTGATCCCGTTACGATAACACTTACTGGTGCATTTCGTTCTTTACAAAACCACCGCCGCATATGTCACTTCAGGCTTCGGGGCAATGCTTCTTGTGCGCTGCAGTAAAGTTACTGTGCCGGTAGTTATCGCAGCTGCAGCCTGTACGAATGAATCCAGAGGCGGCGCTCCGGCGCGGCTGTTTCTGCTGAGTATGATTTATTTATTTATTTATAACACCCTCAAGGGCTGTAAGGCATGAAAGAGGGGAGTGGTTAAAAGTACAGAAACAAAAAGTACAGTGAACTCAAAATATACAATTCTTCTCCAAAATACACAAACAAGTTAGTTGAAAAGTAAACAAACGAGCGCAGTGTGAATGCAAATAACAGAACAATTCACCTGGTTATACAATGTTAGCTAATGCTTCGCAAAAATCTTTGTGGTTCGTAATCGTTGCGACACTTGTGGGAAGGTGGTTCCACTCCTGGGATGTACGCGGAATAAACGACTGAAAGAGACTTATACTGGTGTCATACGGGCGTTTCGAAGGCCTTCGAACCGATAGTCAATCGACTCAAAGGTCAAGTCTGAGCTGCTACACGGGCGGTTTCAATGGCCGTCGATTCAATAGTCTATCGAGTCAACTGAGCAGCCCACAACTCCTTTGAGATTTCGAAGGCCATTGAACGACGGAAGCGGAAGCGGCGCGAGCTCCGAGACTTGGCGCACCGGCAGCTCCCGCGCGCGCTAGTTTGTGAGGCCATGGCCCTATTTATGTCGTTGTATCAATAAGTAGAATCTTACACCTGTGAAAAATATTCGAACGTGCCGAGAGGCCAATGCTCTCACAACATTGCATTAGTTCTAGATCGAATACGCCGTCACTAGTATATAAAACAAACGCCATGCAGCTGGTGGGAAACACTACGTGTAGCGCCATCTAGTGCCTATGAATCAAACTACTTTTGAGGCTCACGCTATGGACTTAGGCTTAGCAGTGTCAAAATCGGCACGTTTTCCGAATAACGACTGCAAAACGTCGCGCATACTTTGTCCCTTTTGGTACATGAGATTAAGAGAAGGCTCAATTTAAAGTTTGTTTCTTGTCGTCGGTGCGAATAGCAAGCAACTAGTGCTAATTGGAATTGAAGCGGGTGCCTTGGTTGCCGCCATGTTGTTGCGAAATCACTGGGCGACTCAACGGCCGTTCAAAACTGCCGTGTAGCAGCGCCAGGATGTACTTTGAGTCGATAGAGTTGTGGGCTTTTCGAAGGTCATCGACTCGAAGGCCTTCCAATGTGCCCGTGTGACACAGGTATTAGACATATCTGCTTTAGGGACTGTAGAGCGAAACTGTGGACGTTAAACGGGTGGGAGTAACCAAACGGAGTCCGAGTAGTGGTTAAACTCAGGACAAGAGTAAAATTAAACCCTCTGCTAATTATAGTAGACACTGCTAGTCACTGCTAGGTGGCGTGAGCAGCGACCCCGATCTAAAGGGTTCAACCTTATCAATCCGTCCATCCATGCACCCTCGGAGGGGATAACGCGGTGTAAAAATACCGTGGGGGGGGACAAGCTGCGAGTCCAAGAGCGCGCACTTTGCCCCGCTGAATCGGCAAAAGGAAAGGGTGTCGTACTGCAGTGACCCTCACCCTCTGGAATCCCGCTCTCGTGTCGCTTGAAACGTTTTAAATGCGGAGCATTTCTTAGTCGCACGATGTCGCGCTTCGACGTCGGCGGCGCCGTCCACACCCCCACTGCGCATGCTCGGCTCGTCTCGTGCCGGCCCACCGGGCGTCCAGCAAGCCGAGCATGCGCAGTGGGGGTGCGGACCTCTCCCCCGTACTCCTCTCCCTCGAACGCGGGCGGTGTGTATATAAGCGGCGGAGCGCGCGTTCGGAATTCAGTCAAGGGCGTCTTTGCGGACCTCTCCCCCGTACTCCTCTCCCTCGAACGCGGGCGGTGTGTATATAAACGACGGAGCGCGCGTTCGGAATTCAGTCAAGGGCGTTGAATAAGATCTGAGAATGGACAGCGTGTACGCGCGTTTGCGAAAGTCTGACCCCTTCGTGCTCGTCGGAGACTTCAACGTCGACATACGCAAGGACGATTGGTTAGTCGACTACATGTGCACTCGACACGGGCTGTACTGCGTGTCCAACAACAACGTCGACAACGGCAACCAGCCCACCACCATCCACGGCAGTTGCATCGACCTCGTCTTCACCAGTTACGCAATTGCACGACCGCTCCTCAAAGACCCCTTGACAGTGCACTTTAGCGACCACAAAGCAGTCACCCTCTCCGTCCAATACAACGACGGCCCAAGCGATAAAGACACATTTTAACTTTACACTCCTTGCCTTCGCTTCTCCTTCATTCAATAAATAAGAATAATAAAGACGAAATAACAATTAAGCGTTCCCAAACCATATCCAATTACGCAACATTCACGCGATACCCCCCCACTCTGCGACGCATTTACTCGAGTTCCCCCCGTGGGAAGATGCGGGCGGCACTTTTTTACCTCGGCTAACAATGGACCAATTTAAGGGAAAAAAAATTGTAAAATTCTTCCTATTGGGCACTTCAGGGCCTCCAGTGTACAACTGGAATGTGCCATTTGGCCTGGTGAGGGGGCCTTCTAATAAAAGCACAAGCACAGTTATGGCTTGTCAGCACACCATCCAAGTGAGTAAATGCTCAGATGACCAATAATGCTTGAAAGACAACATATCAATTCTCAAATAACGAGCGACGAACGCATTCGGTGGTCTTAGCCCCGGAGAGCACAACCTTTGCAGAGACACTTTTGTATATAGAGTACGAACTACACCGACCGGAACAAAAGAGCCACAGAAAGCAAATCACCTTGTTTTTCCAGAAATGGAAATCAAAAGGATTCAGTCACTTTAATGGTGACGGCAGGCCCGTTCTGACGTCTTTATCCATTTGTATCCTCTGAAGACTCGTCGCCAGTTTCACTGTGTATTAACGAAGGGCCGCTTATAGGGAAATATGTGGTTGATCCTTCTGTTATATAGGAATCGGTATAGCATGAAAGTGAAACCTGTCTTCGCACATAAGCGGCAATATGGCGAACGGAGGGGCGGGAGACGGGTCGGGTACACTCGACATGTGAACCCCTTGCATGTTCACATCAGGGGCACCTAGAAGCCGCACAGAAATCCTCGACAGCTTCACACAAGCGAAAGCTCTCGAATGACTCATATTTCTCCGGAGACACAGTGTTGAACGCGCCAGCATTTTGCGCAAACGCCAGAAACCAGGAGCGTTTCCCAAACGGTGAAACCTTGCAAGCAAAATTTAGCTGCTTGTCAGCGGATCGTTTTGTGAACACACACTTCGCTGTACGAAAGGCGCATCATTTGTGGTCAACGGCCGTCTACGCGTTCCTGGACAGAGCGGGTCACAACGCAAATGGCTGTCATATGCGTCACAGAAGATCAATTATGTAGCGGCCGCGGCTGAAGCAACGCGCCGTCAGGACGCCGGATAGACGCGTCATAACTACTGAAACTGCTAACTACCGGCGCGCATATTAACGCGACAATTTGCGACTTTCGCTCATCGTTCCTAGGTGGCGGTACCACCGTTGAGAACCGTGCGGTAAAAGGGAGGTGATGTTAATTTAAGAGCAATTTTGCTCTTTTGTTAAGTACGTTTGCTTTAACCGAACATCGATTAGATGCACATTCTAAAGCGGCCTATTAAATATATAAGGCCCGTATTATCCTCCACAATTCCATTCTGTCGGTGGCGTGGTTCAATAAAGAAAGAAAAAAAGTCGGTGGCGTGGTCCAGAATAGAACCTCTGGCGGCCTTGAAGGAATTCTAGGTGGACAACACCACTCCAAGTAGGACTGATGGCATGTCTTGTGCACTGCATTGAAGAATTTAATTGTATATGTGTTGTGACATGTTTTCTCTGTACATTGTCTAAGACCAGCAATAAAAAAAAAAGTCGGTGGCCTGGTCGGTAGCGCTTTCAGCTCCTACCTCCACACCCTGGCTGGTTGTGGGTACGAATCCCTGTGGGTAGTACCAGGACCCTGGTAGTACCTTTTCAATCTGAAAGAAGTTTTTATTTTTTCAGACATCTACTTCCGTTACGGAAGTATGTCACAGATTTCTTGGTAGACCCCGCATAAAACACTTTCATGTTAGAAAAAGGAAAAACACGGAGACTGTCTTCGTGTATCATATATAAAACTCCGCCGTAAAGGCTCTCACTAAACACACGCACACACAAGTAAGCGGACCAAATTCGTGCCACGGCATGCATCCTTAACGACGAACAAAAGCTTCTGCCAGATTTAGGGGAAGTCGGTAGAAAAAAAAAGAAAGAAAGAGGGAAATGCTTGCGCTTGAGCGTGAGCTCTACTCAGGGACATCCTTTCCTCGACGTGTCGGTTAACACTTTCTGACAAGGCGAGACGAACGCCTGTCACCTGGACACGTGATGCTGTGGCGCTCGAACGTCCATAGCCTTTCCACATGTGCATCCCCATATGCAGAGAGCGCAGCACTGCTCAGGAGAGAAAAAATAACACATAGCCGAATAAAAAGAAAGAGGGAGCTTTGCGCATCCCTAAGCGCTGAAAACACTAGTAAGAAACAACAATAGTGAAAGAGGGAAGCTGATGGGAACCGTAGGCTGCGAATGAGAGGAAGGAGGCAACGCAGGTGATATTGCGACTACGTGAGTGATTCGTAGTTGACCCTTCCTATCGTTATGTTACTTTCCTTTTGCTTTTTTATTGGCGCTTTCTTTCTCTTTTCCTCCTCCCCCCCCCCCCCCCTCATTCTTCGTGACCGTTCTCGTCACTGACTATTGCTTTCCTTTTTTTGTCAGCTTTGATTGCGAGCTGTCAGTTCCGATGTGCGCTTAATCAGCATCGGCCTCACCGTGGGTGCCATTCTTTTGTTTGGTTCTTTCTTTTCCCCGATATTGGCGTTCTAGGGACTCATCTCTCGTATAATTTCTTTCCCCTCTAACCTGCGTAAGTCGTCTCCTCCCTATCACGCATCTTTCCCTTCTATCCTGCATAAGTCATCTCCACCACACGTGGATATCATGTCGTGCCTTTTTTTTTTTTTTCGCCGTCATATTTCCATCGCATGGTCATTTCGTGAAACCGTCTTGGCAAGCTATAGCCTGCGGCGAAGATGAAACGGGGAAAAAAGGTAAAAGTGCACGAAGCGAGAAAGAAGCCTTTACAAAGGAGAGCGTCGAGGAAGCGCGGCTTTGTACGAAGTGGCGTGTTTGTAGATGGTTGGATAGAAGTTTATACCGGAGGAGAGTGGGGTGGCGGCTGGGTTCGGGAGTGATTACGGAGGTTGCCAGTTCCGATTTGCTCGCCCTAATCCCGGCGTAAAGTGGGAGGGTCATACGCATCGCGTGGCACGTCGTTGCTTGCTCGCTATTACTGGATACCTGTTCCTAGGCTCCCCAATTTGCCTTGCGGCGGTCTAAGGTCGCCATCGCGAACAAAGCTTGTGGCATCAATTACGGAGAAAACCAGATTCGACGTACACGTGTTTTGCATAACCATGTCACGCGCGGTGGTCTAGCAACAAGGAGTTTCCGTGCATGGTTTAGGAGCATATATGATCGCCACATACTGGCAGTTCTCATATAGCCTCTCTGATACCAGCTGCTCTCATAAGCAGAAAAACTTTGAGCAGGTCCACTGCGTCATGCAAGCAGTAGAAAGAAAAAAAAATCTAGTGCACCGACATTGAATTAACTGTTTCATTGATAAATATGCAGTAATTGATCGAAATGTACGTCTTAATACGCGAAAATCAAGCAGTGACATTTTAGCTTTTGTCTACGAACAGTCTGTTAGACTAGGCCAAAACAACTAATTTATTATAGACGGCGTGTAGACTAGGATTCGACAGATGGAAGTAAAAGACTTAACGACTTTTGTTTACGGACCATCTACATACGGAGGTTAGCAAAACAAAAATACCGATCTTATTTAATATTGTTTATAGAAACTTTATCGACTGGAAGTAGATAAAAAGAAAGCTTATCATGTCATGGTCATCTTTTGTCTATAGATTTTACATCGACTGAAATTAGGAAACTGGAAGCAGAGAATTTCCCGACTTTTGTTTATAGACCATCTATACAATGCGACAAGACAAAAAGAAACAAACTTTCTCTCGGCTTTCATCTATCGATTTCGTATAGACAAAATACCAAGTCTACTTAAAGTGAAGCTGTCTAGAGGAAGTCCTATAAATAGTCTGTAGACTGTCTAAATCCAATTTTGTAAGTGTTTCCACCTGGGGAGAGTGATGTTGTTTTTTTTTTTTCTTTTCGATTAGGGTTCTATTACCTTGTACATCACTGGTACATGGAAGAGCCTGCGGCCGTGATTGAAGAAGGCTGCGCAAAGCTACTGCACGCCGCGTGTGCCAAAAGCTGGATTGAAACCGAACTGAAAACCGCGGGCACTGATTAAAAGAGTGGGACAGTGTTGTGTGCGGATATGTGTGCCCCGAAAAATCGCCCTCGTCAAGAATTTCCTTCAGTTGTGAAGAGATGCCGTGCTTAGACCGCATACTATATGCGAACTATGTGATTTAGCGCATAGGAACTGTGTGTGCCCCTATTGTGTCTTTCTTGTGTCTCCTTTCTATTATCTTTCATTCTCTTCGTCCCTTTTCCCCTGCACAGGGTAGCCAGCCGGTCTCAGCACTGGCTAACCTCCCTGTCTTTCCTCCTTTCCTCTTCCTCCTCCTGCTCTACTGTGCACACTCCGCTTGCGAGACGGCGCAGCGAACAGTGAAAGCTGCAGCGCGGCCTTCCGGAGTGGAATATTCCTGAAGAAATTCGATTGAATTTATTTATAAAGGGGAACACTCTGTGGAGAAGGAGACGTAGTCGGGATATCGAAGTCAACTGGCTCCATAATCTTCTGTATAGCCTTATTTACGTGCTCTATAATGTCAGCGAATGTAAACAATGTTCATAAAGGTGCGGAACTTAAATAGTAAACAACTGCACGGTTCCAAGCTATATATACAGGCCGCACCGAACGAAAAAAAAAATCAATAGGAAGTATAAATTACATCCTTGCTATAAGCTTGCTATAGGCTTTGTGACATACACCAGAGAAACACGAAGCCGATTCCGAAGGACCGCATAAGTATGCACGCGGACACACAGCTCAAACATTAGGCACGCAGCGACAAACGACTGTCCGAGTCATTTGCCTCACCTTGTAAGTATAGAACGCTTATGCGAAAAAAATAAAAGAAATGGACGCGGTTTATAGGAGATCAAAATGGTCGTTCAGAACAATCCCGTACGCCGTGCTAGGCCGCTATACGTTACTCAACACTCTCAGATAGCGAGTACGCCTTTTTTTTTCTCTCTTGTTCTGTCTGAAAACACGGTTCCCGAAGCGTCCCCGTATAGCTCTCCCGTTTCGGCAGTTGTTGGTCTCCTTATCTGAGAAGAAACACGTCGCGAGTGGGTCGTTTAAAAGCGCGCTGTAGCTTCGCATTTTCCCCGACATCGAGCGGACCCGACCCACTGCCGCGATACGCGCCAACACAGGGCGCCGTCCATTAGCGAGAGAGCGGGGGAATACCGAAGCACCCCTTCCGGTACGCGAATGCTATACGCCTAGAGATAAGCCTACATGCGGGCAATGGGTTAATATGAAAACAGATATGAAAACAGAGCAGGTATACTTATACGAGACGGTACACATGCGAGTCGTACGCACTGCACTCGGGTTAATACCGTACAGCACCGATAAAGGATGTGCAGGGAGAAAATCACGAACTAGAACAAGCTTTCGCGAGGGATAGCTCGCGAGAACTACCTATACGAACGCTGACTGCCCATTTGCGAAAGATGATTTCGGCTTCATCCGTGCCACGGTGGTCTGGTGGCTTATGGCAATCGGCTGGTGATCCGAAGGTCGCGGGATCGAGTCCCGGCGGCGACGACTGCATTTCGATGGAGGCGAAGTGTTGAGGCCCGTGTACTTCGCGATATCAGCGCACGGTAAACAACCCAAGGTGGTAGAAATTTCCGCAGCCCTCCACTACGGCGTCTTCCATAGTCACGTCGTGGTTTCGGGACGTAAGACCCCAGGAATCATGGTTATTCTGACCTTAAAGGCGTGCCGGCCGAAATCATGGTTACATTTAACGACCCGGCGGAAAGAACGAGAAGGTGTGTTTTAATTAGCCCTGCCTTGATGGTATCTCAGCTGAACCACGAGTGTGTTGCAGCCGCTGCCATAACCAACCGGAAACGGTTTGTCGTCAATAGGTCAGCCTGCAAACATGCTTCTCTGTAAGGCTCAACTCGGCTGTTCCGTGACAGTGTTTTGCACAGTTTTCGTTGCACAGACGCTCATCGTGGGCAGCCTTGCACGGTCACCCCATATGTGCATGAATAGGCCTCAGAACGCTCGTATTTAGAAAGAAGGAAATGCGCTGTACAAAGTCATAAAATTGTTATTAAATAAACACACGTAAACTCGTCCAAGTAGCAAATTTGATCAGTGATAGCATTCATTCATTCATTCATTTGTTTGTTTGTTTGTTTGTTTGTTTGTTTGTTTGTTTGTTTGTTTGTTTGTTTGTTTGTTTGTTTGTTTAATTACTGAAACGCTGGCAGCAAACGCGGTGCTTACGTGCAATTGTCCTTACTTCCCACAACACTGAACTGCTAAGTGAAAAATCAAACGTAATCGTTCGGCAAATAATTGCCTAGTTGAGAGTAACTAAGGCAAACGGTGAAAACTTCAAACGAAATTTCTTTTGGTCGATGCTTTTGGTCGGATCTTGCATTAAGTTTTCGTCTTTTATCTTGTGTGAGGAAGCCGTAAGCTAAACAGCAGCTGTTCATGCACGGGCACTGCCTCCACACCGTCATACAGGAAACACCTGCTTTCTCATAAAAGAGCGTAACCAACCAAACTATCAAAACGTGTTGTTACGGGGATATCGAGAGTGGGTACGGAATGAATTTACAGTAAATATAGAGGTAGAGTTAATGTGGACAAGACGGCTGGCCAGCAACAACACGCAGCAGCCAACTTGTCGCGATCGTCTTCGTTCCTCTCTCTTCATTCCTCCGTAGCAATGTGCAGGCAAGCTTTCAGATTTCAAGTGTGCACATCATCGAAAAAGATCGGGGCATATACAGAGATTTTATCGCGCTGCATGCCATTACTCATAATCATATTGGTTTGGGCTGCAATAAACGAGCTATCCAGCCGCGCGGAACTGAGGAAGCATCTGACTTAACCGCAGTTCTTGGCGGGATCTCGCTTTTTACTCAATGAAGACCTGCCTTCCAGCAGACGCCTGTCTTGGATGTTAGTCTCCGCCAATTGATGATGATGAGGACGAGGATTATAGAGGTTCGGTTAGGAAAAGACGCTAATTTCTGCATCCAATGTAGGGAGCACGGTTAAGCGTCCGTAGGGGTGGGGGAAAGGAAGTGAAAGAGATAGAGAGGAGAGGAAGACCGTAGTGGAGGGCTTCGGTAATTTAGACAAACTGGGGTTCTTTAGCGTGCACTGACAACGCACAGTACACGGGCCTCTGGAATTTTCGCCTCCATCGAAAATGCGACCACCGTGGCCGGGATCAAACCCACGTTTTTTTGAGTGGCAGCCGAGTACCGCAACCACTACACCACCGTGGCGGACTCCACCTCGTATACGTGACGCTACGTTGTGGTGAGAACAGTTCGCGAAATGGCGCGGTCACTTTGATTGCATATAGACTTGACCAACTTGTGAATTTAACATGACAGCTTTATTTCCTGCACATTTATTTGATGTTGCATCAATGTTTGCTTCCCGGATTTTCTCCATGGAAAGCACTTTCAGCAGAGCAGTCGTCGCGCCACACTTTATTATTCGCTTTCTTCGAGGTACTCGTCTATTCTTAAGTGTAATGCAATAGAAGTATACATATACGCACGTTGTGGATTAGGAACACAGGCTGTGGTTTGACGTGTCGCCGAGACATCGTGCAATGACTATGCATTTAGCGCGATAGGTTACATCTACTTGACTTACGTACTCCTTTTTCCCTGGCCTTCATGCTTCTTCGTTCTTCTGTTTGTTTGTTTTTTACTTTGCTCAGCCACCGTGGCCCATTTTTGATAACTTTTTGATCATTGAAGATGACTGGCTCGGCCTCCCCCGGCGAACGTCATCACCACAGCACCCCTTCCTCGCCCTTACACGACCAGTGTACACATAGATAGATAGATAGATAGATAGATAGATAGATAGATAGATAGATAGATAGATAGATAGATAGATAGATAGATAGATAGATAGATAGATAGATAGATAGCAGGCTTCTTCTCTGTGGCCTCCTTAGTCCAGGTAGCAGGTAGCGATGGCTCGCTGCTACCGCTCGAGCCTTGTCCGCCAACCATAGTTGACTCCCTATGTCTTGCGTCAGCCGCAGTACCCCCTCCCCTTTTCATTGGTTTTGTAATTCTTCATCTCCTGGTTCAGCTGATTCGTTCAGCCTCTTAGCGCCTGTGGTTGATGATATCGGTGGCACGGACCGATCAAAACAAATTTTAGATGCCGAAAGAGTGTACGAGGACCACGAAGAATAAACGCGTGCGCAGGCTTGACTCCCTCCTGTTACGTCCTTGCCCTATATAACATTTATTATGCCTTCGCGTTCATCACCCGACGCTTCTTGAGTACCTACTAGTCTACCTAACCAACATATTGTGCATCAGCAACGAAGACCCAAGTCTGCCCTCGATAACGTACGCGTCTTGAGACCCTGGACTGAGGAATCCAGCCACATTCGGGGTCCGTTCCACTCGCGCGACCCACGCGACTCGCGCAACTTGATTCAACTGGTGTGTACCGTAGAGAAACACCAACACGCGGGATCATCCAGAGGCTGCGCAGCAATTGATACGCTTTTCGAAGAAAGTCAAGCCCGATGGCAAAGGTTCTTGCACGGCCGCCACAGTGACCGTGGCCACTGTGCGTCGCAATGAGCATGCGACCAGTCACAAAACTCTCTACAAGGTCCTAGCGGAAGCTGACTGAATCGTTCAGGACTATAGGAAAAGAAAAGAGGGGTGCAAGCGAGCTGGCCGCGAATGTCGAAACGTATTAGCGGAATCGATCAGTATAATAGGAAACGGAGCAGGAAAACAAAAATCAATTTTCCTGCCCGTCCTCGGCACCGTGCTCGGGCCGTTTTTTTCACTCTCCCTACAAAAACCTGGAGGGCGTGCAGATGCGTCCATATGATATGATCGACTGGGGATGCGCCGTGCGCGCGGTCGTTAATCAGATCGCAGGTATACAGCATTTCCATTTGCGGCTTGTTTTTCTTTTACGTACTGGGGGAGGTAGCGCAACGGTGTGTTTAAGCGCTGGACTGCGCGGTGACGTCGCAGTTTGCTCGCTCTTTGATTGGTTGGTTTGGAAAGCGCGATATGCGCAGCGCGCGTGCGCGCTGGCGCTACCGTTTAGGCTTAGGACCCAACTAAACAAAGAGATCGCGCGGTGTTTATAGACGCTTTAGAAAAGAGAGGGAGAGGGAAACCACGCCGTACGGCGCCGGGATGGTACAGAGCCGCAGGCAGCTGCAAATCGATTCCTCGTGGGACATGCGACCACGGTTTTCGTGTAGCGCGCGCTTCTGTATTTATAAGTTTCGAAGATGCGCGCCGCCTGGATCTCGGCAAAGGCTTGTATAAGGGCACGCGAAGTGCGCGGTTTGTTCAGGTGGGGCCAGCCGCCATAATGGCTCGCCACTGTCTCATGCGAGCAGCAGCAGACAAACAGACGCGGGACTAATGGTTTATCTGGACGAAATCGGGCGATTGAGATGCCGAAGACCATTCGCGTGCCGCCATGCTAGGTTTTAAGCAGACGGCGAACGTGCGGACAAAACGTACGCAACAGATGACAGATCAGCACGCCGCCGGCACAAGACACATTGCGAGCAGACGACGCTGGACTGCGCGAGCGCGCCTACACGGCGTTGAACGGAATAACGGGGGTCACAGGGAGTCGATGCACTTAGTTCCTCTCTCGGCACGAAGCTGCAACAACGCGCTGTCACTTCATGTTGCGCTGCGTGTTTTGCTCTTTGCCTTCATTGTTCTTTGTCTTTTTGTTGTTTCGAAAGCAAGCATACATTGCATGGGGGTCCCGCTCACACGCCACACGCAACAGCTTGCGGGGCATTACAAACGTATACGAATGCGGGTGGGTCTATATATATATATATATATATATATATATATATATATATATATATATATATATATATATATATATATATATATATATATATGAGCCGCTATCTGCATTGTTTTTAATTAATTGCGTTGTATCTTTACAGGATCGTCTTCATTTTACTGCACCAAAATAAAACAAGGGACTCGGCAGAACCGATAGGCCAACGTTTGATATAGGCAGAGGGTATTTAGGAAGTACAGCTGAAACGATTCGAAAACCCGGAGGCTGTGTTTGGTGGGGGAGGAACGGTAGGTTGAGTTCAACGGACCGCAACGAACTCCACTGGCGCGCAAGCGAAAGCTGGCGGTACGGGCATGGCCTCCAGCTGGATATATATCTCTCCACCTGCGGCTCGAGCTTGTGCGCCTTCTGGCAAGGAGAGAGGAGTTTGAGAGAGGGTACGCCATGATCGAGCTCCAATCATGTGTGCTGCGAGCCGCGCGTTCCGTTGAGCGCTTCCTTTACTTTTGTGCCTTGTGTTTTTTTTTATTTATAGCTGATGCCGCCTCTTTCGTGTCCCGCTGCCGTTACAACATGCGGCATCGGACATCAATTCTTTTCCTTTGTTTTTCGAAGCTGAGCGCTCAGAAGATACGCATTCGTATGCCGGCTCACGCGCTGAGGTTCGGCATTATACATTTGTAGCTTTCTTTGCACGAGGAGAATGGTAGATGTTCAATTACCGGGACGCTCACATACGGCGACAGAAAAGTCTGTACTTGCCGAAATAAGATCATAAGTCATAAATACTGGCGGTGTTATTCTTGAGCCGGCATCCGCACGTGGATAATGCACGTTGCGGGATAAATCGAAAGGGCAGCACAATTCGTGGGCCGCTGCGACATCACGTCATCTTTCTTATTGTTGCAAGTCATTAGCAGAGGGAAGTTCAGGACACCGTAATTTGTATAATGGTACATCGGAAGTACACTCAAATAGTATACATAAGCGACGCAAAATTCCCGCTATATCTTGCCATACAGTCTGTATTCGGGTGCCTTACCCACATTAATGACCAGTGGGAAGCAAATGAGAAGGATGTTTGCCCGCTAGAGGCGCTGGCTAACGCACTTGTGCAGGACTGTTACTACGCACGTGGCGAGAAAGGCTTCGGCGACTCGCAGTCCAGAATAAGGAAGAAAGCTACGATGCCGCCTCACTCGGTTCCGCTACAAGGGGGAAGGAAAAAAGCTAGGAGAAGTTGTCACGTGACAATCTTGAAGCGCAGTCATAAAAACTTTAAGGGGGGAGGGGGATTGGGGTAAACAGGCACTGGTCATGTGGCAGGCATGCGGTAGATTCGTATGGTCAGGTAGTAATAAGATTAGTACGGCAGCCATGTCGACCTAATCCTATCCAAGGTGGGCCAGGCACAAGGTGTCAGAGGCAGTTGGCTTGCCAGGAAGTCACGTGACGCCGGCTCCTAGTTCTGTTTCCACCATGATCCGCTAGCCTCGGCAAACTGACCTTCCCTGACCCTGCCCCTCCTGGGGTGCTACCCTGGACAGTCAAATTTCGCCATAATAAATTCTGGAATGGCGCCATTTTGAGGAAATCAGGAAGCCCGTGGCGGCCTTCACGGCCAATCAGAGCTGACAAGATGGCGGATTTGACAATATGGAGGAATTTGACAACATCCAGATTAGCCCCCCAGGAGCGCCATCCGTAGGGACTTTCCGGTAAGATTAGGCCCACGTGGCAGTTGGACCACGTCCACATCAGGTTGCTTGATAGGTGGTGACGCTTACCGGATCCTGCTGTTCGGGGCATGTACTACCGTGAGCAATATGAAAGGGAACACAGGAACGCATGGCAAACATCCTGAAACCCAGCTATCGGTGGTACGTGTCGGCAGCCGTCAGAAAGATAGTGGAGAGGGGAACGCTGTTCTAACAAGTGTTGGCACTCCTGCCGTGCGTTTGTTTGCACAAGGTGCAGGACTCTGCGTTGCACCAAGCGCTTGTGTGAAGAAAAAGAAAGAAAGAATGAAAGAAAAGAAACTGAATCACTACATGTCACTGCGACGATTACCGCGTCTTGTCGAATATCGGACGATACCGTTTTATCGGTGAAATGGCGTAAGTTGCTGCGACGTAGAAACGCCAGCGCTGTGGGAGTGCCAACAGTTAATGAAAGAGCGCCCTCCTTCCCACTTGGTTTTTCAGAGCGCAATCCGCTTATCGCTCCGAGTCGGTTTCGAGGCTGTTTGCCACGCGTTCCTGTGTTCCCTTTCATATATTGCTCACGATAGTACTGGTAACTTGTGTGTCTTCTCGCTCTAAGTAGGCTTCACCGCACAAAGCTCTATATAGCGGCGAAGTTGACTTTAAACATCTACCGTGCGCAATTGACATAACGCAAACTAAACAAAAATTTCGTACGTGCGGATCTTCGTTTCCAAGAAGAGACCGTTAATAGTTTCATCATCATCGTCATCGTCGTCATCGAATCAGCGTCTCTCTACGCCCACTGCAGGGCAAACGCCTCCCCCATAGATCTCCAATTGACCCTGTCATGTGCTAACTGCGACCACGCTATCCCCGCAAACCTCCTGATCTCATCTTCCCACCTAACTTTCTGCCGCACCCTGCCACGCTTACTTTCTCTAGAGATCCGCTCTGTTACCCTCGACGACTAACAGATGTCCTGCCTTCCTATTACAAGGCCCGAATACGTGCATTTATTCTTCTTAATCTCTACTACTACGTGCCTTAACCCGCGTTGGTTCCCCGACCCACTCCGCTCCCTTCTTCCTATCATTTTCCGTTCCATTGCTCGCTACAACGTCCTCAGTTTAAGTTCAACCCTTTTAGTGAGCCTCCTAGTTTCTGCCGCGTAGGTTAGTGCCCGTAAGGTGCAGCCGTTCATGGCCTGTGTGAGCGTAAATAAACGGAAGCAGTTTATTTAGGAGCGGGCATGTGGAATGCTTACAGAATTAAATGCGTCATTTTATGACTAACTGATACACTTACTTTCATTGGCACTGTCCCAAGCTTCAGTCACCTCGGCGTACCATAGGCTCGTTCACACACACATTAAAGCCAGCATCACCTATAATGACCCCATTAGTATACGCAAAGGACTTCGTTATTTCGGGCAAGATCACTTCCAATACACATTAAGAGAGTAGTGCTTTAGGACCTCGCCTTGTCGACGACCGTCTCCTCCTGTCGCGTGCTCCTGCTTCCAGGCGATAACCGCGAAGCGTCAGAGAGGGCGCCACCGCCTCGCCAAGCGCGCGATTTCTCATCCCACAGCACTTCTCTGGCGCACAACGGGAATTGCTGAGTTCTCCGTGCCACGCGCTTTCGCAGGTGTCACAACAGCGAACCTGTTTAAAGGGCAACTCCGGCGATTTTTCAGTGTCCACAGATCTAAATGAAACTTTCAGTATATATTTTCCCCTGTGCTGTAATAATATATGCCATGCCAAGCGGTTGCAAATTATTTGGTTTTCCTGGAAATGAATTTTAAAATTTTTTAGCAGATTCCCACGCAGGCCACGCTGTGTGTTCTTTCTTTTTATTACGTCAGCACCTTCAGCGCTGCCTACCCGAGCTTGAGAGCCGCCAAAAGAAAAACGGCCGTAATTCAGCGTTAAAACCATCGCTGTAAAGTTAAGTTGACATAACTCAATACGTCGTCGGATGACCTCGCCACTTGTCATTTTTCTGGCACTAGCTCCATATTTCTGATGGCGGAAAGGCTGTGACGTCATCGCATACGCCGCACGAAGCGTCTACCCATTTTTGGTTTCCGGTTTGAACACACCTTTCAGTCAGTTATTTAAAATTATTGGTGCGTTTCTGAGCAGACTGAACGATCTTGCTGCTACAGGAGTATCAGTACCATTGGAAGAAATCGATATCAGAACATGGTGAAAAAATACCGCCGGAGTTGCCCTTTAACTGTCCCCCTCTCTTATACACCGGTGGCGGTGCGGTCGCTCCCTCGTACATACGCTCCTCCCGCATTGACTGCTCCGGGCGTGTGCAGTGGTAGTTCTAAGTCGCTGCCAGCCCAACTGTGCGAGCCCAGAAGAAGAGGTACGCTGCCCTGACGCCGACGAAGAAGAGGCGACGAGACATTTCCCACTTAAGGTTTTGTTGTCTGGCTCTACCCTCTGAGAGCTGTGCGCGCTCATGCACTTCTGATCACCGAACGAGTCGACAGGAGGAGGCGGCTCGTCAACCCCTTAATTTTGGTGGCTGCTGATCCGACTGCGGCGGGATCGAATTCCGGCCGCGGCGGCTGCATTTCGATGGAGGCGAAATGTTGAGGCCCGTGTGCTGTGCGATGTCGGTGCACGTTAAAGAACCCCAGGTGGTCGAAATTTTGGGTACGGCGTCTCTCATAATCAGAGCTGGTTTTGGGACGTTAAAACCCACAAATCAATCAACCTTTTCGGAGGATCCCGCATCGCGCTGTAGCTCCGTGTCGCCGAAGGCACGGACGCAGTGCTCTGACGTGCAGACACTCTGGCGTCGCTCCGAGGGTCCGTCTGCACCGTTTTGCGACGTTCGCCGGGAGCTCACGTGATGGCGTTAAAAGAGCAAAAGAGGTTGCAGGCGCCCACCTACAATGGGGGCGCGTGAATCATCCTTTCCTCTCGCGTGTACTGAGGACCAATTAGCCGGTAGAGGGAGGGGAGAACTTACAGCCAGAACGCGCGACACACCGGGCAGCTTTTCCTTTCTTTTTCTTCTTTCTTTCTTTTTTGCGCGACGGTCTCTGCGCGATTGCGTGCGATCGCGCGATGGACTGTCGTCTACTTCCACCGTTCGTCTGGTCGCGTGACCGCACACTTTCTCTCTCTTCTTTTTCTACCTCTCACTGCTCTTTATTCACTTTCGGGTCCTCGTCTTTTTCTTTTTCTAATTTTTTCTGCCCTCTTGTATTATTGTTGTACCGTGAAAGATCGGACCGCACGCCAACTGCTGGCGCGCCGTGGTCGCCAGAGCAGGAACGTCGTCTGTCCGTGTACATTCGTTGTATCGAAGCGTCACACGGGACGGATTCAATGTTGCGTGTTCGCTTATAGGAACAATGCGCGCTCACTTGGTGTTTTCTCTGTTTATGTGCGCGTGTGTGCGAAGCGCATGCTAGCTCGTTGAAGCTGACTCACACATGGCACACGTTCTGCAACGCTGCCTCCAGCGCAACGCTTACATTTCCTTTTTTAATTTTCGCGCCAAGGCAGGCACCGTAAGGCAGCGATAGTTGTAAGAAGCAATGGTGCCTAATAGGCTTTTCCTCTCGTAATTCCGGAATCAACAGTACTGACTGCATAGTGATTATCGTGCGTGTCTGATATTGCTTATACTTATGTTAGGGTGACATAATATTATAGGATCTGGAGCTGTCAAACTCATTTTCGCGGACACTCTGAATGCTAAGCATCGGCAAGGACATAAGAGAAGCGATAATCTGGAATGCCGATATGAAAGCCAATGTGGAAGCTGTCCATGGCATGTACAAACGATATAGCCTGATGGGTGGCTTCGAGACGCGCAGGGCGACAAGATTAACCGGAAGTGAGCTTCCGGACGTCGCCTCAGATGCAGCAACGTGTTAATGCAATTGCGTCATGCGAATAACGGGCAGATATTGAATTGCTATTTTTCGTTGAATTCGTTCGGATGCCCAGAAGTAAGGGAACTGAAAGCCAATGAAAAGACTGCCTTTGCCACAAAGAACGGGAATTGAGAAAAGCACCCGTGGCAGACGCTCTCTCTTTAAGTTGTAGAAGCATTACGTAAAATCGGACAATAAGTTTAGGCACTACACTACAGCCCATGCCTATAGTAATCGTAGAGATTACATAAACTTATCGATCTGTCTCGTGTGACGCCGCATTGAAAAGCTTTCGATCAGGCTATCGCGCGTCAGGTATGGTACAAGAAACCGACGGTTGCATTCAGTTTCACTGCGACTTCTGTACTAGACCCACACGTACAATAATCAAATTATTCTTTTCCTTCCCAGTGCCTGGTCACGCTGCCTCATCATTCACCGTCCAATGCCAGCCGAGAGCGAGCGTTTTCCTGCGGGCTGCAGCAGGGACGCACGCGGCCGCTCTGGTGTGGTCCTGCGGTGACACCGGTGCTACCCTGGTGCTACCCGTGTGCTACCCTGGTTCTGCACTTGCGGATCTGCGCTGTTATTCGGAAGCGCAGGCTTTGCTGTTGGAGCCGGTGACGGCTCTAAGTTGTTGCGCACGTTCCTGTGTCTGTAAGCCGAGTGTCCTCTTCAGAAGGAGGTTTAAAACCCGATTCTAAAGTGACTGTCCCTGTGGCCGCCGAAGAGCGTACATGTAGTCGAACGAAGCGCATTTTTACGCACAGAAGCAGAAAAAGAAGAAATAAGAAGCACGGGGTTCCAGCTGAACATTACGCATTACATAGGTCCTCCAGATTTTCCGAAATGATTTTAGTCGGAGTATTTCATAAGTGAATCGCTATTTTTTAAACCAACTGGTTCCGCACAGCTGTTAAGCGAGAGGTATTTTGTACAATGGGACATGGAGTACGTTGCGTGGTACATTTTAAAAAATGTTGCCGCACATCTGTTAGACGCTACGGAAACATTGTGTAATCTTTGTGGAATCCAGTCCCAAACTTGCTGGGTGCAGCTGCTAGTCTCCACATCGCACACCATGAATGTCACGTTTTCGTTTTCTTCTTTGTACTGTCGTCCTCAAATATTATGCGAAAACGCTGCTGTACCAAAGCCTATGTCGGCAGCATTGATACCGTCCGATCGTTGATGACGCGAAGCAAGTGTGGAACAAACGCTTTCCGGCTTCCTCGGACAGTAAGGAGTCGGATACAGTTTCGGCGTTGCTTACTTTCTTTGGCGGCGCTTTTTGCCTTCCACAAGGCTGTCTTTCCAACTTCGACGTCGATAACAACCGCGTTGTGTCGAAGAATGGAATGACTCTATTAAGCTCGGCCAAGACAATTCGGTGATCATGTGACGTCGACTGCATTAAGCCCTATCCCTGGTAGCTCAGAGTGCCGCATTGTGGCGTTGGTTGCATTTCATATATTTACACAAATTTGTAGTGCTTGCACTATACAATACGCTGCAAGGCGCTGCACTCCGAACCATTGGCAGAGACAGCGCGAGATAGGGTGGTTTATACAGAGTGGTAGCTAGTCGACATACGTGCTATAAAGAGAGTGCAACATTCCTTAAAGTGCATTTATAGTATTATTGTGTCTCATTAATTGTTTTTGATCAATGCCCATGTGTCGTCCGTTGTTGCATGTGTGTTTCTCGTTTCACTCAATTCTCTTCTTCATATTCCTTTGGCACTTACTTGCACTGTCACCACGCACACCGCATCCCAAGAGACCCTTATTTGAGCACCTAATATTACGCAGGGAACTCAAAGCCAGTTTTGATGACGCAGTCTCCTTCGTTTCCATTTTGACTGACCCTCACATTTTTGGGGGGCAAGGCAGTTGCGAACCTGCATTGCCGACGGTGGGCCTTGCTCGTCCTACGAAAGGGAATCAATGCCACGAGCCTGTGAGGATGGCGCACGCAATCACTATAGTGACAGGTCGAGGACAGACGGTTGAGGATGCGCCCCCTATGCAGAAGGTACTGCGTTCGAATGCCCTTGCCAAAGCCCGCCGACCGAATCGTTTGGTTGGCAGAGATGTACCTCGGCATGGTCCTCCAGTACTGGACGTCCTTAATGACTGAAAGGAGAAGTCCCACTGTTTCATTTTCCCGACAACGGACATATCTTCTCGTGGAGCCCTTGTACGTGGGAAAGAAAGACGAGAGCTACAACGGTGCACCTTATCCGTAATATATCTACAGAAGTGGTCCCTCTTAATTGCTCGGCCGGTGCAGGGCCTCGACGATTGAGACGGTTGGGCACCTGATGGGGGTAGGCGGGGATGGGATTTAGGTACTGCGCATGCAACATGGTACGACGGTGCAAGTGGTACGGCCACATGTATGAGAGCACTAGGAAGGTAAAAACGGACAAGAGAGACAAATGATCGATAACCGGTAAAATGTTTTCCAGAGCTACAGTTTTCGAGCTCGTAGTCTTAGCTGTTTTTCCAGTCAGCCTGCTGCTGAACATGAATCAACACACTCATAACACTCATAACGTTGACGTCCCTTCAAGAACTGGGTAGCTGGTTGGATGACAAAGTTGCGACGATTCCCTAAACGTACCAAACAAGAAACTACGTTATCCGCACGGTATAAGTACTTAGTGTTTGCGGCTTGTTTGTACTCGCGTGAACTTTCATGCAGAGCGAACTCTACTAGACGTACATTCGCTCTATTTACTAGCTTTCATTCCCTTTACAGCTGTATACCTATGTTAGTGGTGTCAGTAGATAGCGTAGCGGCTGTTATGCGTGGCTTCATCCCCTTCGTTGCCCTACGCCAGGCAGTGTGTAGCTCGCAAATCAAGCTGTTCCCTTTTCCTGGAACTTGAATATTAGGCAAAAAGCAGCTGCCACTCGTGCTTGTCACCGCATGTCTAACTAACTAACTAACTAACTAACTAACTAACTAACTAACTAACTAACTAACTAACTAACTGACTGACTGACTGACTGACGGACTGACTAACCAAATAATAACTGAACTAACTGACCAATTCACCGATTCACCTGCTCACGAATCAAAGAATTATTAACTACGTAAATAATGAGTCAGCTTAATCGCGACGTAACTGTTCAGATAACTGAACAGCATACCAACTTACCCGGTAAATAAGCAACTCGTGAAGTTAGCTAACTAACTGACTAATTAACTAACTAACTGACGGACTTAATGACTAACCGCTGACCGAATGACTAACTAACCGAATAACTAACTGGACTAATTGACCAATTCATTGATTCACCCGCTCAAGGATGAAACGATTATTAACTACGTAAATAATGAGTCAGCTCAATCATGACGTAAGTGTTCAAATAACTGAACAACATGCCAGTTTACCCGTAAATAATCAACTCGCGAAGTTAACTAACACACTAACAAAGGAACAAATTAACAAACTGACTAACTAACTAGCTGACCGACTGATTAACTAACCAAATAATAACTGAACTGGCCAATTCACCGATTCACCGGCTCACGAATCAAAGAATTATTAACTACGTAAATAATGAGTCAGCTCAATCACGACGCAACTGATCAGATAACTGAACAGCATACCAACTTGTCCGGTAAAGAAGCAACTGACAAAGTTAACTGACTGACTTACTAATGATCTAGCTAGCTGACAAATTAACCAAACTAACTAATTCACCCGCTCACGAATAACAGTTCTTAGCTGCCTAAATAATGAGTCAACTCAATCACGATGCAACTGATCAAATAACTGAACAACGTACCAACTTACACTGTGAACAAGCAACTCACGAGACTAACTAACTAACTAACTAACTAACTAACTAACTAACTAACTAACTAACTAACTAATGCTTCTCTCGGCCGTACATCCACTGTTACGCACCGCATCGACACCGGCAGCCAACCGCCGCTGCGGCAACGTCCATACCGCGTATCTCCTGCAGAACGTCGAATAATCAACGAGCAAGTCGACGACATGCTTCGACGCGACGTTATTCGACCTTCGAACAGCCCTTGGGCGTCTCCTGTCGTTCTTGTTGCGAAGAAGGACGGTTCTATACGGTTCTGTGTGGACTACCGACGGCTCAACAAGATCACACGTAAGGACGTCTATCCACTACCGCTAATTGACGACGCGATTGACAGCCTGCAGGGAGCGGAATTCTTTTCATCCCTCGATTTGCGGTCAGAATACTGGCAAGTACCCATGGCTGATCACGCTCGACCGAAGACGGCCTTTGTCACGCCCGACGGCTTGTACGAATTCAACGTCATGCCGTTTGGACTGTGTAATGCGCCCGCTACCTTTGAACGCATGATGGACACCGTTCTGCGCAACTTGAAATGGCACACGTGCTTGTGCTACCTCGACTGACGTCGTTGTTTTCGCTCCGGACTTCTCCACGCACCTCCAACGCTTGCGACATGTTTTGACGCGTTTGAGGGACGCCGACCTACAACTTAATTTAAAGAAATGCCGATTTGCGGCACGGCAGCTGACAATACTAGGTAGGGTACGTCGTGTCCAAGGACGGAATTCTCCCCGATCCAGCCAAGCTTCGGGCCGTGGCCGAGTTCCCCAAACCGACGTCCGTCAAAGAACTTCGCATCTTCGTGGGACTGTGCTCCTACTTTCGACGCTTCATTCGGAATTTCGCCGCCATCATATCGCCGCTAACGAAGCTCCTCGGAAGTAACGGGCCCCTCGACTCGTGGTCGCCAGAGTGCGACGACGCGTTCCTAAAGCTCCGCCGTTTGTTGACGTCTCCTCCCATACCTAAATACCGATAACTAACTAACTAACTAACTAACTAACTAACTAACTAACTAACTAACGAAATAGCTAACTAACTAACTAATTAACTGAGCGACTGACAAATTAACCATACAAATAACTAAACTAACCAATTCACTATTCACCCGTTTACGAATCAAGGAATTCTTACCTACCTAAATAATTAGCCAACTCAACACGACATAGCTGATCAAATAACTGAACAGCATACCAACTTACCCTGTGTACATTCAACTCATGAAGTTACCTAATTTAACTAACTAACTAACTAACCAGCTAACTAACTAAAGAACAATATAACCAATTCACTAATTCACCCACCATTGATATACCCAAAATAATGAATCAGCTCAATCCCAATGTAACTGACCAAATAACTGAATAGCCAAGAAACTTATCCAGTAACCAAGCAACACATTCACTAACAGCTGACTAACCGAGTACCTAACTAAAGAAATCACTAGTAGACCGCTCCTCTAGCGGCCTAACTGTCGAAACAACCAATTCAATTTCATTATACTTGGGTAGAACCTCGAAAAGAGAGAAAGAGAGAGAGCTCCGCCCCATACATCGCTCTGCCACATAAGGAAAAATTTGCATGAATTCTCCATTTATGTCCCTGATTTTGCTCATCTGCGCGATGTAAAGAATTTTCTCGCGTTTAAGGCGTTTAAGGTAGTAGGTTATGACGTAAGTGATTAACTATTTATGAAGGGATGGCGAACTTTTATTTCACAATATGAGCTCTCTTTATGTTGGCAGAAGAGAGTGCTTACGCCTTCAATATAATCCAGTCACCTGGCAGGAAGGACTTCCAGGCAGGAGGAACTTGCAGACACACTGTCGTCCTCTGGGTGGAGCTTATTGTTGTCGTAACCGGCTCTAGACCAGTCAAGAAATAATTAAGTGTCAATTATCCAACTATCGACTTCACCCACTTCCTCTAAACCACTCAGGAAGTGAGTGGCAAATTAGCTTGAAAAGCTACCAACTTGTGAGCTAGCGAACAGGCTCACTCACGGAGCCCCCTCCCCCCCCCCCCCAAAAAAAAGAGTGCCTAACTACCTAACTACCAAGTCATCAACTAAATTATAAATTATTATCTAGCTAGCGACTAAATGACCGCCCAACCAAGTCATTCATTCATTCCCCTATGAGATAAGTACCGTCTAATTAAGCAGCCATATCATTCCCAAATACCCAATCATGGCGCTAACCAACAGATGAACACTAACTTCCCATGGACTCAATGACGTGCTGGCTATTTAATTAACTACCCAATATCCTGCTAGTCCAATCATCCAGTTTTCTTACTACATAAATACTTATCTAACCATCCGTCTTATTAGCCCACCAGCTTTCTAACTCACAATGTAAATGATAAACTTTCGTACACATTTATGGCATAACCAATCAACCGACTCACGAAGTTCCAACGTGGTAAACGAAATACGTGATAACCAATAGGTTTACTGAAAACATCAGTTACCTGAAAACACATTAACTGTCTACACAAATAATTATACAAACAAATCACTCAACTAATAAATGATCAAACGAATAACATTCTAGCTAACCGACTGCCCTGCTAACGATCTAACTAGAGAGCTATAACATGACACCAGAAATCAGTTTCAGACGGGCACAAGGAAACATACAAACAAGACGAAGCCCTAAGCGTCCTACATTGAAGTCTAATGAGCGCGAATGGCACCCCAGCGACATTTCTTTTCGGCACTAAAGCAACACGTCTTGCAGGGCCAGGCAGTTCACCTCAATCAGCCCACGTATGCGTATACGTCTATTTTCATTGTCAAAAGCTACGGTTACGCAAAAAATCAACTTTATAAGTTAAGCGTAAATGTTACCCATAAACCACTGATTATAGGACTCAGAGGAATCCCGCTCTATTGAGCATGATAAGTAATTTTTACACTAGCACAACTGGCGGGAAACACACTGCGTTAGCCGAATCATCATCGTCACTAAAGCATGTAAAACGTAGGCAGTGACTTCAAATGCGTAATCGCTTAAATGAGATAGCGTTGTAGGCACTCATATTTTTTCTCGAACGTGCGGTGCGAGGTGAAAGTATCTGAAATCAAAAATGATTTCCTAAATGAACGACTAAAAGTGCACGGGCACCTAACAAAACGAACTGGCCCTTGAGAGACTAGCCACCTATGTGACTAACAAAAACTTGCGGAACCTTATAAGCCAGACGGTGCATTCATGAATTACTAACAATTACTAATAAAGTTACTAACTATAACCGACAAACGCCAATGCACTTACCGGTGCAAAAGTTCAACCCTCGCCCCTTTCCCACTAAAACGACAGAAATCTAAGCGAGCTGGTAAAGTGTTGCGGTATGCAAATAGGCGTGCGATTACGGACACATGAGCAGAGGAGAACACAACACGATGACAGCGGACGTTCATCCGCTGTCAACTCATTGATAGTCGGCGTTGGTGTTGTCTTCTCCTCCACTCTTGTATCCATCTTCGCATGCATTTTCTTTGGATAATTTTGCACTAATACGCGCCTCTTGCCGCCATGCACTTCTCTAAGGCGTGTATAAGTAAACGAAAAAAAAAAGTATCGCGCATGAGTGAATGCTTGAAGCCAAATCAGTGGAGTTGTTAACACCACCACGGAATCGAGGCATTCCGGGCTGCCGTGAACTGGGCTTGGTGGTAATTATTCACTCTGATACAGCGCGACACCAGCGAATGCATAATGGATGGATGAATGAAGAAACATTCATGAGGTCCTGGAGGGCGTGCGCCAGTGCGCAGTGGGCGCCTCCCACGTCGGGACCGTCAGGCCATGCCTGTCGGCTGCTTCGCGGGCGTGATAAACGGCCCGTAGTTGGTCGTAATGTATCTACAAATGGATGGATCGAAGCAACTTCACTTAATATTGTTACGGGACAAAGGGTCTGACAGTGGGGCACGGGCTCTAGGCAGAGCTAAAGGAAGACGAGGAGGCTGAAGAAGTGGAATAGTGGAGCCGGAAGCAATGCCACTTGGTAAAGCGGTGTTTCTTGTGTATTTTACTAGAGTGTGAACTCTGTTCGTTACAATTCGGCAAGGTTTAGAGACGTGGCACTCCAGGTCCCTCACAAGGATACATCGAGGCGTTGCGTAATAGTCGCCGCCTCTCCGTCCTGCTGGACTGTTGGAACGCGAAGGCGCTCAAACGATGCCGTGTCCTGTAGTTTGCGCGCCTTTGCTTTATTCGTCGTTATCGTCGCGCTGCAGCAAAGTGCATTACGGGTTTCAGTACATGCAAGGACACTATCTATACAAAGGGTATCGAATAGAAATGCAGAAGAGATGTATGACTGTCGGGAATACACTGAAGGTGATGCTGGAGTGCTGTGGCCAGTTCCCTGCTCTCTGAGGCCAGATAAGGGTGCCTGAGAACACGAAGCTATGGATGTTTTCTTACGAGGTCGGGTCGTGCCTAATATGTGAGAGAGATACCGAAGCCATGCATCACATTCCACCACAGTTGAATGTCAAAGTATCTAACTTGCAATCAATGAGGAACTGGGTCTACCCGAGACATCAAGCTCCACATATGTTTTGTTTTTGTTTTTTGTTTGTTTGTTTATTTTTGTTTTTCTTTTTGTAAATGAATAGATCTGCCGTCGAGACAAGTAAGGGAATTCTGGAAGATTGGAGGCGGAAAGCTGTGCAACGGAACGTTCAGACTGACGTAAACTGCAGAGAATCGAGAGGACCACAGAAGAGCTTGATGGCACTAGCCACAACCCAGATTCAAAGAGGATGCCCCTTGCAATCCATCCTTAGTACCACGGCGTGTTCATGTCGTGATTACTGATTAGCATGAATGTATGGTCAGCACTGGTCAATCCCAAGCCAAAGACCACTATATCACCCCTTCGATTATCCGGGAGTGTCTCTGCGCGCACTTCAAACCGTGCATTACGTGCGTTCACACGATCTCATGGCATAACCGCTTTCTTACGAGAGACTGCGTGGTACTGCCAAAACCTCGTTACAACGAACGAAACAGCAAATCACAAAGTTGGAACATGTCGATGCCTTCCCGTTAGTGAACCCTGCCTATAGTATAAACACCATTAATTAGCGCAACAAGTCGGACAGCCCAATGCAAGACTATTTCTACGAGGATGGGCTGAATTCCTCCACCCAGTTAACTAAAAAAATGTGCTGGACCTGCCATCACTCGTGTTGTCACCGGTCCAAGTCTCTTTCCTTTTTATCGATGCGAGGGCCACACAACGAATCGTATAAAAGCTGCGGCGGACAACACACTATCGTATATCTAGAACACCAAGAGAAAATAATGTTTCGTGAATTTAGGGTAATGCAGTTAAAAGCCCAATAAGACGGTCCTTCGAAGTTATAGGAACAAAGGCAGCTGACTTCTATGTACATAATATATACAAGGATACGTAAACGTGAGGGCGGAGAGGCTAGGATGCGGAAGAAATACATTATTGTGGAAGGAGAAATATTTTAATATTCAATATATTGCGAACGTGCAAGCAAGCGATAACGGACCATTCTGACTACATATATACTAAAGTCTTTGCGCAATTTACCACTTTCTTTGAGGTTGTCACGCAGGCATTTACACAAATGCACTTACAAGCACGTTCAATCAGGGGGAGGCACTATACAGACACAAGGTACAAGTCAGTGCATTGAGATGCCTATCTTATGATACATCATGTCATACTGCACAGTGCGTTAGAACAATATGACGTTTCTAGGCCATTAAAAATTATTCAACAATTCCACAATGATGCAACTAACCTAACCCCATGTTCCTAGCACTGATTATAGAGCAGAAAAGAAGAGTGCGTAATATCAGCAGTTAAATTGAAAGATAAATAGAAACTGTGAATATACGTGAGAATAGCATTCCTAACTAACACGCACAGCAACCACGAACAACGGTTCCGGCCTCTATTGTCTCGTCTAAATATATGCCTTCTTTTTTTCTAAGCCATTTATTTTGCCCTATGCATGTATACCTGCAACCTCAACATGCTGCGCCCAGTCGCACGAGAACTGGGTTCAATAGATGTTGTGGGCTCAGGGCCGTTTCTCCACAGCCCACAATTTGCAGGCACACCTTGCAGTCATATATGTCATAGATTAGCAGCGCTGGCCGCACTAACGCTGCACTATAGGCCTACCATCCTGCTTAGTCTGCAGGATGAAATTGTGCTGAAACAAACACTACTACACACGTGACCGCACTACAACCACACTAAGGCCCTAATGACTTCCATTGCGCCTACAGTGCACCTTCACTTGACTCACGTTGGACTGCATATATTATGCGCTGTACAGACGTACACTACGCAAGCGTACGCAGCTTGCTTTCAGTGATCTTACGTTGCATTCTTGTAGTCATCTTGTTATGTAAGTCTAACTGCCCCTTAACGTCATCGTGACCCGTTATGATCGCTGGGTGCCGTATCCTATAGTTTCGTTTTCTCGCCGTTCGCTGCGCTGTTCAGCTTGCTATACGCCTCTGACCGGAAGGGCGTTTTCTGCTTTCAACTCTAACTCTACTCACCAGACATTGCATTTATTACACAATTCTGGAACAAAAAATGAGTCATTTAAAAAGCGCCTGCATGAGGAATATGATCGCTGCGCAACGCGTATTTCTACACGGCTGTTTGCGATTGTCGTTGAATGCTCTTCTCGTCCTCACGACGTGTTCTTCTGCGAGGCGAAAGAAGAGAAATTGGAATATCTCGCGACAGTTACCAGTTTCTATCGCTGTTCACAGCGTGCCTTCTCAAGGAAGAGCATGCACGTACAGCCTAGGCTGTCGGAAAGTGCCGCCTTAAGTGCGTACTTGATGAACATTGAGTTGGAGATGTCCCGGACAATCCTTACATTCGAACGCCCCCATATAGCGAACGCTTCTACAAGGAGATGGTCTGTATAACGAAGTAACCCTACATCCCTACTGCGTCCCGATATTTGCACTGTGCGACCGTTTACAGTGAAGTGATCCGTACAACGAAGCGTGTTTGAAGGTTCACCCCTCGCCCCCCCCACCCCCCGAGGAACCTACGACTGTTGCATAGTGTGTTAACTGCAGCTTATAAAATGCAGCTGCAGTAACATGAGCATATTTTTTCTATGGTATAAGTTTTATAAGCGCCTAAGAGACGCGGTCCAAAACTCTCGCGGTGACTGCAGCACTGTTGCTTACCGAGTTGTAGTAACACGAGCTGCTGGCAACACTCTCTCTCTACGGACCTCACTGCATTTAATGCAGATGTTAGTGTCAGGAGCCCCTGTGTAGTTGTAGACAGTACATGCATTTAATCCGTACATCCTGCTTCCAGAATGGGGCACGTGACTCATGTGTGATACGAGACGACGATAGATTCTTTTATCGGCCAGACCATAAATCAAGAAAAAATGAACAAACGATTGTTTTATTTGCAAAGGAGGGGGCCGGGGGAAGAGAGAATCAATCGGGCATTCTTCCGCACACTGGCCGCTCAGATAGGCGCTGCCGTCGCCTCACAAAATTATTGACCGGCGCCTATGCGACAACAAGCTTCATTCCCTGGCAGCAACACTAGCCTATGGCCCAACAGCATAGTCGGTGCCGAAGTCAGCGACATGCTTATCTCGAACTGAACTAATGACCACCGGAATGGTACAGCGTGGAGCCTGGTAACACGGCGAACTGTGTTCCACAGCGTGGACAGGCGCATTTTCCAAAAAAAGACTCTGCTTGCGTGTTCTGGATTGTTATTTTTTCTTATTTAGCTTTTCTCTATGGTCCGCTAAGCTTATGACTTGTGCCCGCTGTCCTAACCGTTTTCGCTAAGCCCCAGCCCCCCCCCCCTCCCCCCCCCCCCCCCCCTCTCCAACCTCGTCTTTCGGGACATGTACAAGGACACTGCCGTTGTCGTTCGCAGCGAGCGTTGATCGCTTTTCCAACTAGATGGGAAGGGCGTGTTTCTATCGACTCCATCGTCAAACACCGCAAGTGCCAGCCTCCCGGACCTTGCCCAAGCCCTCTTTACCCGCTTTCCACTTGTGACCTCCCCGTGTCTTCATTGTTCGCTGTGCTCCGCGACAACTAAGTTTCCCTGCCAGGGTTACACATCAAGCGTTTTGGATCGAAACCCCACCGGTGGAGATCGCGAGGCTCGTTAAGGGTGAATCACGCCCACGTCTTCGACGTTCGCATCGTTTGCCGGCCTGTCGTCGTCGTCGTCGCTGTACACACAGTACGCGACTATACGCCGTCCCATTGCCGCCCTCTCACTGCCTGGCAGTCAAGACACGCACGAGACCGCCTATTGGCCCGCGCATGTGTGTATATATATATACAGCAACGCGGCGAAAGTCTTCGAACATACTCGGCTGTTTAATGCCGCGATCTACACAAAGAGACGCTTCTGTAGGATGCGCGTCATTAGACAGGAGTGTGTCGATCCGTTAGGATAATATCTCTGTATCGCTACGAGACCGCCTTTGTTTACCTAGCTCGCCGACCACCCCCGCGCCCTCCTCCACCTCCCTCCACCACCTCCGCACTCTCTCCCTCCCATTACGCTATCCGTCCACCATGTCGGGCCAGGAAATGTTGCTGGGCACATTACGCGAACGACAGGTCTGTCGAACACGGCCGGGTGCACCGAGCCTCTACGATGGTTGCCGAGTACTACGCGCGAAATCATTAGGGGCGGTTTTGTGTTGTTAGCGTGGAAGACCCCTTCTTACTCTCGGATTTCGCAAAAAAACTTCCCAAGCACAGCAAGTGAAAGCAGCGCGAGCGTCTATATGCATCGCGAACGAAAAGCAACGTATTACGCCCAATGCTCCCAACACACAGCTCTCCTTGTTGCTTTTGCGCATAAGTTTATGGGAACAGTACATGGAGATGCACGCTGCTGCGATCGGGCCCGTCGCTGCGCACAACGCTTGGTATTAACGGAAGTTTTGCCGGTTTTACGTTATTAGCTTCGTTTTTATTACATTTGTTTTTGTAGTCACTTCCTGTTCTGGCGTGGTCCGCCCTGCTTCTGTTCTTGTCCCTTTACAGTTTCGAATTGACCGCGCGCCCTGTGATTCGTCTGGAGGTGTCGAGAGAGGAACACGTGACGACGTGACGTCGTTGTACGGCTTTTTGGGCGAGTGAAATGGCCAGATCGATGTTCGGGCTTTCAGTCGCGATTGCTGCCGCTACTGGATCAAAGTTTACGGGGAGAGGATTCGCGATAATGCAGTGTATGAGTGTAGCTGTTGGTACACTGTTTGTATTTGGTGTTTCCACGACAAGTCAGTTCTTGCCGTCACAGAACTTGTCCGGCATCTTTGATGGTGTACACGGGATGCATAAGCAAATGCTCCCTTTTACGTCCCACTGAGAACTACTGCAGTCTTTCACTTTATATACGCCGTACGGTGACGACCGACAATCTCAACGCCCCTTGAAAACGAAACTAGTCTCTCCATGATGTGCAACGCGCCTTCGGCGCTAAATGGTGTCCGCGGGAAACTTCATCAATCCATACAGATGTGTCTTACATAGTTTTTGAAGATGCTTTGATAAGAGCAAGAACAGACTACACTCCGATTTTTATATTACCTTATCTTTCGCCGCTAACACGAGCTAGTCAGGATCCATTCATATTTCACACCTTGCGCGCCAAATTTCATTCCGCCCATATTACGTTGGGATCTTTCGAGTAAGCTGACCAATGTGAAAATACTCTCCCAGGATCCTGCGTTTGTCTACAAAGTAAGCATATTATAATGGATAAAGCGCATCACATATGTACAGTCCTTTTTTTTTTTTGTATAGGGCAAGGTTCTTCCACTACGAGTGAACGTTTGAACTTGAAGTTGCACCTCAAGGCCTTAAGGCGAGAATGCGAACTTTAAATCGTATCTTGCTGAGCGTTGTATCATATCTCAACACTCCTGCACCGCTTGACGCTTACGAGTATCTGTTATCACCCTGTACTCGAGCTTCAGTAATATCATTGTTTCTAGTCATCACCGGCACGACGTGCTCTCGCATATGTATGTCGTGAAGATGTGTTATGCTCTTAATCTCCCCCCCCCCCCCCCCCCCCCCCCCCAAAAAAAAAAGAAGAAATTCGGTATCGATAAACCATTTCACGCGCTTTTACATAAGGCATTTACTCTACACGAGTTCTGGCTTGTAATTCTAGTCCTGTGGTCTCGTACGTCGCATTTATATTTCCATGTAAGCCAGTAGGCGTCGGTAAGGTCTAGTCACTTCCCTGTTCTTTTTTTTTTTTCCTTTTGTATGCGACAGTCTCTGCTATTTTAGCACTGCACCTCCTTCAGCAAATGCGTGAACTTTTCTTACGGAATGTACACTCTTATTTTCTGAATTACAATAAACGCAAGAGTTACACGAACTGTCAAACTGTGTCGTTTCGCTTCCTGCGCACGTGTTAGAATCGCCGAATAGCACGTGCAACAGATAAGTACTAGTTTGATCGAGCGATGATATGCGACATACACGTTCGCGAGCCAGTTAAGCAGTCGAAGCACCACCGGCAACATTTCCAACTACAACAGAAACAACATCGAGAACAATCGATAACAGCAGTAACACGTCCTTCGCTGGTTCATCGGGGCAGGAAGCAGCACGGCACCGAGTGTGCCCATGTGGCAACCAAATTTGACGGATTTATTCAGCTAGTCATATTTGTGCAGTGGTCTCGAGGAACGCCGCTAAGATGAACATGCGATAGTGCGCATTACACACTACAGACGCTCGAATAAGGCCCGGCACGATACAATTGGGACTTATTCGTAAGACATCAGTCACAGGAGCGCCTACATAGCTATGCTGTGTCAGTAGCTCGTAGAAACACCGCAGACGCTACAGGGCTCGTTATCCAACAGGAATGGTCCCTTTTAGTGTGTAAAAACCCGCGAAGATGGGTCCGCTCAGCGTCGTGCGGATACATGTTCTCCTGGAGCGTTGGTGCTCGACATCATTCTTGGTCTAGCCACGTGCGCGCGGACAAGTATTTGACAATGACGTTTTGGTTGCGACCTCCTTAGCCAGCACACAACGTAGAGTAAGAACGCAACAACGCTGTCGACCGCATTCACAAAACTTCTCCTTCGAAAGTGATCTCTTTTCAATGGTCGTATTATTATTTATTTATTATTTATTTATCATTTACTTATTTATACAGTACTGCTAGCCTCTATATAAGGCTGTAAGCAGGAGTGAATAGTAACAGGTGCACAACGAAGATTACACATCAAGATACAGCGATAGTGCCACATGAATAATAAAAAGAAAGGACAAAGAAAGACTCTCCTGAAAAGCGAGATACAAAACATACGGGCAACTTTTCAAGCACTGGTACGCGCAATTCATTGCAGAAAGAAAGTCAAGACGCAATAAACGTTTCACATCAAATAAAGTGTTTAAAAAATGGGTTGGAATGCTCTCTCTCGAAGCACAACAAGTGCAATGCGTTTAAAGCCATAACGGTTGTAAATGACTGTCAAAGCGATTGCAACTGAAGAGCTTGTACAAAAGAATCGCTGGTTGGACATTCCACGACGCTGGCTGGTAGGCGGTTCCATTCACGAATTGTCTTCGGAACAAAAGACTTAGCAAAGATGTCAGTGCGGCAGAAATAATTTATTTTTTATTATGGTGTGACCGGGTCGCTCGCCTGGACACTGGCCCAATGTAAGTGTGTTTGGGTATACCAAGTTATTTCGCTAGAGGCGAGGAAGAGTAGGCCCTCTGCCCAAGGCTTTAACTGGCTGTTCTGACTCGTTGGTCTAGGGTCAAGAAGAGCGTTTTGTACCTGCCGACCCTTGCCTACAAGTCGCGCCTCCCATGCCTCTCGAGGTAGTTTGCACTCAACAAAGGTGAGTTCACTTGTGTGGACGATGAACACGTGTTGCCTTGTCTATCCTTGCGCTTCAGCTTGGCTGTTTTTCCCGCTCCACAGAGTGGAATAGCTCCTCAAGATTCATTCATTCATTCATTCATTCATTCATTCATTCATTCATTCATTCATTCATTGTAGGGGTATGAGTGGGACGGGACGGTGATCCATGGAGCTTAGGGTAGTGATGCAGAATGTCGATAGTATTATCCACACCATCAATAGATCTGTCAATATCGAACAATCGGTGGTAAGAAAAAATATCGATAGTGCTATTGATACTTGAATACTGATGGCACTATGTAGAGTACTAAAGAGTGTACAATTGTACAGCTGCGTCGCTACCTACAAACTCGTCAGAAGAGCAAGAGCGTGTCGGTAACGTTCCGCCGCTAAATACCGCACAGGAGACACCGACATGGTGGATCGACGTCATCTGTATCCTAAAAGGGATCTTGAATAACTGGAGAAGTGCTAACCTGAGCACTATCAAATGTAAGCTGCCCGTCAAGAGACAACGATATAACGCTCACCGAGTACGTTGCAGATACACTCGAACGCTTCTGTAGGGGGCCACGAAATGAGTATGTCGAAATGGACACGCGCTATCATTTCTTCGGTATAAATTGCCCCCGGTATCGCACGAAAGCTGGAAGGGCATATCGAGCCTGCGCTAAAAAAACGAAGCTGATAAGAAACATCTTCGAGAGCGCATCTTGCATAAAACAATGGACGCTTACGAAAAAAGGCAGTGAACACCGCTTGTAACATTCCTGGACCCAGTGCAAAAGAGCTAGCCTTCTCGATCCGAACGTACGCAGACCGCGCCAGTGTTTATTATTTATTCTTTTTTTGTAGTTACTGAACTAAGCCAGCGATTTTCGGAAAGCTTATGCAGATGATACTGCAGTTGCACCATCTATACTCAGTTTCATATATCAAGGTGTGCAGCGCTGTCAAAGCTAGTGCTTTTGTTCCCGCTGTGTACTTGCGCGACTAAAGAGTGATGCGTCGCTTGTGGTGAACGAGAAATAATAAATTATTGGCCGGCAGCCTTAAAGCTTAATACATTTGTCACCAGCTTGAAAAAATAAAGAACTAAGAAAACTCGTATTGCTGGAAAAACAATCAAAATGTGCGAGTTTGTGTTTTATGTTTGTCCTTTCTTTATCGGAACGATACACCTCTCCTTTTCTCCACGGACTACTTGCTTAGCCTTCACAGCGTTGCACCTGATGTGCGAAGCGGGTATAGACAGTGGGTGGTTCTAAACAAGGCTGCGTTTAGTACCGCAACCTGGAACGTAGAGATACTGGTTCGCCTGTACCATGTAATTACATCCACAGGAAAAGAAGAGCAACCCTTTAGATTTCTTGGAAGTATTGGCTATGCTCCAAGAAGTGGCTAGTAGGTACTTGTGCATTTCATCAACGCCGGCACCGCAGGAGGCCCGTGTTCCCAGTGCCTGGACAGATTTCAGATAGCGGCTGAAAGCTGTGAAAGATAGCAGGCTGAAAGAGGGAAAAGTTTATATGCTTGTTTTCTCTTACCAGAATGCGTCGTGACGGAAACGACACGAAATGACGAAGGACACCTTGAAAAGGAAACATGAGAGGGGATTTCATCGACCGTTCATACCTACTTGCCCAAACGTCCACGTTAGGCAAAAGCCTGCACACGACAATTGAGTTCAACGTTCGGGTGAAGTGGAAAGGAAGTGCGTTATGTTGGGCGCAACTAGACGGCTTCAAATTTATATGCATTTTCCAGTTTAAAGCAATAGTGTCAAGAACTAGGTTCCCTGGCAAGGGATGCATCGCAAATTTTTATTATGAATTTATTGACTGGCATATTGCGGCATTTTCACAGCCGAAATGCATTTTATTCGCCAGGACATCTCTCATAACCTAAACGAGCGGATAACCTAACCATTGCTGATAGCAGGCTATCAAATGTTTTTGCGACAACAGCATACTTATTCACCTAACTATCGATAGTATCATTCGTAGTAATACGCATCAGCGCTCACCAGCAACCAGTCCAGTCGCATCAGCACCATCTTTTCCATGAGCTTTCCCACACAGCTAAGAAGAGCTATAGGGCGATAAGAGCTGATATCGGTAGGAGGCTTTCCACAGATTTCGTGTTTCACAAAGGGTCGAGGCAGCGTAGACAATGACATCAGCCTTGCAAACTGCGTCAAAATTAACAAGCTTGCGCACAATATCGCGGTTGCCGTATTCCTGGACATTAAGGGCGCATTCGACAACATCCTACACGAGCCGATCTTACAGGCCCTAAGGTCTGTACCAGGAACCCCTGGGGGCCAGCGTGGGAGACCAGCCCCTCAATGGGAGCAGTTTGCTTTCCATTGATAATTGCTGTCAAAGACCATGCAGAGAGAGAGCCGAGAAAGAAGCTTTGTATAGCGTACGGTGCTACGCCGTTCCTCCTGCACGATCGCCTTATGAGCGGCAACATAACACGTCCCCCCTTAAGAGTACGCTGGGCTGTTCTACGCTCAGTGGTACGATAAATCACTGCCGCGATTAGGTCACTGGACTTTCTAAGCATACAACAGTATACACAAACATCAAACACCATTGCGAGACAACACGACAGGAGAATACAAGAAACGAAAACAAATACATGCTAAACGATCAAGCACACCATTGCTGCTTCAAGCAGTAAGATCACTAGTGTCTGTTTCTTGGATTGTCAATCACACAGTCCACAATATACAGCAGCGAGTGGGCAGGAACATTCACGTCCCCCCCTCAGTTGGCATGGCACTGTTATTCTGATGGCTTCCACAAACTATTCTGGAGCCTCGATAATGCATCCGCATTCCCGTTACATATACGCTTCCGATGTTGTACCGAGACATGATATCGCTGTAAAGCCAGCGCCCATCTTGTCAATTTCGCCCCGTGCGGAGTAGAAGTTGTAAGGTACGACAGCGGATTGTGGTCGGAAACGACGTTTACTATGGCACCGAAAAGCCAGTAGTCAAACTTCTTTAAGGCCCATATTATTACGAACGCTTCCCCCTCAATTGTCGACCAACGCATCTGGGTCGGTGAGAAGCGGTGGCTTGCAAAGGCGTTAGGCCTCTCTTCTCCCTCAGCTGACATTTGCGCCAAACATGCTCCCGCCGCCGTAGCTGAGGCGTCTGTGAAAAGCCAGTAGGGCTGAGATGGCTCTGGGGTGTTTAGCGCCACGACCTCGCACAAAGATTGTTTGAGCATCTCAAATGCTGCCTGAGCTTCCTCCGGCCAGGGTATCTTATTAGGTACCGCTTTCTTTGTTAACAGCGTGAGCGGGCTCGTCACCTCTGCATATCCTCGGACGTACTCGCGATAGTAACCGCACAGTCCTAACAGGCTGCGTAGTTCCTTTTTGGTGCGCGGTGGTACCAGGTTCTTAATCGCTGCTATTTTTTCAGGGTCTGGTGCGTGTGTCCCTGAACCGACAATATGCCCCAGGTAATGTATATGGGATCGCGCAATCTGACACTTCTCCGGACTGGCTTTCAGTCCCGCCTTCTCTAAGACATTAAGAATAATGTCGAGATGCTTTAAGTGCTCCTCCCAAGTGCTAGAAAAAATAGCAATATCATCAAGGTATGCCGTGGCATACATTTGATGTTGCGACAAGAGTTTATTCACCATTCTTTGAAAGGTTGCCGCGGAATTTTTTAGCCCGAAAGGCATCACTTTCCATGCGTACTGACCCTCGTGCGTTACAAACGCGGTGAATTTCTGACTCTTCTCTTCCATCGGTACCTGCCAGTACCCGCGCCTAAGGTCCACTACCGTAATGAACTGCGCTCTGCCTACTCGGAAAATCAATTCCTGAGGATTCATCATAGGGAACGCATCCGCTTTGGTGACGGCATTTAACGCCCTGTAGTCCACACACATGCGGATAGTCCCATCCTTTTTTCCGACGCATACTACCGGGTGTGCAAACTCACTCTCCGTGGGGTAGATCAACTTCCAAGTCAAAAGTTCGTCAACTTGCCGGCTGACTTCCTTCTCTAATAGTTCCGGCACCCGATAAGGAAACACCTTTTTTGGCTGGTGGCCCGGTTCTATTTCTATCCTATGTTCGTCTACCTTCGCTATACCCGGGGTGCCGTCAAAGAGTGTGCAATGTCTTTGGAACACCGCCTGTATTTCCGCCTGCGCGTCAGCATCAAGGTGAGCAACCTTCTCGCTCGTTAGCACTAGCTCTTCCCGCTTTATAGTGGTTGGTTGTGGAGCATATTCCACCTCCCCAAAATCATGGTCCTCATCGAAGACTACCCCAATATGACTGACCCTTGTATAGTAAGGTCGAATGTTGTTGGCGTGGACACTTTTCACCTTTCCCTCAGATGTTTCAACGCGGTAAGAGTGTTCGCGCTCACGTCCAACCACTGTGAATGGGCCTAGCCATTTAGGTGACATCTTACAATTCCGATCATTGTCGAAAACCACAACCTGGTCGCCAACGTTAAAAGCTTTGAGCCTGGTGCTGCGATTATAGGCACCGGCGTAACTCTCCTGATGAGTTGCACTAGTTAGCTCAGCAATATTAGCGGCCGTCTCGAGCTGCTCCTTAAGTTGCTGTAAATACTTAGCGGGGCTTTCTCTCTGGCCTAATGATGCCTCCCTTTCTTCATCAATTTGCGCATCTTCGCCGGAAACGTCTTTCTTCTCCAAAGTAACGTTGCATGCCACAACCTTTGGTTTCTCTACTGCTTGTTCTGCCTCGGGAGCAGGCTCGGCCGGTGCTCGACAGGGTGCCAGAGGGCTGTTGGCCTTCGACAAAAGTTTCCAATCTTCCTCGGTCAACAAACAATCTGTGCCCTCGACGAGCTCATCAGTTAACGCGCAAAGTAGGTCGACGCTCTGAGGCTCCGTAACCTCTCGCGGGCTATTTAATTTGACCGGCAACGTAGCTAGCCTTGCCTCGATAGTTTTACCAAAAGCAGACACCAATCTCACCTTGCCATACGGCTCTACTAAACTTCTCGGAAGCAGACTCTCCCGAAAGACAGTTATTTCACTCCCTGTATCCAAAATTGCATCTGCGGGTATACCTGCACATGATACGGGAATTAACTGCAGTTTATTTGTGCCTTCACCCTCGTGTTTTAGAGACTTCACCTTTGCGCTAAGTACTCCATCAGGTATTTCAGTTTCCGTCTCGTGGGATAACGTTACCTTTTGGACCTTCCGCTTTGGCTCGGTAGCCTTCTTCGGGTTGCTCTCCTTATCACTAGACTTCGGGCACTCTTTAGCGAAATGGCCTGAGCCGTGACATAAGTGGCACTTCAGAGCCCCTTTCTCTACTCGTGTCGCCGGCTTCTGCCCCATTTCTACAGTTGGTTGCTTTGAAGCACGCCCTTTTCCTTTCGCTTGTTCGAAAGTTTGCAGCACTTTAGCGATCTCAGTTGGCCTAAGCCATCCCTCGCCTTCTCTTAGTCTCACATACTCAAGACCCTCCGTGCTAAGGCCCGATTTTATACGGTCAGCAACCATGAGTTCTGCCATCACTTCTACCGTGTCGGCCTCTCTCACTTGGAGGTAGTAGGAGAAATAAGCTTTCACGCGGGACGCGAACTGCGCCCACGTCTCTTCCTTCCGCTTTACCGCTGTTTCGAACCTCTGCAGATACTCTGCCGGAGAAAGCTTCAGTTCCGTCAGTACTGCTGCTTTAACTGCCTCGTAATCTGCACTCTCTTCAGAGTTGAGGTTACGCAGTAAGTAACGAACTCGTTCAGTTAGTGCTGGTATAACCAAATGCACGCGACTCTCATACGGTACTTGGTAAGTAGCAAATAGTTTTTCTACTTCCTCAAACCATAATGGCACATCCGCGTCACTCGGCAGGCGGAACCCTTTCAGCACTTTTGCACATTGCTGGACAGAATCGAAACACCGTCGCCCCCGATCGCCCGTCTCCGACCCAGAGTTGGACAACGTGCCATTGAGACGTTCCGCGTTCATTCTGGTTTGCAATAGCTTTTCATACTCAATCTGGAGATTGAGCTTTTGAATTTCAAGTTCGAGCGTTCTCGTTTCACTTGAATTCGGCAAAACCTGAGATGCCAGCTGCATCGATTCTTGCCTCTGAGTAGGCACTCTCGCCTCATTTGACTGATCAGAATTTAGAATACCATGGTTTGATGGCTCTCGACTCCGATCCACTGCTACCGCACTCGCACCTTCATCTCCATTAGACTCCATTGTTTCAGCACCCCCGCGTGTTCTCACCATGTGCTCTACACATAAACTGCCATGCCAACTAGAGAAAAACGCAAGAAATCCTGCTCACCCTTTGCTGTATGCACTGTCGTTCCTGGATCTCTTCCACGGTGCCGGAGTTGGCTGCTGTGGGATCGTCTCGACGTTGCCGCTGGTGGCTGACGGATGCCTTGCCCCTCGGTCTCCTCGGCACTGCTCCGGTGTATGGTGCTGTAGAGCTTCGCCGATCCTGTCGGCTGCGCCAGTTATGTTTTTCTCTGTTCGTTTTCTCCTTGACGTGGATTGAAGTCCCGTCAAGAAGATGATCGACGTCGATGAAGCAGGAGGCACGTTGGAGGTAATGAACTTGAAGGTATATTGCAGCGAAATATTTACAGTCATATGTACATCTTGCCGAAGCACACCGATGATAACATAGACATCAACAGCGTCTTACTCTTCTACTTAACTTTTCTTAAGTTAGAGCCTAGAACACTGTTACTACATACAACGAACCTAGTCTCACTGTTCGACCACCGAGTGGTTACGGCCCAGACAGAAGTTGCATCGTACGGAGTCTTACTGATCGATCAGTTAAGTGATTACAGCCTAGACTGAAGGGAAACGAATCCCGTCCAGTCTTTAGTACCTTGCGGTGACAAAGAAAAAGGGGAGGTGGCCACTGCTGGTCCACCTCAACCTTCTGTCATCCAATCTGTTTATCCTCAGATTAAGCCACTCCCTAGTGGGCTGTCCCTAATCCCGACAGCAGCGCCTTTGCAGTTTAAACAGGCATTTTGGCATTCTTTCCCATCATGGCTCTCCCTCTCCTTATCCCACGCTCTCAGATATTCTCACAATCGAAATATCGGTATCGTAGCAGCCCTGCGGCATTCGGGCCATCTCCCACGCTCATCCAGTCGAACCCTGTCGTTCCAGGAAACACAGCGTGTCTTCGCCTTTCCCGCAGTTCGGATCGTGCACTGCTGGGACTCAACCCTTTGTTCCAGTCGGCGCGCCGAGAGCGCATGTCGGTCGTTAAAGAATTGGTTGGGCCAAGCGCATTGTCGCTCCGAGCGACGGCGCACTTCTCATGCATTCCTTCCTACGCGTCCGAGCTGCTCTTCCCCGAAACGGCCACTGAGGGGACAGGTACGGTCGCGCAGCCGCGACCCCCCCCCCCCCCCCCCCCCGAGCGACGTTCAGCGAAAGGGAAGGGTCTCGTACCAGGAACCCCTGGGGGCCAGCGTGGGAGACCAGCCCCTCAATGGGAGCAGTTTGCTTTCCATTGATAATTGCTGTCAAAGACCATGCAGAGAGAGAGCCGAGAAAGAAGCTTTGTATAGCGTACGGTGCTACGCCGTTCCTCCTGCACGATCGCCTTATGAGCGGCAACATAACAGGAGTCAGTGGCCGCATGTACCACTGGATAATGGACTACCTCTCTGACCGCTCGGTGTACATGTCTACAAAATATGGTGACACAACTCCTCACACAGTAGTTCGAGGAGTTCCGCAAGGCGGAGTATTGAGCCCGACCTTATTCAACATCGCTCTCATCGGCCTGGAGAAGTGTATTCCGGCAAGGGTCGAGATTTCCTTGTACGCAGACGACATCTGCATATGGTGCTCTGGTCGAAATCGACGTGTCTTGCGTGCAAGATTACAGAAGGCAATTATCTCTATTCAGACGTTTTTACGCAAACGCGGACTAATCATGTCACCTGAGAAGTGCGCCTCCATAGCATTGACTAAACGAGATATATCGCGCTGTAAGTTAAAGGTGGCAGGATCTCACATCCCATACGCACCAAGTCACAAGTTACTGGGAGTGACATTCGATAGATCTATGACATGGTCGCCTCATACAAGAGCATTGTTGTTGGGTGTCGTTGCGCATTCAACGGACGTACACAGGAAATAAGAGGCAGAATAAACGGAAAGAGCACAAACTATCAACTGGTTTTTATTGAATCGGTCATTGCATATATATGCATGACCCAACACAACGAGAGAGGGGAGAGAGGAGAAGGGCAGTGAGGAGGAATCACAATAAAGGTGATTCCTCCTCACTGCCCTTCTCCTCTCTTCCCTCTCTCGTGTTGTTTGGGTCATGCATATATATGCAATGACCGATTCAATAAAAACCAGTTGATAGTTCGTCCGTTGAATGCGCAACGACACCCAACAATTATGCACAAACTCGCCCAAGAAGAAGTTCTTCTGAAATACAAGAGCATGCCGAAGGCAAAACTACAATCATACGCAAACATTTTTCATATCATGTCCAGCAGTGCTGGTGACTGCTCTGTGGCCGCTCTTCTGCGAATGTACACTGCTCTCTGCGAAGGTCTCTTGCGCTACAGCTTCCCTGCGCTACAGCGACTTTCCAAGTCAAGTACCCAGGTGCTCACCAGTATGCAAGCTAAAGCGCTGAAGGTATGCCTGGCCCTACCTAAAAAGACTTCGACTGTAGGAACCCTAACAGGAAGCTGGCGGCTTTAGGTTCTACTGAAGCAAGAGTTTCTCGAGCCTCCTAGGCTTCACAACCATCCGCTTGCATCAGCCACCACATCTGAAGTACAGACACTGCTCTCGCTGAAGTACAAAAAGCCATCAATTCCGACAAGGCCGCCATGGAAACTACCCTCTTGGACCATAGTCACGACTATACCTGGTATCAAGGATAAAAGTAACACGCCAGCTCGAGCACTGAAATATTTCGCCTTGGAGCATATTAACGCCAACTACAGATCCTGCCGCCACATTTACACTGATGGCTCTCTTACGGCCACATCATCGGCAATAGGTCTGTGGATCCCGTCGGTAAACATGTCAATTTCTACCACCTTGGGTCACCGCACATCTGCCACAGCCACTGAGCTGGCTGCTTTGCGGAGATCGCTTATTTGCCCCGCCACGGTGGTCTAGTGGCTAAGGTACTCGGCTACTGATCCGAGGGTCGCGGGATCGAATCCCGGCCGTGGCGGCTGCATTTCGATGGAGGCGAAATGTTGAGGCCCGTGTGCTGTGCGATGTCAGTGCACGTTAAAGAACCCCAGGTGGTCAAGATTTCCGGAGCCCTCCACTACGGCGTCTCTCATAATCAGAACTGGTTTTGGGACGTAAAACCCCACAAAACAACAACAACGAGATCGCTTATTTACATCGTAGTTCAGACACCTGATTCTTTGGTAATATTCTATGATTCACGAGCGGCGCTGCAGTGTCGAAAGTCACCATGCGCCCAAAAGCAACTGGTTATGGACATCAAGCATCTAGGCAGTAAGGCTCATGAACTTAACCACCGCATTGTATTCCAGTGGTTACCAGCCCACTGTGGAATACAAGGAAACGTCCTGGCCGACAGTGCCGCCAGAACAGCACATGGTACTAAATCACCAATAACAACCATACCTTTTTCAAGAAAAGATGCGGCGACTATGGTATCGGCGTTTGCCTGGAATCTGCAGCGGTCTTTTTGGAGTGACTCAAGAAATCAGAACGAACCACTGCACGGACCACTGCATCACGAGGTTTAGACAGGCGAGATGAGGCGTGATTTCCCTGAATAAGACTTAATGTAGCCTACACAAGACACTACAAGCACAAGATACAACAGTCTGATTCTGCATTGTGCTCTACATGCAACACACAAGAAGACCTTGAACACGTCCTGTGCGATTGCCAGCGGTATGACTCCGAGAGAAAGACTCTGAAGGCAGCGCTTGGTCTGCAACATGGTTCGACCTTGGAACTGCGGTATCTCCTCGGCCTGTGGCAAGACAGCACCTGCGCACTACACAGCACTAAAGCGTTGATAACGTTTCTATGAGCAACATGCTTCATCGAAACGCTGTAAACTGCGTTATAGTGCATATAATGTTACGAGTGCTATTTAGATACAACACAGAGTGGGCACGATGTCCTGGCAAAATGGCGCTGGTGCAACAGCCATGGCCCTGACGTCATCTTCCTCTTTCTTCATGCCGCTGCGGTATCAATGGCTGTTTGGTATCAATATGTATATATGAGTGTGTGTGTAAGTGTGACTACACGTACGTGTTGTGTTACACGTGATCACTGTAAATATCATAATCATCACAACACACCTGGAATAGCAAGCCAGGCCACTAGCCAGGCTAATATCTCCGGAGTCATTAATAAAATATTCTCTATCTCTCGTAGTAATACTATACCGGTGGCACGATCAATATTACTATCCATGGTTCATCGTTGGTTTTATTAGTAATTGTTTCTACACTACCAACAGTTTTAAAAAGCTCTCGACGCTATCGACAGCTCAATTAGTGCACCAATAGTTTGAGGGCTGCTTCCCGACTGCGCTCCCACTTTCCTTGAAAGCGGGCTTACCCTGCCTATAGGTCTTAACGTGGCGTAGCCATCTTCGCAGGGTAACATATAAAACGCTCGTGGGCTTAATCGACGCTGAGATTTCTATCTCGATAATCGCTTCGTTCAATTCCTTCAAAGTGTTTTGATTATATTTAACTCCGCGCTAGAAACAGCGCTAGGAATGTCGAGGTGGCGTATCAGCGAAGATATAATGGTCAGTGTTGCAGAATGACGAAGTTTAATTAGTTTCCTTGACGATAAACGCGTGTAATTTACCATTTCTCATAAACTATTTGCTCGTGTGCATGGCCGGCAGGCTCTGCTTACAGGCCGAAAAGGCCTATAACAGAGCCGGTCATGTGCACGTACAGGGCGTCCAAACTATCATGCACCAAGTTTTTAAAAATATCTGCTGCGCTGTAGCGAAATTATCTGAGTTCTGTTGTAGTAGTGTGTACTTATTACCAGCATCTTTATCATTAAATATGGATAATTAATTGCTCCCAATTGGTCAACATTTTAAACACTGCTTTAACCGCTAACATGTCAATTAGAAAGGCGTAGGCTGCCTCAAAAAAAAAAAAAAGAGAAGAAGGAAATAAACCCGAATCAAGCATTTTTTTCATACTGAAATTTGTCATGCCTTTCTTCTTCTTTTTTTAGAGGGAATACAGAGATGCCAGCGAAATACATCAAGTACGAAATAAATGCGAATTTGCTCACTATAACGTTTCTATGCTTGGAGCTTGCTAAGACGACCTTATCGTCTTGTTTGTGACGAGGCAGCGTGTGCCGAAAGAGGCCGTACTGTCACCGCCTGCCGCGGTTGCAGAAGCGTAACTCGGCACGAAGGTCCTCCAGTGAAGAAAACAATTACAACCATCCCATGTCGTGGGGTAAAAGGGGAGGGAAAGCCGCAGACAGCGTTCCGTGGCGTGACACCTAATGAATTCTGGGCACGTGCGCTCGCCTTTGTTGGCGGCTCGCTTTATGGCCCAGGGCGAGTTTCGTGGTGGTTGCTGTACGTACGTTCACACTGTATTCTCGAGGGCCACAAGGCGGCTACATAGAAAAGCACACGGTGCAGAAAGTCGCAGGCTCGCCAGCACATTCCAAACGCCCGGCATTTAATTACCGCTGACACGTTTATATGCTAAAACGCTGCACCACGCCCAGAAGGGCAAGTCTAATCAGCACATCTAGTTGACAACATGTTAAAGGTGAAGCTTGGGCGAGTTGGTAGCAATACATTGTGGAAGTTCAGTTCCGGTGCGTATGCTAACAGAAAAGGGTGGTGAACATAGGCAAGGGGCCCTGAATTCCAATTGAAATTTATTACTGTCACAGAGGAATATAGACATGAAGGACAGGGAACCAAAACACAAAACATGGCACAGTTTTTCAGCAGAGCGCTGAAGAGCGAACCCCACTGGAAGGCGCTGGAGAGGAGGGACCCCTACAGCGTTTCGAATGCTTCTTTAAAACAGAAACAGCGCATATGGCAAGACACAGGACACAGTTGACTCGCGAGATTATCCAGGCGTGTCTAATAAAGCAGTAGAGCGACCCGTGATTGACTGATTGAATTATTGATTTGTGGGGTTTAACGTCCCAAAACCAGCTCTGATTATGAGAGACGCCGTAGAGGAGGGCTCCGGAAACTTCGACCAACTGAGGTTCTTTAACGTGCACTGACATCGCACAGTACACGGGCCTCAACATTTCGCCTCCATCGAAATGCAGGCGCCGCGGCCGGGATTCGATCCCGCGATCTTCGGATCAGCAGCCGAGTACCAAAACCACTAGACCACCGTGGCGGGCCGAGTCCTAAAGGACGGTTCTAAAGAGTGAGTTCTGAAGCCGAGTCGTATAAAGAACGAGACGGATGCGCGGGCTAATAATAATTTTGAGGGTTTCACTTTCCGAAACCACGATGTGATTGCGCGAGACGCTCCGGAAATTCCGACCACCCGGGGTTTACCTAACGCGCACTGCCCTAGCACAGTACGCGGGTCTCATTATTTCGCCTTAACCGCAATGCCGTCGCTGCGGCCCAGATTCAATCCTTCGAATTTCAGATCAGAAGCCGAGCGCTGTATAGGCGCTGGCCTCCAGGGCCTGGCCGACGCGCGGTTACTTCACTGCAGTACGCAAGCATTACCCTCCATCGCGGCGCGCAAGTATCAACTTTGCCACAATACACACCTGTCAGCGGCAAAGAGGACCACATGCGTAAAGGCCACTCCTTACGCGACATGGCACGTTTTGCACCGTAAATACAAGGTTAAAATACTTCTAATGGGAAAGCTTGGATGCTAATCGCACTGAAAATCAAATGCTTCGAAAATCTTCGAAACCTATTCGAAACATCGCGTATTCACAAGTCGTTATATAATTTAGCGGTACGCATGTTTCAGAAAGGGCCAACAACAAGCTTTTGTGAAGCAGAAAGAAGGATCGGTGGGGCAGGAAGGTCAAATATTGACACGTGCACTTGTTTTGTTTTATTTACGGGGAGCGCTTTATCAGTTTATTGTGACGCGCAGCGTAGGTCGCACTCATCTTACATGCTGCTTCGAGAACGGTGTCGACCTCCCGACACCCACATTTGAGTGCCTTCTAGAACGTCGGTGATAATATCAAACTCGCTGTGAAGAATGTATAAAATTCGATGCATTTCACTTGAATGTACGCCCGTTCCTGCAAGTTTCTCTGTAGTTTCATTGTAACCCTTCTTATTCAAGGCCTTTGCGCCTTTAAGGTGCTTTTCAATAAATAAATAAATAAATAAATAAATAAATAAATAAATAAATAAATAAATAAATAAATGTCTTGCGCATGCAGAAGAGGAGACTCGGAAAGGACGCGTCGCCTCGTGTGGGAGCGCGCACCACTGCGGAAGCTGTGGCACCATGTGTACACCATACGCAAGAGGATGGCGTCCTCCTGGTACTCCAGCTAATCCCAGAGACAAGATAGCCGCAAGAATACACTTAAGCTCCCGAAAGATGGTTTTGCGTGTGTTAGTGTATATGTTAGAAGAAAGTAACCTCTCAATCTTGTAAACTGAAGCTTGCTAGGCTCTAGCGCGTACAAGTGATGAGATGGCGCAGGGGAAATGTACTAAATTCGGAGCTTGAAGTAGGTCCTGCGTGAGTGAGTTAAGAGTGTGTATATATTGTCACGGTGTGTGTATATTAGAAACAACTTAATCAGTAAACAGATAATGAAGCCTAGGAAAGCATAGGGGAAGTTGCTTGTGGTATTGTAATTTTGAAGAAAGTAGAAAGGAATTAAAGTGGACGAAAAGACAAACGTGCCTTCGGTGGGAACCGAACCCACGACCTTAGGATGTCGCGTCCGTTACAAAGAGTACGGGCTTCAAAATTGATGGGCTGAGACCATAAAACTATTACCCGCAGGAACGATGCGATAAGACAATGCCATCGCGGTCACCTGCCTTCGGTGGGTTCGGTTCCCACCGAAAGCAGGTTTGTCTTTTCGTCCACTTTAATTCCTTTCTACTTTCTCCACAATTACAATACCACAAGCAACTTCCCCTATGCTTTCCTAGGCTTCATTATCTGTTTACTCATTAAGTTGTTTCTAACAAATAAAGAACGAGCCCTTGACCCCTACCCTTTATATATATATATATATATATATATATATATATATATATATATATATATATATATATATATATATATATATATATGTGTGTGTGTGTGTGTGTGTGTGTGTGTGTGTGTGTGTGTGTGTGTGTGTGTGTGTGTGTGAGAGAGAGAGAGAGAGAGAGAGACAAAGCGAGAGAGAAAATTCCCATACGCAATCCGGGGAAAATGGTTACAGTCCTTAACAAAATGTCCAGTGTGGGAGATCATGGCTCGAATCATGAATATCTGTACTGATTCTTGAACTGTCGGTCTCAGTAGCTTAATCGCCGAACCGCATGCATACAATTGTCATAGGTATTGTTCCCACCGCTATCTGCGGACGCGGTCCTTACAGAGAGTCCGGGCTTCGAAATTGATGGGCTGAGACCACAAAACTATTACCCGCAGGAACGATGCGATAAGACTATGCCATCGCGGTCAGATTTTTCTTTTCTTGCTACTTTTCGCAGTTTCTCGCCAAAGATGGTTACCGCTGCATAAACCACAGGAGATCCCTTGTCTGTAGAACTTGTAGACATTACGATGGCCCGAGGACGGCCCCTGGAACAACAGTCTTTGTAACCTCTGCAGACCGTCTGCATGTATTTCTATATATGTCAGACTACCATTCACTTTGCCAAGACCGCGATGTGCGCCCACAGCACGCCACCTATATGCTCTCGTCGCTGGTGTATGTACATATACACCTCCGTGCTCCACCAGCTTGACCCAGCATTCTTTTGTTCTGGCCCGGTCACGGAACGCGCCGCCGAGGCAATGCGTGCACCAAAATGACCGTTCGGACCCCGTCGCGCTCCTAATTATTTCCGTGCCGACCGCGTATTGCTCACACTACAGCACGGGAGCCGTCATTCTTCTTATTATGTTTTTTTTTTCTGCAGCGACTACCACGTACACCGGGTGGAGGTTGCTCGTCGCATGTAGCGAACAAGTTCGAGGCACGGCATGTAGGCGACGCGATATAGACGGGCCAGAGATGTTCCCTTCGTCGCTGCCGACCAATTATGTGCGACCCCCTATTTTTGTCCGTTTCCTGCGCTGCGCCCGCTAGTCACAGGAAAAGTAAGCACACAAGGTGGCATACAGGCCGGATCCATAAAGTCTACCCACAGAGTTGGAGCGAAAATCGTCGATGGTTGTCGAATACTTACTTTTAGGTGCACGGACGGGCGTTGCTTTCTTTCCATGTCTGCTGAGCGCTGCACACGCGAACATTTATGTATACGTCGCAAAGCGCCCCCCAGTGACCCCCTACCGTGGTGACTGCGGCTGTGTGTACAGGTAGTCGAACGCGTATCACGTCAGTAATCGGCGGATTACGAATTTAGCTTCGAGCGGTAGACGGTGTGGACGTTATTCGTCACCATACGCCGGCGCTACGCGGGGACTTAGGCCTTGTGTCTTGTCATCCAAGGAAGTGACGTGCGGTGAAGTGATGGTGGCGATACTTATGCGGGAAAAGGGAAGCAGTAAAGGACAGTGCATTCTTAGTTCGCTACTTCTAGTCATCAAAATATCTGACGGTCACATTCAATACCTTTATCATCTGCTACTCTTCCATCTTCACAGAGATAGCCGTAAAGTGCTGCCTCTTCAGAAATCCGGTTGCAAGCAGTCTCTGTTGAATTGTAGACTTCCAAACCATGAAACGTTTTCGAACATATCATTCATAAACACATTATGTTCTTTTCCAAATTGCTTCGACTATCAGTCTCAGAGGCAGCATGATTTTAGGCGTCTTATTAGCACAACAATGAAGTTGAATTCATGGTGATATTTTTATTAACGTTTACCTCGATGCCCAGTTTAGTGCTATTTTTATACACTCTTCAAAAGCTCTTGATACAGTGCTACATTCAAAACTCCTTGCTAAACTCGATGTTAAATTAATAAATCCCCAGCTGCGTAAGTGGATATCTAGGTTTATGTCAGCGCACTCTCAGCTCGTCTCTTACAGGTCCACCAAATCTGCCGCTATTAATGTGCCATCCGGAGCACCCCAAGGGTCTTTCTTTCCAATCTACATAAATGACTTGCCTGCCCACACCTCCTCTTCCGTTCGTTTTTAGGACAATAGTTTCATTTCACATGCAGTGAGTGAAAATCCCAGTGACCGCTACCTCTTGCAGGAGTCATTTGCTTGGTTTTCCAACTGGCGAAACACTTGTAATATGAACGATAAGTTTACGAAAACTGCGCTTATGCCTTTCCGTAATACATTTCCTTCTGTTTTTAATTACTATTTTGATATTCGCGTTGTCAATACGAGATTTTTGAGTACAAGTGTCATGCGTGTCGATTTTACAAACAATATGTTATGGCCCAAGCACGACGAATATATATGTAACAAAGCGCTCAAGAGACCAGGTTATCTACGTCGTACTTTATGCAACTCGCCGAAGGGAACTAAGCTTTTCTTATATAAATCGCTAATCCGTTTAGTCCTTTACTACGCGTATGTCATTTTGGAACCCGTATAACCAGTACGAGACCAACAAGCTAGGAGGAATCCAGAAAAAACATGTAAGGTTCATATGTCGTCGTTATTACCGCAACTTCTCACCAATTTCTACTCTTCCTTCATTAAACTTAGCTTAGCTGTATCGTCATCGCCGATTAGAACCGTTAAAATTTTTGCACTGCATCGTAAGTTGTTCTTCAGCTAAACTGTCAAATGACAAGGACTACATAAACCTTGAACCACAGGACTTCATCACTTAAATTTGACGCCTTACTATGCTTGCGCTAGCACTTTCAAAGTCAGTTTATGCACCGTCCCACTGGACACTGGAATTTTTTGCCTGGTTCTGTTCGTCCACGCCCACCGCCCAGTCTTGAAGTCGCCACCCAAGACATGATTGTATAACACGTCTACTGGCCAGTTGTATTTAGTTCTGAGTTACCCTGTTTGCTTGCTTAATTTTGAATAATATCTGTGGCATTTTCGCGTGAGTTTTTACTCTGTATGACCACACATCTGTATTTACCTTACGTGTTTGTGTATTTCATGGTTCTTTTTTATAATTTTCTGTATCCTTGTACACGCACGCCTGCGATACTGCGCATTGCACTGTAGTACTTTAAATAAATAAATAAATAAAGTGCAGACGAACGCAAGAAGAGCAGAGACGCCGGGTCGATGCCGCTCACCAGCAAGGCCGCAACGTAGAATGAGCGCGGGATCACAAACGCCCTATACTGGGCCTCAGTGCTAAAAAAAGAGCAAACCTCTTTGCAGTAACACAGCAGCATTGGGCGACAAAACAGCGGGTCATAAGCAGCAAACAGCCACCGGTTGCAAATCTCCCAGTGAAGATCTTACGCGGCTTCTTCCGACGACGCTATAGAACCTGGCGACTTTGTGTTTCCAAAGGAGCACAAAGGAATTTGCCCCCAGCCCACCGAAAGTTGAGGCAATGATGCCAATGTTGTGGACGTTGTTAAACTCCAACAAAAGATGAAAAACCGACAGATCCCACGCGTTGACGATCTCACGCAGTCAGCAATGAAGTTGCCTTTTTCCATTTGTCTGGCGTTCAGCCAAGCGTTTCGAGTATAGGATCATATAGTTTTTGTGCAACTTTAGTAGTTGTACGTGTAACGTGGGTTCACCAAGTTCGTCGGCAGCACTGCGGTGCACAACGGTTCACTGCGGAATCAGAGCAGTGCACAGACGTCTGTTTTGTACAAGAGAAACGCACGATACGGCGCGCTTACGTACCATGTATACATACAGTAAGCATCGATCGCGAGATTATTCCTACGACGTCAAGCGAAGAGTAGCCGGCTGAGCTACAGTAATATATCAGTTTGTTGTTTATCTCATTCAGTGGTTATCACACGACAACCGTGCGGCAATAGCCTACTGAGGAGTGAAAGCGTGTTCGGGGTCCCGGGTTCGAATCCTATCCGCCACTGCATGGTAGATCGCCTTCAATTCCTAGAGCGCCTTTGTTAGTTCCTGCGTGCTAGTATCATCGGTATTCTTTTTAATCTACGCAGAGCGCGTTCTCATCAAATTTCCTGTGACTATTTTTGTTGGTACTTGATTCACACAGGCTGTAATGTTGACATTCGCTCACTTGTGGTGCACAACCTCATTCTCGGGCGAGTATGCGCCACGTGTGATCGTGTTATCGTTAATCGCAACCTGTGTGACAAGTATATCACACTAGTGATGACAACAAAGATCAATCATTCATTTTTGTCGTGAATTTATGCCCTACAATACCAGTTTTCATGTATGTCACGCCAACGAGATAACCAACAGATCACCAAGACGTAGGCGTCAGGATAGATAAATAGATAGACAGATTCTAAATTGCGTAATTTCGCGAAGGAATGCTTCACATTTAAATACTCGCGTCTTGTTCATTTGGTGCGCAACAGAACTGGCATGTGCGAATGTATAACATAACTGATGATCGTGACATCGGTAATAAGTCATGCTCCTCATTTATGTCATGATTAGCTCCAAGATAATAGCGTAGAAAGAAAGAAAGAAAGAAAGAAAGAAAGAAAGAAAGAAAGAAAGAAAGAAAGAAAGAAAGAAAGAAAGAAAGAAAGAAAGAGAAGGAAACACGTTTGTACATCGTACCCGCATTGGATATGCGGGTATAAGCCACACGTGATTGAATTTACGTAATTATTTCAAAATCAACTAAACGTTTGCCAAACCTTCATCAATCCCGCGCCTGCGTACGCCAATGGCGCTGACATCGTAGATCCTTCTCTCGGTATCCGCGAGCGGTGGAAGCTTTGCACGCTTATACAAGTGTCCCGCGCATAGGCGCCTCGTTGCCGCCTTGAGTTCTGAAACTGTTTAAGTTTCGTCTAACAGAAGTACGTCTCTTCGTAACAGAATCGCAGTCCCAGCTATAATGTGTGTAGGTGTTAGCGAAATTACAGATTGCGATTTTCTTTAGCACGAAAGTGTTTTATGCTGGGGTCCACCAAGAGATCAGTGACGTACTTCCGTCACGGAAGTAGACTTTTGAAAAAAAAATGTGAACACAGGTATACGGTCAAAAAGCAGTAACCGCTCGGACTCGAACACACGAATCACCTGGGATGCGATGAGAGGAGCTGGAAGCGCTGCCGATCGCACCCAATGCAGATACAGAAAAATGTTCACTTCACGGCGTTACAATTTGCATCTCAATGATGTCCGGTTACAGCAAATGTGTTTCGCCAGCAAAATTACTTTTTAATTAACATCGCTCCCCTTCCACTGTGCTCTTAGTTCGCAGCGGTAGTACCGCTGCCTAGGAACGATAGAGCGAAGGAGCTCTGAAAACGGCCGTCGACAAGCAAACGATGCTCTTTTCGCTGAGACAGAGTGTGTGTTCACAAAACGATCCGCTGACAGCCAGTTCGGTTTCGCTTCCATGGTGTCACCGTTTGCGGACGCTTACAGTTTATGGCAGGTTCGCGCAGGGCTCTGGCGCGTTCACTGCAGTGCCTCCGGAGCAATGTGAGCCGTTCGAGAACGTTCGCTTGTGTGTAACTGTCGAGGATCCCTGTGCTGTGTCGATGTGCCAGTGATGTCTTCATGCAACGTGTTCACATGTCCACAGTTCCCAACCCATCTTTCGCCCCTCGATTTAGCAGATTTCCGCTTATGCATTCCACAACTTCGCGAAGACAGGCTTCACTTTCGTGTTATACCGATTCCAATGGCAGAGGGATCAACCAGACTTTTTATTGTTTTCTGCACTAAAGCACTTGCGCCATGGCAGGGGGATGTTGTTGTTGTTGTCCTCAATTCTGGCACATACCCACCATGGGGGATTGGCCAAGATGTGAGAAGTTGAAAGACTTAAGTCAGAAGTACTACTATGCTTCTTATTCTTCTTCTTCTTCTCCTCCTCCTCCTTATTATTATTATTATTATTATTATTATTATTATTATTATTATTATTATTATTATTATTATTATTATTATTATTATTATTATTATTATTATTATCTGTAAGCTGGCGCATACCGAAAGCAGGAGATTGGCCAAGACTGTTTTCGATCCGAAGATCGCGGGAGCAAATCCCGGCCGCGGCGGCCGCATGGAGACGTATTGTTGAGGCCCGTGTGCTGTGCGATGTCAATGCACGTTAAAGAACCACAGGTGGTCAAAATTTTCGTAGACCTCCACTACGGCGTCTGTCATAATCACAGCTGGTTTTGGGACGTTAAACTTCACAAATCGAGTCGAAGACTGTTCTGACTTAAAAATTATTTTTATATCTGTGGCTTGACGAAGCAGAAATAATAACAATGAAGATAAAATTGTCTTAGTTCCAATTAGAAATTTCGTTACTGCAGAATAAACGTCCCTGTGGCTGTACCCCACAGTGGACCCTACAAAACAGCCATATCAGTGAACTCCAAGCCTAGGTGACGAAGAGGTGGTTCGAGAATTTTCATTCGCTGAATTTTGAAGCGGCTACAAGATATAAAAAAGTGGTGAATCGTTTCTTTCTTATTGCAGAAGGGGCACAGTGATGAAGCAACCAGACCAGACCTGTGCAAAAAAAAAATAGAATTCAGGGAGGGAATTCTTGCGTCGTGTGTTGCCCCGTGGTTGTATACGGCGGAAGCTGTGCTTCGAGATCATGATTACTGCCACATGCCGGCACCGAATCTTTTGCGATGCTATCGCCTTAAAGTGCCATCGTGGGCGTAAATTCATGTTTTACTTTTGTCGTTTCATCATGCCGTTTCAATCGCTTGCTCATAAAAATGAAGTGGGAAATGAACAGTTCAAACGTACAACTTACGATAACCTGTTCTCAGTCTCCACTTCCACTCATAAAATATTCATGCTTCCTTAGTCAAAGCACTGCTTCTTTTAGCGCCAAAAAGCTTTGCTTCCGCACAGCTGCGCACTTATTGCAGAATTTATGGGAAATAATGAGATCAAACACGCTTTTGTTATATAGACTGTGGAACTAAACAGCAAATTAAAGCTTGTTCCACCTGCAGCGGCTGAACGGGATAACCTCCTTATATAGCACAGTATAAGAACAAAATATTTAGTGGACAGGCGCGCGCTCTTAAGGGATTGGGCCGGGTTTATTATACGCCGTCATACGTTATGGGGAAACAACTCAATCACCATATCATATCGGCTCAATCATCATCAATCATCATTATATGCCGATGGTTGTCATCTTCGGCAAATGATGATGATGATCGTGGTTCAGTATGGGAAAGGGCGCTAATTTTTGCAGCCCTTGTACGGAGCGCGGTTAAGCGTCCGTGGAGTATGAGGAAGGGAATGAAAGAGGTAAAGGGAAGAGAAAAACCGTGGTGGAGGGCTCCGAAAATTTCGGCCACCTGGGGTTCTTCAACGTGCACTGACGATGCGCAGCACACGGACCTCTGACTTTTTCCCTTCCATCGAAAATGCGACCGCCACGGCCGAGTCCGAAACCGAGCTTTCTGGTTGGCAGCCGAGCACCACAACCACTTATTCTTAATCTTATTATTTTTACTCAGTCTGTCTTAACACAACCTCAGTTTGACTGACTACTGCTGCCCGATTCTTTGCCTATCCCCCTCAGTGGGTGAGTGCCATAAAAGAGGTTCGTCATCATCATCATCACCACCGCGGCGGTCATCGTCATGTGGGCTCATGCGCTCGTACTATGATGGCCTCGTGCCCGGTGTCGATCTAGGGACCTCAGCGTGATGGTTGTCGTGGCCGGTGCCGTTCTTAGGGACCTTATCCGGTCAGAGGCTTGGAAGCCGCGGCCCTGAGCCCACACGTATAATAGGTTGTGAAAGAGGAGCGCGGCTTTGGTGTGGTAACACTTGGCAAGCGGCCCACGAGGGCTCACATATCCCAGTTAGGATGGCAATGAAGACAGCATAAGGGATTCCAAGTGAGGTGCGCAAGAAGGGCCTGCAAGAAAGAGACGTGCATAGTAGCCGTTGCCTTTTATAACACGGGAATATTAAGACGCTTTCGTCGCAGGAAATTCGGCGTCGGCGCTAGTGTGGACTGCAACCGTTTCCCGGAAATACCCCCGGCCGCGGCGGTCGCATTTCCGATGGAGGCGAAAATGCCGGAGGGCCGTGTACTGTGCGTTGTCAGTGCACGTTAAGGATCCCCAGGTGGTAAAGATTTCCGAAGCCCTCCACTACAGCCTTTCTCTTCTCTCTATCTCTTTCAATGCATTTCCCCTAACCCCACGGACGATTAGCCGTGCTCCCTACATGGGCTGCAGAAATTAGCGTCCTTTCCTAACCGAACCACAGTCATCATCATCCCGGAAATAACTTTCCGACCACGCAAGACCTCCGCCTCGACGCAGGGGCTGTTGTGAACGATACTGAATTTAACCAAAGTGAAATCAGTAGTAAAAATTGTAAACTGCGACCTAACTAAAACGTACACATACGATAACTCGGAATCTAATTTGAATGCACGAGAGAACATGGTTCTGTCACGAGGAAACACGCATAATTCCAGCATATCAAGAGAATGCGCTAATTTTAACGATTCTTCTACAAGAAAGTGATGAGAGCGGATCCCATTTGCCCTTTGCCTTTCCGTTATCTTAAAGGCGAAGCTTAGGCCTCATCAGATTTTCGTGAAAATGTCAGACTGGGCGTCCAGCTGCGTTACATACTAGATTAGGGAGGCACTTGACTGCATTTGCCGCGTTTATCATGTGGTAGCTGTTGGAATACTCTGAACTACACGTCCCACTGCATGTAGACTTTGATGGGTATGCGAGGAAGTTTTTGTTTGTTTGTTTGTTTGTTGTTTGTTTGTTTGTTTGTTTGTTTGTTTGTGGTGGTAGCCCAAGCCGTGGAACGCGCGATACATTATGGTGCCTACTATCTCATATAGTGATACATGGCACACACACAAAAACAAAAGACAGAAAAAGAAAGAAAGTCACTTGCGTACATTACCTAACGGAACTATTTGGAGTGGAATAAGAGAAAGGGGTAGCTGACATAATAATCGATGTTAAGAAGAAAAAAAAATGGGCATGGGCAGGCCACGTGATGAGAAGGCTAGATAACCAATGGACAGTTAGAACGACGGAATGGATACCAAGAGAGGGTAAACGTAGCCGTGGACGACAGAGAGCAGTAAGGTGGGGTGACGAAATTCGCAGGCATCAAATGTAATCAACTCGCACAGGACAGGAAAGGATGGAGAATGTGTTGGGAGAGGCCTTCGCCCTGTGGTGGGAATAAAAGATGATGATGATGATGACGACGACGACGTAGTGCAAAATTTTTACAAACCCTATTACGCTTACCGCGGCACCCCCCCCCCCCCCCCCCCCCTAGCTCTCAAGTGCTCTCCTAATCTAGTCTGCAACGTAGCTGGACAACACGCCTTCACCCGCTGAAAGAGGCGCCCACAAGCTCCCGTCACGCTCGAATGTAGGGCCTTTCGCATTACTATTGCTAACGAATGTTTCACTCGGACGGCATTCATACACAGCCCTCCAGACAGAACCGTTAAAACTACTCCACTTAGATTATGGCGCTTTCGTAGAGGTAATTTTTCATAGCGTATTCAACATCATGCTTCGGTGCAGAATGCATTCTTTCCCCCAAAACACTGTCGAAGACTCAGGTTCAGCAGCCAAACGCAGCCTGCTGCTGCGGTCAGCCACAGTGAGGAGGATGGTGGCGCCATCTGTTCGCTTTGCGGCGAGACACGACCCGCCCGTCCGGACGGCGCGGTTGTTTCGTCTTTCTCTCGGACGTTTAACGAATGCTTGATGAAAAGCAGTAGTGGTGTAACCAGCACTGTAAGCGATAGTAGCGTTGGCGTAGTCCAGTACCACTGTAGTAGTGGTGTGAGAAAACAAATTGGCAAATGCTGGTACCAACATTTGGTCTATACTAATAACAATGTAACTAACAGATAATAGTCGGTCTAATTGTTCGAACTGGGGTTAGTTATAACACGTTTTAAAGGGGAAAGTACCCGTCAAGCCCAGAAAATTGATAACCGGATAATCAGTCTCTGGCACGATATAATCTTTGCAACCCACGTTACAGGTCACGACGCTACGTAAACGTTTAGTGGGTATTGACTATTGTTACGTCCGAGACATCGGAGACGGAGCGGCGCCACCCGAAGCTCGTTTGCCGCTACAGAAAACCGGAGACGAGACGTTCGAAAGCCGGTAACGAGCCGGGCTCCGGTAATGACTTCCACGTTACCGCAGCAGGGGGTGGCAGGTTATCTTCACCGAAAGGGGTCCTGCTGCCGTCGAATGATCCGACTGAGATAAGGATTGCCTCGGCGACCTTCGAAATTAAAGAGGCGGTCCACAACCTTCTTCTCCTTCGGACCCTCAACCTCGGATTGGAGGAGAAGCATCAACTGGATACTCCTTAGAAGGCGTCACAGGACGACGCGGACTATTTAATCCACGGGAGAACCCCGGGATTGAGGATTGATTGAGACTCGGCCATAAGCTACCATGCAGTAAATAAATGTAAATATTCTCATCCCCAAAGCAACTCCTCGTACTCTTCCTTCCTGCCCCGTGGACTCCTGGCCTGAAGGCGACACGAGTCCACGACAAATGGTGGCAGCGATGAACAACGACAAGCGGTGGCAGCGGTGAGGTCGCAACACTATTGAGTCATCACTAAAACACGAAGGTACCCGTCAAGATCATAAAGTTGATAACCGAATAATTGGCGGCCCCTGGCACGATAAAGTCTTCGCAACTCATGTTACATATAACTACCCGACGTAAATATTTAGCGGGTATCGAGTCATCACTAAAACATACACAAAAAAAACGCAGAGACAAAAAGAAAGAATCCACCTGGAGTGCGGCCGAGAGCACTTCGGTTGTCGCATGAGCAGACAGGTTCGTCCATAATGAGACTGAAAAAAAAATTAGATAAATGTAACTCTCATCTACGAAAGCTTCGCTGAAGAAAGGAAAGCGTTCGATAAAATATGATTCGCATCAACATATCGCGGTCCCTATCTCACGAAGTGCGGTTCGCTGGTCGGATCGTTAAGGTCCGCTTCGACGAAGGCATCCCCGAAAGTGATGAACTTGGCGACGGAACGAGCGACGGGCTCAGACACCACCGGCTGCGGCGACGCCTTCTTAGCGTCGCGTTTTCGTTCCCCACGGTGCCTTCCGTCCGGCGCCTCCACCTGGCGACTGCGGCGACAGCGACGACATGGTCACGATGAGCGACTCGGCCACATTCTTGGGCTTTTGCATCGCGACAGCCTCGGGCAGCCAACTCACGACAGCCTCGGGCAGCACGACTAGCAGTGTCATTACCAAGTTAACGGCAAGCTCAGCCTCGGCACCGGGTACCATAGGCGGAGCGGTGGAAACGAGGCCTCCGACATGACTGACAGCGATATACCAGCTGAACCCGATGCTGCGCACTTCAGTCGTGTACGTCTCGGTCGTCCAGCCATAGTTCAGGGGGACTACGCAGTAGCAGGCGGATTGCACGGCTATGCCGGTTGCGCGTGTGGCCACCGCACGCCCTTCGACCGTGTACGTCAATGTCGCCTGGAGCACCAGCGAAGCTCCTAGAGAGACGAGGGCCACTGACAGCACGCTCCGATGTCCCTTGATGGTCACCTGCCAGCAAGACGCAGGCACAGCAAAGCACCTGCATGAAGGAGCCGTCTACACATTTCGGTAACGACCTCTAATGAAGTTTCGATGTTTTAACCAGGGAAATACGACGACGATGACAACGACCAATCGTAAACCGCCACCCGAACCGCCACTCATCAAAGCATGGCGCATTCGCCGTGATCACCTGGCTCACCTTGGCTCAGCTTGTTGGCTTTCGGCATCAGAAAGCCCAGCAACTCCTACCACTGTAAGGGACTCGTCTCCCGCGCCGCTTGCCAGGTGAACGCAAATCGTTAAACTGGTCCGTGCGAGTAGCCTCGATGTATAGAGCAGCAACGCGCAAGTACAACATGTCGAGCTTCTATAAGCTCGACACGGCCGTGCACGGCCGTGGAGGCTGCTTTTCTGAAATGGCGAATGCTGTGCCCACCCCAAGGAGACATAAAAAAAAACCAGCTTGGCCCACAGTAGCTTAATAGCACTCATTTGGGCACTCAGAAACCTGTAGTGAGTCTATGACCGTGATTTGACATATATGACCTGGCAAGGGGCCCTTCACTCTTTTAGTTGCATGCACGCGCAATCCGTTGATAGCATTCAACTTTCGCGTTCCGTCGCTGGTTGCCTTAGAGAACAAAAATTATGCGCTGCAAAACTGTAGGCACATTGCTAAGACAATGGGACAAGATTTGCAGAGAAACACTCTTAAACGCATGTTGCGTCCAAACACATTTACTGCCCATGACCCAAGTGCGCTGTTCGGCATGAGTACAGGTGTGTTAACTGGCCAGGTGTGTTAACTGTTAACCTTTTTCTAACCAATAAACGTCCTTTTAATATTGGACTGGTATAGCGCATTATGGAAAACGGGAAACGGTCAAACAGACCGAAACAAAAGGACAGAGCGCTATAATTACGCAAGGCACAGTTCTCGCGAAGTTGGTGCCTGGCCAACTAGATGACGCGCAAAAGAAATTGGCAGATCCCACGTGCAGTGGGAATCAAGGAAATGCGAACACGCATCGGAAACGTAAAATGGATTTGCATTGTTTTCTCGCTCTACCGAGTTTGGTACATATGAAGTTAACGAAACGGCCGCATGAGTATCAAGACTGTGGCGTGTAAACCATGCCGCTCGTACACGCATGTCATGAGTCTGATGTTATGGCCTGTCATTTACGTTCGTCATGCAGTGGTGTTGTGCCATAGCTATTTTGGTATACGTACCATTAACGAAACGAGTGGCATGCAAATCATGCCGCTCATGATATGCATGTCCCGATTTTCTTGTTATGACCTGTCATTTATGATAGTGATGCAGTCTTATTGTGCCATAAGAATTTTCGTATGCATCCCATTAACGAAACGGCAGTATAGCGCCCGCACCGTGGCATGTAAATCATGCCGCTCATGACATGCATGTCATAATTTTCATGTTATGACCTGTTATTTATGATAGTCATGCAGTCGTGTTGTGCCATAGCAATTTTGGTATATATCCCATTAACGAAACGCGTGGCATGTAAATCATGCCGCGCATTTATGGTCGTCATGCAGTATGTTTTGGCATACCAATTTTCGTAACCTCCCATTAACGAAACGGCCAGGAGCGCACTAAGACCGTAGCATGTAAATCATGCCGCTCATGACATGCACGTCACGATGTTCACGTTATGACCTGCCATTTATGTTCGTCAGGCAGTCTTGTCGTGCCACACCAATTTTCGCATACATCCCATTAGCGAAACGGCCAGGAGAGCACCAAGACCGTAGCATGTAAATCATGCCGCTCATGACATGCACGTCACGATGTTCACGTTATGACCTGCCATTTATGTTCGTCAGGCAGTCTTGTCGTGCCACACCAATTTTCGCATACATCCCATTAGCGAAACAGCCAGGAGAGCACCAAGACCGTGGCATCTAAATCATGCCGCTCATGACATGCATGTCATGATTTTCATGTTATGACCTGTCATTTATGTTCTTTATGCAGTCTTGTTGTGGCATACCAATTTTCGTAAACATACCGTAACGAAACTGCCTGGAGAGCACAAAATCGCAGGCGGCTAGATAGATAGATAGATAGATAGATAGATAGATAGATAGATAGATAGATAGATAGATAGATAGATAGATAGATAGATAGATAGATAGATAGATAGATACGCTCAAAGTCGCCGAAGTTCGCTAAGAAATGGTTCGCATTTTAAAAAAAATCCCGGCATGTTCTTATGCACCTTATGAAACTCCTGTGCTCATGCTGTGATGCTGCAAGCCACATGACGTCAGTCAAGCTGTGCTAACAGATTTTCTTTTCTTGCCTTCTCCTATCAAGGAAATACAGTTGAATCCACTTGAAGCGAGCTGTGGTGGCGTGGACCCAAGCCTGCGATTTGTGCCGTCAGGTTCGTCATTCGAGAAATTGCGCTGATGCTTACGCTGAGAAGTTGGAAGAGATGTTCCTCGCGGTAGCAGCGTCCTTACTGAAAAGGCTCTTAAGAGAGCAACTCGTACCTGCACGAACATTTGCCAGAGCTCCATGTTGCTATCAGTCTCCGAAGTCTGCGGCAGCGTAAGCGCGTAGAAGACGATGGTCAGGGTGAACCAAAACAGCACCACTACGACGACCCGCATCTGAAAGAGAACCGTCGATTGGACCGGAACTTCCAAGGCCCTGCTGGTGTGTACCGCCGCGATGTTTTCCTACTTGCGCAGTTGATGACGTAGCTTCCGGAAGCTGTTCCTCGCCAGCTCCAGGCCGAGCCCGTTGCGTTTTGCGGCCATCATGAAAGAGCGCTCGGCCTGGGCGATGTTCCACGTGGCCAGAAGCCAATCGGAAGACTCGTCCAGCAGGTAATACCGGAAGGCCAACACCGCGGTGGGGACGACCACGACGGCCTGGACGAGGCTCCAGTGTGGCGACAGCCGTGACGGCGCTAGCGTGAACGCGACCACGATGGCTAAACGGGCGCGGCGCTCGCTGCCAGTCACCTCGTGGGGCAGTATGTACAGCACCATCACGATGAAGTGGGCAGAGCCCGACACGGTGAACCTGGACTAGACAGAAATGGAAGAGTACATGAGCAAAATGGCGAACACTGATCGTGTACCCGATGGACAAGAGCTAGGGAAATTGTCTGGTGTCTGTGTTCCATATATTCCCCGTATCCCACACACAAATTTTCGGATAAATTTCCAGGGGCGTGACACAAAAGGCAGTCGTTCTGTATTATCGAAACCGGGGAGACACTTCTGATTATCGAAGGTTACCTTTCGAAGGTTACCGTTCGGTTTCGCTTGCAAGGCGTCACCGTTTGTGGACGCTCCTTGCTTATGGCAGGTTTACGCAGGGCTCTGGCGCGTGCAAATGAGTGTTTCCGGTGCAATGCGAGTCGTTCGAGAACTTTCCCTCGTGTATAATTGTCGAGGGTCCCTGTAACTGTCGAGAGTCCCTGTCGAGAATCCCTGTCGAGAGTCGAGGACACCTGACGTTGATCCTCTTCATGGTCTTCCTGCAAGGGCCGGTCACTAATGTGGGCGGTGGGCATTGTTTATATCTGTAGCATTATACAGATCGACGTTACTCCATGTATTAAAGCGAAAGTCTTAGGTAACTAAATCTGGAAGTCACGTAGACAAAAAATAGCATTAGACTGGTGGAGCACAACTTGCGCTTCGCTGTGAAGCCGATTAAGGAGACCGTCACAGTGCGTCCACTTGGTTTCACCTTCTTCTTGCAGCAGTGTGGACTGTGTGTCAGCAAGGGACGCTTTAAAAAAATTAATGCGACATTTATGCAGTCCTCTGCGCTTACTCGGAACGTTATCTGCGTGCGCGAAGCGGATCGTTAGAGACACATCGTTCTGTTCGACAGCGGGCAGACACGGGCACGTCACGGGCAGGGAAAACGGAGAAAATACGCCACGGTGGAAGAGGATAGAGTATCTCAAAAAGATACCCGTTCTAACCGCCATCGAAAAGAAGCGGCTACGAATGAAGCTGCAACAGTTTCCCGAAGAGACTGCAGACCAACAGCAGGTAAAACTGGGCTTTCATCTTCACATACTTAGCTATGAGCATATCCCATGATCATTTAGGGGCGAAGCTCCTCTTAGTCTAACCTTGTCACGCGTCAGGCGTCAGTCGTCAGGCGCCAGGCGTAACCCGCGTGCCGGGAGGCACGCGCTCGAGAGCGAAAGGCGCGCGTTGGCTATGGAAACGCTCTTTCTTAGAATGTCCGATCCCGGCCGCGGTGGTCGCATTTTCGATGGAGGCGAAAATGCCAGAGGCCCGTGTACTGTGCGTTGTCAGTGCACGTTAAAGAACCCCAGGTGGTCTAAATTTCCGGAGCCCTCCACTACGGTCTTTCTCTCCTCTCTCTTTCACTCCCTTTACCCCACCCCTACGGACGCTTAGCCGTGCTCCCTACATGGGCTGCAGAAATTAGCGTCCTTTCCCTACCGAGCCACAATCAATCAATCAATCAATCAATCTTAGAGGAACGCTACCAGCTCGCAAAGAAGGAGAACGCGCCCTCACCCGCGAGAGACAACGTTGGCGCAAGCAGCGTCTCCTAGCGAGTTTCTTGATAGAGATACCGACTGCTCGCGTTGGAGAAGCGTTCACCGGCAACCCATATATATATATATATATATATATATATATATATATATATATATATATATATATATATATATATATATGCACTGGATCTTGATTGACTTGCAATGAAGTGCCGGTGGGAGATTTCACTTGTGCATAGTTGAACCATGAGGATTCGTAGCGTGCGCATTAACTAAATTAATCCGGAACTCGGCACGATCTACGATGAACCTCCCGAGCTTCGCCCACTCATCATCATTCACTCCGTGGATATGCTGTAATTTTTTTCAACTACATCCCTTTTAAACGGTGAAGCCGTTAGAGAAGGAGGGAAAGGAGGGGGGAGAGGGTACAGCGTAGCATAGTGTAGTATAGTGTACGAAGAAGTGCGAAGGGGAAGTGTGGGTGATGAGGAAGGAAAGAATTCAAGGAGCCCTGAAACCCTATTTTACTCGCATAGTTCTTGCATCGAAACGGGTTCGTTGTATTGTCCTGAGGTAAATGCAAAAGGTTTTTTTATTTATTTATTTAACAATACTGTAGGCCTTTGTACAGGCCCATACAGGAAGTGGTTGATAAAAAAAAAAAGTACACATGGGCATGGGAATAGTAGAAATGAACGAACGAGAAACTTAGATAACAATGCAAAACAAAACATAGCTTGGCAAGTAACCACTCTAGTAAGCAACATAAAAAGCTCTTCGCTACAGTGTAAGAAAAAAGAATGCTTACGCCAATTGAAACATTAGTCATACAATGTAAATAGTTTTATAAAAAAATAGATTCATAAATATCACCCCACAGAGATTCGCAAAAATGGCATCAGACATCAAGAAGCTCCATACATTTACACAAGCACCTGCAACATTTACATTGCGGAGTACATGCCTATGTACAATCAAACAAGGGTTCCAGTTTCGCGATAAATTCATCCACAGATCGACACTCAACAATTTCATTTGGTAATGAGTTCCAAGTTTCAATGGCCCACGGAAAGAATGAATATTTAAGCGTGTCGCATTTGGTATGATGAGGCCTGATGTGTTTAGTGTGACAGGTTCTGATGGAGTGGCGGTGCGGTGGCTGCACGTAATCTTGTTTGATTATGTTTATATGATCATGATAAAGCATAAAAAGAAACTTCATTGCAGCCACAGCACGTCTACACACAAGGGTGGACAATGCCGCTTGATTTCTAAGTGCAGTTACGCTCTGGTGTCGAGAGTACTTCGAATATATAAATCTTAGTGCTTTATTTTGTATATTTTCTAGTTTTTGTACAAGTTCTTTCTGGTGCGGGTTCCACACAATGCTACCATACTCAAGAATTGGCCTCACTAGTATTTTATATGCTATTAATTTCACATGCGATGGAGCCGCAGACAGTTTTCTTCGCAAAAAACCTAGTGTTCGGAAGGCCTTTGTGCACGTGTTTTCAATGTGAACATTCCATTTCATGGTTCTTGTAAAGGTCACGCCCAGATATTTAACCGAGTCTGTCTCTACTAAATCGTTGCCCATTAGTCTATAACTAAAGCTAAAAATCGTCTTTCTATGAGTTATGACCATGCATTTAGTTTTCTTAACATTAATTTCCATTCCCCACCTGTCACACCAATGAGCTATCTTGTTGAGTGTATTATTTAATTTGAGCTGATCATGGACTCCTTGTACGCAAGTGTAAATAACCAAGTCATCGGCGAAGAGCCGTAATTTTACTCCCTCTTCTGCACAATCAGCGATGTCATTAACATAAATGAGAAATAACAGTGGTCCCAGCACAGACCCCTGCGGCACTCCCGAATAAACTTCGAGTTCATCAGAATCATAATTATTTATAGAAACATACTGAGTTCGGTTCGATAGATATGCCGCTATCCAATTCACAATACTGTCTGCTAATCCGATAGACCTGATCTTTTCGATTAATTTACAGTGCATGACACGATCAAAAGCCTTTGAAAAATCGACAAAGATGGTATCAGCTTGGAAATTGGAGTTAATTATTGAAGCAAAGTCGTGTGTTATCTCCAATAATTGAGTAATCGTTGATAAGCCTTTCCTAAAGCCATGTTGCATAGGGTATAATATCTTATTTTCGTCTAGATACATCATGATGACTTTACTCACTAGGTGTTCCATTAATTTACAGCAGCAACTTGTCAGTGATATTGGTCTATATGTTTCCACGTGTAACTGATTTCCTTCTTTATGAATCGGTATTACTTTAGCGCATAGCCAATCCTTAGGAAGAGAAGCTGTACTCATCGATTTCGAAAATATAATCTGCAAAAAGGGGGAAAGTTGCTGCGCGTATCTTTTCAAAAACATATTCGGTATATTATCTGGCCCGGGCGATTTCTTGGTGTCAATATGTAAAAGCAAGTTTAGAATACCTGGTACTGTTATCTCGAAGTCACCCTTCCGGTTGTCAGTTGCTGGCATGCGCACCGGCGCGATAGCTGAGCGCGTGAAGACTGATTGGAAATAGGCGTTAAATGTATTAGTCACAATGCGCATGTCTTCTGTGACTGAGCCTGCTACTTCTATTTTACAGATACCACCATCTGGCTTCGATAAGTAACGCCAAAACTTTTGCGGTTGGTTTTTTATGAAGTTTGATAACGTGTTTGAAAAGAAGTAGTCTTTTGCAGCTTTTATTTCTAACTGTAGTTTGCAAGCGAGTTCTCTCGTTACTGCTGAATTTATTCTTTTTCTTCGTCGACGTTTTAATTTTCGTTTTAGATGAATAATGCTCCGCGTTATCCATGGCGTTTTCCGCTTACTTCTTTTATTTTTTGTCGGTATGAAATTATTTTCACAGTATCTTATAGCCTCCTTGAGTTTTACCCACAGAACATTGACATCTCCGTCAATCTCAGTTGAAAAACTGTCCAAAGTTTCTTCTAGATAGTCAATAACACTTTCATCATTAGCTCGGCTGTAGTCTTTCAAAGCCACGCAAGATGGTTTCGCCTTACGGCTAGCGCTCCTACTTAGGGAAAAGAATGTTAGAACGAGCATTTTATGATCTGATATTCCGTCTGTAATACTTATGCGTGGTGTTATGGGCTGTGATACAAAAGCAAGATCAAGCACAGCGCTAGAATTTTCCTGGACACGCGTAGGTTCATTAACAATCTGTGATAAAGAAAAGCCAAACATAATATCCAGCAGGTTCTCACAGTCTTTCACATCTCTATTGCCGATAGTTAACGTATTCCAGTCTATCCCAGCAAGATTGAAATCTCCAGTTAATAACAGCTTTGTGCGGGTGTTCATTCTTTTGTGTAGGTAGTCATGAACCTTCAGAAGGTATTCCTCAGACGCTCCTGGGTGCCTGTAGATAGCACCTATCAGCAACGTCGTATTATCAAACTGTATATTGCACCAGACACTTTCATGGTTGTCTATTCCAGGCTCTTCTCGAAACGTTAAACTGTTTTTTAACACAATAGCTACACCGCCCCCACGGCCGTCCCGATCTCTGCGAATCACAGAATACGAGGCAGGCGCAATTTCGGTATTATGTATATGGGCATGAAGCCACGTTTCTGTAATTATCACAACATCTGGATTATGCAATATGATTATCTCTTCCAATTTCTCAATTTTATTAACAATACTCCGAGCATTTAAACACAAGATTGAAAGTGGCGCGGAAATCTGTTGAGTCTTGTCAGTTTGTCATTTTCTCCTGCGTTCCTTTACCCTATCGTGAGCTGATGACGAGGCCTGAGAATCCCGTACATTGGGCCCACCTTTTTTGGTTATTTCAACTCTAACTTGTTCATCAGGATCCCACGTGTACGTCCGCCCGTTCATTCTTAGTTTATTAAATGACAGTGAAACCTTTGTACCATTTGCCCTTTCACTTGCAGTTGAACGCCATAAATTAGCTCGGATGTCTCTTGTTCTCTTTGAGAAATCTTCTGACACTGATATCTGTGTGCCCTTAAGTTTCTTACAACACGAAAGAATCTTAGTTTTTTCCTTAAAATCGAAAAGTCGTAGCATAATCGGGCGAGTGCGTTGACTCTGAGGACTGCCAATCCTATGAATTCTTTCTATGGATTCAATCTGAAGGCCCAGCTTATCCTTCAATATACCTTCCTTTATCTTATTTTCTAGACTGTTGGGCTCCTCATCTGATTCCTCAGTGACGCCATAAATTACTAGGTTGTTGCGACGACTTCTGTTTTCCATGTCATCCATTTTTTCAGCAAGATCATGCAGCTGTTTGGTCATGCTCTTGCAACAACTCTCATATTCCGATACCTTTTGTTCACATTGTGTTAATCGAGATAGTTCATCCTCAATGACAGCCATTCTAGATTGTAGGCTAGATACGGTTTTTTCAACTTGTTTCAGATTAGAAGTCAATTCTTTCAGGGTTTTGTTTGTTTTACCTTGTTCTTTGAGTATCTTTTTCAGTAGGTCAGTGTTCGTGCTTTCGTCACTATCTGAATCAGAGTGCGGCCCTGGATTCAGTTCTACATCACCCGATGTTAGTAGTAACAGCCTTATGACATCATAACACTCACACATCAATTCAGCGAGAAATCGTGGACTCGGTAGCACCATCAGGGTTATGTCATCGTCCCGTACAGAATATACAAGATACTTGTCACCAACCTGTGCAACAAGAAAGAAGCGCATGAGCATGTGTCCCGAGGCGGTGCCACCAAGTCCACTGATGAACTGGCCATGAAGCTCCGCTTTTATATCCTGGCCTGGGACTGGGTTTGTTGACGTCACTGGCTTCGGTACTTGATAGCCGCATTGCTGAACTGTTTCCATGATCGGCAGCTCACGGAACCTTTCTTCAAATAGCGGCCGGTTGACAGCAGTCACAGCGCACGAGGACGGTTCCTTGCTTCCCGGCGAAACATCCGTTGCTGATCCAAGGCTTACGCCGGCTTGCCATAACGCAATCTGTGCAACAAGAAAGAAGCGCATGAGCATGTGTCCCGAGGCGGTGCCACCAAGTCCACTGATGAACTGGCCATGAAGCTCCGCTTTTATATCCTGGCCTGGGACTGGGTTTGTTGACGTCACTGGCTTCGGTACTTGATAGCCGCATTGCTGAACTGTTTCCATGATCGGCAGCTCACGGAACCTTTCTTCAAATAGCGGCCGGTTGACAGCAGTCACAGCGCACGAGGACGGTTCCTTGCTTCCCGGCGAAACATCCGTTGCTGATCCAAGGCTTACGCCGGCTTGCCATAACGCAATCTGTGCAACAAGAAAGAAGCGCATGAGCATGTGTCCCGAGGCGGTGCCACCAAGTCCAGGTTTCAAGATCGATGCAGGCAAACGCAAGTTATTCCACTTACAAATTCGAACTAAAAGCAGGCGAGATATCGGCATCCCGAGACGTGCACGCTGCTTCCAATCAAGACGCGGCTTACATCTTGCATAACCGGAACCGTGCTGCCCTCTGTGGCTTTCCTACCACAACCACCACGTGGGCCTTATAGCGCGCCTTGTGTCAGTTACAAGCAAAATAAAATTGTAATGCGCAAATTTGTACTATTTAGTAGCATTAGCAACCATAAATCACGTTCTCAGTCTGAAATTTCTTATATCCGATGCATATTGTAAGCATGTACAATGCATATTTTAGTCCTACTGTTCCCGGCCAATCAGAACCTGCAGCAAAGCCAGCATGGTGATGTCATATCCGCTCGGAGAAACTGTTGATGTATGGCACTGCAGTCAGTGCGGAAACCGATTTCAGGTACAAATTAAAATATAATACGGTTCGATTTAGCCGCTTTCACTGGTGTTTCGGTCATCATCAAGTGCCACACAAAGCAAAGGTACAATAAAATCAATGAGCATAAAATGCGTTTCAGGGCCCCTTTAAGGGAACGCCAGCTACGCTGTATCCTCGGTCTTCGCACCACTAGTGCGTAGCTGCCCGGATTTTGGGGCGCGGGTATCTTGACATAGCTATACCGTTCACATAACTACTCAGAAAATTATGGCTTATAAACAGGATGCGGTAATACAGAAAGCTGTCTAACCCGTACGGGTGGGTCATAATGGTGCAGCGGCTGAGCGTGCCGTACGGCTCGACAGGTATGGCCATGCCCTTCCAAGCAGTGGCGTTCAGTTGGTTCAGCTCCTTCGGGGGTCGACACCAGTGGTCCACGACGCGGCCGATCAGCTTGTACTCGAGTTCGTTCAGGAGCAATACAGTGAAGGAGAGAGTGCCGCAGAACAGCATGCGCCGCTGCTGGTAACCGTGACCTAGGATGACGTAGACGTTTTCCTGGATGCCTTCCGGAGAGTCTGCCACGACGAAGCCCTCCAGCAGTGGGTCACCGACGCTCACTATATCGCCGCTCACGAAGACTCGTTGTGACTGCGCGTGTTCGTTTCCATATCAGTACATAGATGCCTCATTACACTTGTGCGTCAGGGTTGCTCAGATCAGGTTCCACTGATGCTGGTGCAATTTGTGCGCAGTACTGTTTTTTAACATGAAAGTGTTTTATGCCTATCCAGCAAGAAATCAGTGACGCACTTCCGTAACGGAAGTGAATCTCTGAAAAATAAAAGGTTCCACTCAGTCGTACTCGAACCCACATTCAGCCAGGATCCGACGAGAGGAGCTGGAAGCTCTGCCGATACATCACCGCAACTTTTTTTTCTGTCGTTATTTCCAGACGAGTATACATATATCACAACTCTGCAGCCATCAACTTACGTTATTCCCTTTTCTACTGCTGCCTTTTCAGCATGCAGCTAAGATTGCATTTTCTTTTTGACAATGGCAACCACCAATAACTACAATTCGTCATCTTATCCCAATTTCCGATACACTTCGCGGAAGTTAATGACATTTTCCCTAAAGTAGGAGTTTGCTGGTCTCGCGTTTATGTTGCAATTCCTTACAGCCATGCGATTTCTCCAGATAGTGTGAAGACCGAGAGAAAGAACGTGCCATAAGGTATGCTGTCTTGCCCTGCAGCTAGGTAATATTGCTAATATAGGGAACTGGGCCTTATATCTCTGCTACAGCGCTTTACAAGTTGCATATAATAGGCGTCTGGTTAAACTAAAGGTGTTTAGTACAGTGAACTATAGTGTTTAACAGGCAAAATTACTCTTAAATGAACGTCGCCTCCCTTATACTGCACACTTGGATCGCTTAGGTTCGCTGCGATGATACCGCCATCTAGGAACGATAGATAGAGCGAAGCAGATTGTCGTGCCGATTCGCACCGGTAGTCAGCGCTTCGATAGTCTTCGCGCCTCGACCGCCGCGGGAGTTAGGGCAACACCTCCTAGACAGGTCTAGGAGGTGTTGGTTAGGGAACCTGTCTAGGAGGTGTTGGTTAGGGCCGTGGCGGCGTCGTAACAGTGCGTTTCTCGAGCGAAGTACGAACGAGGCCGCAACAAAACCTGTCTTGCATGGCCAGGCGTGTTGAGTCGCGACGCGCACTGCTCCAGAAACGCAAGGACGGCCGTCAACAAGCAAATGATTAGCCTTTGGCTGCAGTGGGCTGTGTTTTCACAAAACGATCCGCTGACAACCCGTTCGGTCTCGCTTGCAAGGCGTCACCGTTTGTGGACGCTCCTTGCTTATGGCAGGTTTACGCAGGGCTCTGGCGCGTGCAAATGAGTGTTTCCGGTGCAATGCGAGGCGTTCGAGAGTTCCTCGCGGTAGCAGCGTCCTTACTGAAAAGGCTCTTAAGAGAGCAACTCGTACCTGCACGAACATTTGCCAGAGCTCCATGTTGCTATCAGTCTCCGAAGTCTGCGGCAGCGTAAGCACGTAGAAAACGATGGTCAGGGTGAAGTAAAACAGCACCACTACGACGACCCGCATCTGAAAGAGAACCGTCGATTGGACCGGAACTTCCAAGGCCCTGCCGGTATGTACCGCCTCCATGTTTTCCTACTTGCGCAGTTGATGACGTAGCTTCCGGAAGCTGTTCCTCGCCAGCTCCAGGCCGAGCCCGTTGCGTTTTGCGGCCATCATGAAAGAGCGCTCGTCCTGGGCGATGTTCCACGTGGCCAGAAGCCAACCGGAAGCAGCAGGCAACACCGGAAGGCCAACACCGCGGTGGGGATGATCACGACGGCCTGGACGAGGCTCCAGTGTAGCGACAGCCGTGACGACACTAGCGTGAACGCGACCACGATGCATGGCTAAACGGGCGCGGCGCTCGCTGCCAGTCACCTCGTGGAGCAGTATGTACAGCACCGTCACGATGAAGTGGGCAGAGCCCGACGCGGTGAACCTGGACGAGACAAAAATGGAAGAGTACATGAGCAAAATGGCGAACACTGATCGTGTACCCGATGGACAAGAGCTACCGAAATTGTCTGGTGTCTGTGTTCCATATATTCCCCGTATCCCACACACAAATTTTCGGACAAATTCCAGGGGCGTGACACAAAAGGCAGTCGTTCTGTATTATCGAAACCGGGGAGACACTTCTGATTATCGAAGGTTACCTTTCGAAGGTTACCGTTCGGTTTCGCTTGCAAGGCGTCACCGTTTGTGGACGCTCCTTGCTTATGGCAGGTTTACGCAGGGCTCTGGCGCGTGCAAATGAGTGTTTCCGGTGCAATGCGAGTCGTTCGAGAACTTTCCCTCGTGTATAACTGTCGAGGGTCCCTGTAACTGTCGAGAGTCCCTGTCGAGAATCCCTGTCGAGAGTCGAGAGTCCCTGTCGAGGTAATGTGTTCACAGTTCCCAAGCCTTCTCGCCCCTCGATCAGCCTATTTCCGCTTATGTATTCCACAAATTCGTGAAGACAGGTTTCACTTTGGTGTTATACCGATTACTAGGACACAGGGATCAACCAAATTTTCCTTCTCAGCGAACAATCGCTAATGTCTGCAAAACGCAGTCCGCACACTGTACCATTCGTATAAGCACGAACGAACCTTGTCGTCGTCAGGTGGGATCAAGGCTGTAGGGTCATCACCTGGTGAAGCTATGTGGATCTGTCAGGAGTGCGAACTGCAAAAATCCGGCCTGTCTTGGTTTAACAATATAAAGAACCATTCGTATTCCTTACAAAATGGCACTTGACTGCCTTGGTAGCATAGTGGCTACGGTGTTATTGCTGCTGAACTTCAGCGCGCAAGTGCGATTCCTGTCGACTAAGGCAGCGTTTCGAAGGCGGCGTAGTCCGAAAAAAGGGAGAGCGAGAGATCATGAACCATTACACTCCTTGCGGCCGGATAACTGGCGAAGCTACGTAGCACGCGACATTGAGGTGACACGAAATTTTTATAAAAATATTCAACGGTACGACACTTTATCAAAAAGGTGCAAACTAATTTTGTTGTCCTTAGCCTCGGCAACGGTCACTGCGACGAAAAGGACATACGCGCGCACATATTTATCTTTGATTGGCGGTCATTAATCGTGTGATCGATGTGCCGCTCCTCGGTAGTGCGCACTATCGCCTGGCCTCCTCGTTCGACTATAGAGAAGTGAAACTCAACACGGAGAAAGGCAGCTTGTCTTTCTCCAGAACCGCCGCAGAAACAAGCTATACAAAGGTTAAATGAAGAAGAAAAAGTAGAGGTGGCAGCGCGGTCCATCAATATGGCCCATCATCATTATTATGGGCCGAATACTTGAAGCGCAATAGTTGGTGATGTACCAATCATCTGTTGCCCGAGCCGTGACAGCAAGCACCGCGGACACAATAACACTAACACATGCAGGAGGAATGAAAGAGTATAAATGGGAGAGTACCGCCTTTACGGCGCTTCTCTTCTTTCTGTACTCTTTCATTCCTTTTCCCTTACATCCACGCACGCTGAGCCATGCTCCCTACAAGTGCAGCAGAAAATAGCCTGCTTTCCTTCCGAACCCCAATTTGACAAAGGGAGTGAAGTTTATCCTTTCTTTTTTTTTCGGAGGATGCGTCTCTCTCCGACGAGAGACAATAATGCTCCCGCTGCGCACCCCGCTGCGAAATGATCAAGATCTGTGTACTTAGATTTAGGTGCACGGTTAACAAACCCTATTGGTGCTCAGAATTTCTGCAGTGCTCAACTATAAGGCGTACCTCTCCTTTCTGCTCTTTCATTCCCGTCTTCCCAGTGCCCACACCCATGGACGCTGAGCTTTACTCCTTACAAGGTCTTCACATCTGTTATGTTTTTTAATTGAGATTCATCCTCACACACCAGATGGCGCCCATAATGGAGATGGAGCACCATAACCACTACATCACCGCGGCGGCTAGCTTTGAGAGGATCACTGGTTTGACTAGTAGGCCTCTACAGCGGACCTCTAGCTTGGTTACTAATGCTCGAAGAGGAGCTTTGGGAGGAGTATACGATATATGTGGAACAGTGGACCATCATAGCGGAGCTTGATTACTAAGCTATATGGGAGAAGGTTTGGGAAAACCACGTGGTTGGCTGGTGAGCCACTATAGCGGGCTAGCTTGATTACTGTGATACTAAGGTATCAGAAGCTTTTGGGAAAGGGGGGAAGGGGGGTTATAACTTGACTGGCGGGAGGACCACTTGCTTAGTGGTGTTCTGAATTTGTAGAATGGTTATCGCTGGCTTTAGCAACTCGTAGCGGCGAAGTATCCCGCCTCGACGTACGATTTATGTGCAGAGTGAAAGGTGCACTACAGTGATAGTATTCGTATAAGAAATCTGTAAAGTTCGAAATATGCCCGGTTTCGTTTCATAAACGAATCTTGTGTTGAACCTTTCATACCCACAATACCTTTTGAGTGACTATCGTAAGCACTGCCTTATCTTTTATGTACTGCGCGCATAACTCGCGTACGGTTCCAAAGTTTCTAGGTGAAAAAGTTTCCTGCGGGCTGCTTACGCGGTTACCTAAGGAGATGCGAAAAGCAAAAACCTTTTCTTCTATTAAAGACTCTTTCGTAATCTACTTCGAAAACCTAATCTCAATACCTCATTGCTCAAGTGTACACTAATTGATTCGTAGGCATAGACGTGTGTGGAAACTCCCACATTCCCGTCACGCGTGGCGCGTCACTCCCACAGACAGGGGACGTCGATGAGTTGAATTAGCGCTTAAACAAATATTCATTTACGCCATAGCCACACCGTCAACCATCAATTACGCCTTACAGACGCCTAGCCTGTTTCTTATGGTCGCGTCACATTATTGCTCCACCCGCGGCGATGCCGTGTTTTCGACAAGATCACTGCCAGTTATTTCAAGGTCGGATCCGCATGAGACACATAGGGTTTTGAATAAGTGTTTTGGTGTCCCGCCATGGACTCGCGAACTTTCGTGCCAGAGAAACTTTTTTTTTTATCAACCGATCGCACTTAAAGCTTCCGTAGTTGGTTGGTTGTTCCCTTGAAGCCTTTGGCGTAACCCAGCGAGAAGGATCGGCCATAAACAGTTCCTTTTGTATTAGCCTAGCCCCGTTGACGAGGAAGACTGAGCCACGCGCGTGGGAGGGGTCCTCGTGCGCACGAAATCGCGAGCTGTGAAGAAGAAGAATAGAACTGCCCGGCGGCTGTTCGTATCCGTCCCAGTTCGAGTCCATTTCTTGTCGTCCGAGCCGACAGCTATCAGCAGTTTTTTGCCACTATTACATCAGTGCCGAGATAAACCGATCTGTTCTTCCATCGGCACTGCTTCACTGGCCGCGGCGGTCAGGTTTACCCCGGCTTCCGAGGCCAGCTTCATCGGTTCTCGAACAGTCGCCGCTGCTCCTTCCCAGCCATGACATCACCGGAACCGAAAGTCAGCTCAGGTCACGGGACGACGTCACCGAGCATACTGGAAGGCTTCGCGACTGCCTCGGACGCGCGGCCTTTCATCCAAGAGAACGTCTACATCCTTCTGGGTCATGGCAGGTTCCAGCGCATGGTACTACTGTGCGCCACGCTCTGCCTGACGGTGCTCCTGCTGCACGTGTTCGCGTACAGGCTCATCGGTCACCCCGTCGAGCACTGGTGCCGTCCGCCCAAGGAACTCGTGGACATGCCCCTCCAGGAGTGGAAGAACGTGGCAATACCAATCTTGCCCGACGGCAGACTCAGCCAGTGCACCGTCTACGATCCGCCGGTGCCGGTGAGCGTTTGGCTCTTTCTTGTTAGGGATCAAAACCTTCACCGCTTGCCCCGCCACGGTGGTCTAGTGGTTATGGCGCTCGGCTGCAGATCCGAAGGTCGCGCGATCGAATCCCGGCCGCGGCGGCTGCATTTCGATGGAGGCGAAATGTTGAGGCCCGTGTGCTGTGCGATCAGAGCTGGTTTTTAGACGTTAAACCCCACAAATCAAATCAATCAACCTTCACCGCTTATAAAGGGGCCAGCAGTCTTTGGTGGGGTGGAGCGGGTAGGGGGAAACGGACGACCACGATAGCTTCCGGCCTGTCCTTACCGAAGTGCCTCCAGCGTTTAGCTCTCCATCAGCTGCGATGTCACTAATCCAGCATTGCCGCCGCCATAGACACCGACGGATGATAAAACCATGCTCGAGTTTCTAAATGTTCGCAATAAAGTCATGTACGAGAGCAGAGAGAAGTCACGTCAGTAGACTAGTCTCCCAAGTCCGTAAGCAAACTAATGTTTATGGTGCTTCGGCACACAATACAAGGGACATTACTGATGGTCCTTTGAGCCTCAGACTTTCAGGGAGGTGATAAAGCGGCGGGTCTCTCCCACGTTGCGACGGGAAGGCCAAGCATATAACCACCGCATCGTAGTCTCTGGACAGCTCATGTAGATCCTACGAGGAAAATAATAACGCTGAAACAGAAATAATTCTGCTTTCTCATCCAAGCACCTCACTTGTGAGGAGTGACTGATAAACTAGTCATTTTACCTGCTTGGGAAGATATAACAGTACCAAACAAAAATAGTAAATAACAAGATGACAACGTGCCTTGTACGGTGACGTTTCTTGGTCGTTCGTTATATCCATGGAGCGTTCTTAAGGAAGTCTCGGGGATGCGTGGTTTGCTTGCTTTTTTACAGAGCAGTAGCTGGTTCGCAGTCGGTGCACCCGCGCATCTGAATGAACCAGCAAGCTCGGAACGAGCTACTTGTGTGAAGTCGTAGCTTCAGGCACTACTGTCTATAGACTCCTTTTGAAATGACGCTCGCGGCGATGCAGGTTGTCGCTTGAAAAAAAAAAAAAAAACTGTCGCTCTCGCAATTTCCGACTGAAGCCCTACCGCTGTAGATTGCGGAAACATCGAGGTTAAAGAGCCGGGCAAGCCTGTGCCAAGTAGAGCTACAGTTAATCGCATCGATTCGGAAAATTGGAGTGAAGGTTGACGGAGTTCGCAGGCGTGCCGGCCGGAGGCGCTGTCTTACAATTGCATGGTCTTGCAGTTGTCTTACAATTGCAAGGAATCTATGAAAAACTGAGAGGAATGAGTCGCAAGGTACGATTTAAAACAGGGAATGTCACGGGAGCCAACGTTTCGACAACGTTTCGACAAGACAAGTCCGCTTATCGAAACGTTGGCTCCCGCGACATTCCCTGTTTTAAATCGTACCTTGCGATTTGTTCATCGGTTCAAGCATCCATCTTCCCCTGAGCTTCTCTTCTAGTTTGAGAGGAATGAGAATATACGAGGGCGGCATGAACAGCTTGGGTAGTGATCACAAACGCATAACATTACAACTGGGATATAAAACTGAAAATAATAACGTAGAATCAAAGTTTCGCAGCTCGTATTTAAATGACAAATAAATAACAAATATAGCCGCAAGAGTAGAGGAAGAAGTAGGCAAAATACCAGGCAAGGACTGGGGGTATAGTGAGCTAGTACATGTAATGAGGAAAGAAATAAGAAAAAAGAAGAAAACTATTTGCTAGAAAGGAAAGAGAAAGCCAAAAAGATGGTGGAACAAGGAAATCCGGGAAGCGATCGAAGAGCGACGTAAAGCATCAAGGGAGCACAAACAGGGAAAAAGGGAGAAGCGGCCGCAAGTCGAAGTCAACGAAGGATGGGAAATATATTTAGAGAAAAAAATCCATTGTACAGAAAGTGGTCGAGGCAAAAATTAAAGGTGAAAGCGAACGCTGGGTGAGAGAAATGCATGACAAAAAGAAGGCCACGCCTAGGATATTTTGGAGCCATATAAAAGCGCTAGGTAAAACGTCTGCCACATTGCAAGAACATATTGTTGATGAAAGAGGAAATCAATTGGAAGGGTACGAAGCGTTGGGTTACATCTAGAAGGTAACAGCCGATTCGTTTAAAAAAATCGTCCAAGAGATTTCCCCAGTGGATAAAACCATGACGGAGAGCGAAACTAAGGAAGAGCTAGAACTTGAGAATTTCAACTGTAAAAAGGCCGAAGGAAAAATTCCAAAGCGCACTGCTCCGGGTTTAGATCGTGTCCCTGTTAGCCTCATTAACAAATTAGGACAGAACACTAAAGAAGCGCTATTGAAAGCCGTATAAAAATGCTTACAGGAGAGCCAAATACCGGACAGTTGGCGAAAAAGCAGAATGAACTTAATCTATAAAGGCAAGGGGGAAAGGAATAACATTCGCTCGTATAGACCGCTAACCATTAGATCGGTACTATACAGGATGGCTATGCAAGCAGTAAAATTAAAAATAGAAGCGTGGGCAGAACGTAACAATATTTTGGGAGAACTTCAGAATGGACTTCGAGTAGGCAGGCGATTAGACGATAACCTATTTGTTCTTACTCAGTGTATAGAAATATCTAAAATAGAAAGCAGGCCCTTGTATGTGGCTTTTCTAGACATCACTGGGGCGTATGACAATGTTAATCAGGAAACATTGTGGGAAATATTGGAAGGAATGGGCATAGGCGGCGATTGTGCACAGCTTTTGAGGGAGATATATCGAGAAAATACAGTTTGCATAGAATGGGAAGGAATCAGCGGCATAGAGAACGTTGATATTAGCAAGGGGATCAGACAGGGATGTCATTTGTCGCCGCTGTTATTCATGCTGTACATGGTTAGAATGGAAAAAGCGCTAGGAGATAGCAACATTGGTTTTAATCTGTCACACAAACAGGGCGGCGTGAAGATTGAGCATATGCTTCCGGGTTTATTTTATGCTGACGGTATTGTCTTATTCGCGGACAGTCGAGATGATATACAACGGCTGGTGAATATATGCAGAAAGGAAGGCGAGGCTCTAGGACTAGGATTTAGTGTAACAAAATGTGGATTGATGGTATTCAATGGTCCCAACGATCAGGCGGTATCCATACAGGGCCAAGAAATACCGAGAGTAAGCGAATACAAGTACCTTGGGGTATGGGCAAATGAGGGTGATAGATACACGGAGGTACACGAAAAAGCCTTGGCAGCAAAGGGAAAGAGGAACGCAGCAATAATGAAGCACAGAGCGTTATGGGGACACAATAGGTACGAGGTGCTTAGGAGTCTGTGGAAAGGGGTAATGGTACCGGGGCTTACATTTGGGAACTCAGTGGTGTGCATGAGGCCAGAGATACAATCAGGAATGGAGGTGAATCAAAGAACTGTGGGACGCCTCGCTTTGGGTGCTCACGGGAAAACGACAAACGAGGCTGTAAAGGGCGATATGGGATGGGCGAGTTTTGAGGCAAGGGAAGCCCAGAGCAAAATAAGGTTTGAAGAGAGGCTAAGGAATATGAAAGAGAGTAGGTGGGCAGTGAAGGTGTTCCGGTATTTCTTTAGAAAGAGCGTTGACACGCAGTGGAGAAAGAGAACTAGGAGGCTCACCAGTTATACGGCTCTAAGAGAACTGACAACAAAGAGCGTAAAAGGAAAAGTCAGAGAAGCGGAGATGATTTACTGGAAAGGGCAAAAACGAAATAAAGAGGGAGGCATTTTATGATAATTCAAGAGGAAGCGCTTTACTGTTTGAAGCGAGATCGGACTGCCTTAGAACGCGTAGTTATAGAGCGAAATTCAGTAAAAAAGAAGAAAAATGCACGTGCTATGAGGAAGATAGGGAAATGACGCAGCATGTTCTGATTGAATGCGGAAATATCTACCCAGGTGTACGTTTGGGCAGCACCCTACATGAAGCCTTGTGTTTTAGGGAGAACAACGGGAAGCTGAACATAACCCGCAATTGAAATAAGTATGAGACGGTTAGAATACTGGTGGCAGAAAACTAGAGAGAACGGACAAAAATAATTATAGGGAAAAATATGGACTTTCTGCGATAAGGGGTGGAGAACTGGGCTATGAATTTCCGTTTTAGGTATAGTATGATCGATTTAATTGAAGTAGATTTAAAAGGCATGAGGACAACTCAAAGAGACAAGGAAAAAAAGAAAAGTTCTTAAATTCTTTTACGAGCCTGGTGGCGCACATTCCACCGCCCCGTTACAAAGGGGACGCTCATAGCATCCATCCATCCATGGTTTCCTCGCTGTTTTCATTCAAATGTACTAAGAGAAATGTAATATTTATTGCGAAGATCTCCTGTCACGGGCCTTCGCAATATTATGTGGGACACTGATGAGATTACTGGAACAAACTAACCAACAACAAAGTATTGCAGCCATCTTTGGCATCATTTTCTTCCACCCTCAACGGCATGCGACAAAGCCCTGTAACACTTCGTACGCGTGATTATTTCGTACTGTGAAATAATCACGCGGTGGAATATATTGTGTGTGCTCCGCAAAACGCCGTGTAACATTTAAAAAAAAACTGTTGATATATGACAGTGAAATTCGGGGAGAAATCAGGTTTGACTCCATTTTCCTGAAAACAGGACTCGAACATTCCTAATTATACGAGATATTGAACCACGAGATTATCGTGGTCCCCCATATAGCATGTTCCCAATTTGGAATTTCTCTGGGCCACAATGCCTTACGCTATTATTCGACGTGAAACATCATGGACAAATCGTTATTGGGGCTCTAGATAAACTGAGCCCCCCTCATTCTATCTCCTTTTATCTGAAGGGAGAAGACGGAAACGAGCGCCGAATAGTCTCCTGTAACAAGTGGGAATACGCCGGCGATCGACAGGAAGACAGCATTGTCAGCGCCTGGGACCTGGTGTGCGGCCGCCGCTGGCTCTACACTCTCTCGACGTCCGCGTACGTGGCCAGCGCCATGGTAATCGTGCCTCTGGCCGGCATCACGTCCGACCGCCAAGGTCGTAGGCCCACCATCCTCGCCTGCTCCATCGCCATGCTGCTCGCCAGCCTGGCCGCCGGATCGTCGCAGGTCTTCACAATGTTCCTCCTGGCACGCTGTCTCATTGCCGGCACATCCAGCGCCACCAACTTGCTGGTATTCATCGTGCTCTACGAAGTTACGGGCAACGCACACCGTACCCTCTACAGCATCATAGCTACAAGCGCCGGTGCGGCCATAGCGACGCCTCTGGTCTCCATCGTGTCCCTGGCAGAGCCGCGTTGGTGGCTGTCGCACGCGTTCCTCGTGACGGCCACGGCTATGGCGACTGCTTGGTGCTACCTGATCGAGGAGTCTCCAGTCTGGCTCATCGATACGCACAAGGTTCGGCTTGCCGAGCGCGTCATACTGTACGCGGCCGCGCAAAACGGCATCGACCTGAAGAAGGCCAAGTTCACGTTCGGGGTGCTCAAGAAGCAGCTGGAGAAGCGGGACATGGCAACCCCGAACGTGTCTACTGTCAGTGGCAGCGCATCGTCCAGGTTTAACTCCCAGGCAGCGTCCGTCCTGGTTTCCTGGTTCGGCGTGACTTTTGCCTTTTACGGAACGGGCCTTCAAGAGAAGGCGACGGGTGACATGTGGGCCCTGTCATCATTCGCGGTGCAAGTGCTGCTGCTCGTCGTCGCCTACAACGCCATCATGAAGTGGGGACAGCGGAACGCGCTGTCCATGGTGCTGGCGTTGCTTTGCGTGTCCAGCGGCCTGCGCGCCGTCGTTCATATGTTAAACATGGCCTTCCCCTGGACCTCACTTGCAAGGCTCGTGGTCGACAGCAGCGCCATGGTCGCGATGGCCATGAACTACTGCTACACGACGGAAGTGTTCCCCACTGCGATACGCAGCATGGGGTTGTGCGTGTCCTACGCGGTCGGGCGAGCCGGCGCGCTGCTGGCCACGTTTATAGAGCCGCTGACTTCGGACAATCTCGCGGCGTTCGACCTCGTCATGACGCTGCTCGTGCTCGCCAGCGCGACAGGCATTCAGTGGTTGCCCGAAATCTTTGTGAAGAAGAAGGCGGTAGAAATTGTGCGACCGGCACCTCTTACCGAGCAGGAGCGAAAGGAAGCGCTGAAGGCGTCCTTGGGTCAGGGCTCCGAGATGGACGGCACGAAACCGAAGCGTCGAAAGCCCCGCAAGAAACTGAGGCGATCTGTGACATCACCGGACGTGCTAACTCCGACTGGGACAATGTCTCCGGCGTCGCCGCGCAGCCCATCTTCCGACTCTTTCACTTCGCCCCGCCGGACAAAGCACTCGAAGCACAACAATGGCGGAATGGGCAGCGGACTTCGTTCGCCTTCTTCAGCGGGTCCCATCTCCCAATGAGTGCGATTTCTATCACGGAAAGTCTATTTCATAAAGTGCGGATGACGCTTTAGCCCAATTTTTCGGTGGCGTTTTCGCGCATGAGATTAGATCTTGCTTTCTACATTTGATGATTGTTAATGCTATAACATGTTACTGTACATGAAGTACACCACGTTTTGGATATATGTTGCACCGTTTGGATATTTTTATGCATGGACCTGCAACATAGGCTCTTGTTCTTCGAAATGGCGACTACGTGGCTGCCACACGCAGCCGTTTGCTGCGCTATTTGCGCAAACAACATTACAATGCGCAGCTGTCGCGTCGTATGCGTAGACGTATAGAGATCGCATAAGCACGTACAGCTGTGTTCTTCACGCATACGCAAGGCAAGGAGCGGTGCCTAATTTCGACAAAATGCTACATTCAACAAGAACCACCTGCCGCACGTTGGTGTGGCCACAATGCAGCGCTCTGTTGTATAGCGGAACGCATTTTATTGATTTGCCCAGGGCACCAACGTATAAAGAATTGAATTTTATTGTCGGATGGCCTTCCCAGTGACTTCTAGATCTCGAAAATAGAGCAAGGCCAGATCGCAGCGAAGCTGGCTGATTGTTTACTGAAACGAGTAACTTAATAGTTCTGTGATATTTTGGCGGGAACATGTCACGTGGGATTGCCTTACGTCATTTTGGCGGGAACATGTCATGTGATCAAGCCAAATCATGTAACATAAATGTCACGTGACATGCTCCAGGCAAACTCGCGTAACGCAACATCGCGTGTCGTGTTCTTGTCCAATCACGTAACGCAACTTCACGTGGCATGTATCCGCCAAAATCGCGCAACGCAATGTCACGTGACATGTTCCCGCCCAAATCGCGTAAGGCAATGTCACGTGTCATGTTTCCGCCAACATCACGTAACACAATGCCACGTGACAGGTTTCCGTCAAAATCACATAGCGCAATGTAATTGCTTTGTGGGGTTTGACGTCCCAAAACCAGCTCTGAGTATGAGAGACGCCGTAGTGGAGGTCTCCGGAGATTTCGACCACCTGGGGTTCTTTAACGTGCACTGACATCGCACAGCACACGGGCCTCAACATTTCGCCTCCACCGAAATGCAGCCGCCACGGCCGGGATTCGATCCCGCGACCTTCGGATCAGCAGCCGAGCGCCATAGCCACTAGACCACCGTGGCGGGGCGGCGCAATGTAATGTGGTATGGCATGATGTCTGACAAATTGCGGCTAGCTTAAGCTTAAACAGCCTCGCTGTTAAAACTGGCACGCCTGACAAATTCCGCCTAGGCTAAACAGCTTCACTGCTAAAGGAATATACTAAAAGAGAAAGAGATGCAATAAATAATGGAGAGGGAAAGTCGGGGAGGTTAGCCAGTTACGGACAACCGGTTGCTACCCCACACATGTATATTGACTAAAGTGTTCGCCTTTTCTATATATCGAACAACCTCTTCCCAAGTGCTATGAAAAAGCTCTCGTTGCCCTGTATTCTTTCCCGCGCTCCTGGTGCACGGGAATTTGTGTGTACATATCGGATGGTAACATTCTCCATATTAGAACAAACTGCCTTCTTTAGCCTAGTCACAGGTAAAAGTTATAATCGCCATTGATGGCCTTCAGCGGCGGTTCTTTCCACACTTCGGGTTTTCTTTTTCAGGGTGCACCATTTCCACTAGTCGCACCTCCCAATCGCGTACGCAGTTCTATGTACATTCCGCGAGACGAGAAGAAAAATAGGTAAAAAGAAAAGCACGAAACAGTTTTATAGATTGCTTACTTATTTTATAAATCATTAAAATACCTTACGGCGGTACAATATTATTTCTCAAGCTCTCCCGGCCACCGGAAGTTTGGGGCAGACCTGAATGTTGCCAAATGTCTCCTTGTTCTATTTATTGATCGGATTTTGTTCCGACTACAGAGCGTCCCTGTCATCTTTATTGTGTAGGATACATAAGACATCGGAGCATAAGATTATTGAAAGCCGACGAACTCTCAGAAATGTTAAGGGTACCGTCAACCAGTAGTTAAGGTACCTGTTTTCCTAATTTCAACGGAAAGCTTACCGGTCTGTGTCCAATCATGCAATGACAACGGGAAAGACGCCTTAAACCATTTTATATCAGAATTATTTGCCTATGGAGTCCTACATGCAACACTTAATTCGAACAGTGGCCTACAGCCGTCGGGTGTGTTCGCGCCAGGTTCTATCACGACAGGGCGCATGCACGCAGCGCCTAGGAGACGCCGCGCGCATGCGCCGCAGTTAAAAGCAGGTTTTCGGTTGCCGAGAAGGGAGCGCCCTTCTCAGCGTCGACTACATTTACTGCTTAAAAAGCAATTAATAAAGCGGGGATTCGTTTTTATGTAATGACTGCAATTTTAAACCAGAGTTATGGTTGTATGAACAGCAGAAGTGCCACGTACAGCAATTTAAAGACTCCAAAACGCAGTATACCAAGGCTTCGCCACCGGGCTATACGCCACGTTCCAGTTGTAGCGATCTTGAAGCGCGATTTTAAGAATACAAATCACAAATCCTATTCAAAGGGCTCTCGATTTCATCAATATAATTCAGGCTGTTCCCAAATGCACAAAGGTCCATTCACACGTTCTGGCCAGTTGTCGGTCTTTCTAATGAAGAGCATGAACTCTGTGCGGATATCAGCCAGGGATATGCGGGAGTCAAATGATAGATAGATAGATAGATAGATAGATAGATAGATAGATAGATAGATAGATAGATAGATAGATAGATAGATAGATAGATAGATAGATAGATAGATAGATAGATAGATAGATAGATAGATAGATTCAAAGCTTTTGATGTCAACGAAGAATTTTTCGCATTTGGTATTGCTGCACTGCCCTCACCAGGGAACCCGAAGTCTGGTTGCAAACAGAGCTGGAAAGCACCCGTTCTTCCTTCAACAAATGACGTCACAGGGTGCACCGACAACGCAACTTGAGGCAGAAATAAAATTGACTGATTTCATGATCGCCGAAAGGTCATCTGCTATGCTTCACTTAACTGTTCATTTCGAATTCAACAAATAAAGAAAATGTGCATATCTCTCTTAAAGGGCAACGTACGAGAAAAGTCAACCGGCGTAGCCGGTGCCTCAGTGACGTCATCTGTTGAAACACCAGCGGAAGCTTCCCAGTTGTGTTCTAAAGAAAATTACGAATTCCCTGGTGCGTGTATAGCAATAATATAGGCTCATATTCTCACAGGAGCCTTAACATTAATAGCAAAGAGTGGGAGGCTGCAGCTTGCCGCCCGACGTCCAGGACCAGATCCTGGATTTGGCGTAGCAGACACCCACCCCGGGTAGGCTTCTCCGCTTCCTACGCCACCGCCCCCTTACATCATGGCATAAACAGTCACCAAACCCATGCTGTGAGGTACGGGACGCAATCGCCGAAAAAGATCCCAAGGACTAACGTATTAATCCCCCGGAAATAATCCCACGAAAGCTTGGACAATAAGGCTTTTGGTCCCCTTCAGCACTCTAGAAAAACGCCAGCAGTGGTTCAAAGACCGAGTCAGAGCCAAGGGTGATCAAACAAAACAAATATATTCTCATCAAATAGGCAGCTACACAAAACGTACACAAACACGGCTCTTCCAAACTCAAACACAGATGGGTTACAACGTTACACGAAACCAACAAACACGAACAAGTTCATGCACTGCAACAAAGAATAAAACACAAAAAGAGTCCTATTCACCAAGTCACTCGGGGCGTCTTGTCAACTCGAAGCTTGCAAGTGGGCTTGTCAGCTGGCTCGTGGAACAGCGTCTGAGTCACGCACGACTTCTTGCTACATCTTTTACTTGCTACTCTTCTAGTCGCTTCTCGCAGCCCGTGTCCGACTCTTTATATAGCCTTGGGAAGCCGTGCTAGAAAGTTCGGCGCGGCCCACGTGACTCAAGCACACACAAAATTGGGAACCTTTTCGCCCATTCTCGGTCCTTCTTTGGGGCGGCGCCTCTTTCTTTCACTGCGCGAGGAGCCTCTCCTTACGTCGGTCCCGCGCGCGCGCTCGCCGCGATAAGAAAGCTTCTACAGAATTCTCCCCTTTTGGAGACGCGGCGTGACCTTGGGCGCCTCTTCCGCGCGTCGCTTTTCTTGTTGTTGTTGTTGTTTTTTTTTTTGGGGGGGGGGGCGGCTTTCCCTCCAGCTCGCGCTGGGTTTCTCGTCGAAATACGCACTATTTTATGACATAAACAAGGATAAGCAAAACGCCAGCAGTGGTCGAAAGACCGAGGCAGAGCCAAGGGTGATCAAAACAAGAGATATACATACTCATTGAACAGGCCGTTACAAAAACATGCATAAACACGGCTCTTCAAAATACAAACATAGACGGGCTACAACATAACACGGAACCAACTAACACCAATTGCACAAGCTCATGCATTACAATAAAGAATAAAACAGAAAAAAATATTCCTATTCACCAGGGCCGCTTCATGTGTCTCCTCACCATGAAGCTTGACGGTTGGTCTGCGGAGCAGCTTCGTTCATCTAGTTCTTTCTTTCACTGTGCCACATCTCACTGATGACTGACTGCTGACGGCAGCCCGTGGTCGATTCCCTAAATAGACTCCGGCGGGTTTTCGAGACGTTTCGGCTCGCGTCACATGATCTCAGCAAGCGCAAAGCTGAAAGAAAACTCGATTAAACTGGTAGCATCCTCGCGCAAGAGGCGCCCCCTTCTCCCTCGCACGTCGCAGCTGCGTCGGCGCGTACTCTCCTCCTTCTCGTTCTCTCTCCGTCTGTCTCGCGCTCTCACCCGCCGGGATGCGGTAACTCGATGCCGCATTCCTGAGTTCCCCAGAACATACTAGAATCGCGCGGTGTATGATTGGCACAGCCGTTCCGTGACGTTAGGCGCGTGGACGCTTTCGCTGCGCGCGCCGTTTTCTTAGCTACTAGTTAGCTTCCGGCGCGGCGTCTCTGACGCAGTATGCACTATTTTGTTACAATAACATGCAGACCAATGTGATAGAAGCCCCTTACATTGTGTTCATTATGTGCGCGTAATCGGTCGTTTGTCACGCGATCGGAGAAGTCTGTGCAATACCTTAGCTGGGCATTGACCGCGCACGCAACTTGCCCATTCCGCTCACTTTAGGGCCCTATAGTGTAAAATCCTACGAGAACTGGAAGCACACGCAAGCGTCTTTCGAAATGGCATGCCTGTGGCGTGCCCAAGTGTGTTTTTCTGAACTCGGCTAACGCTACTCGCGCACCAAGGTGCCAGTGGTATTGCCGAGCGTCTAGCAACAAATATGCTTAGCTGCAAGTAAAGCCAACAGGTGGCACGACTTCAAGAATGACGACGTACCTGCTGCTAACCAGTGTTGTACGGAACGTCGTTCCAAGGAACGACGTTCCTGGAACTAGTTCCTTTTTGGAGGAACGAAGGAACGCTAGCGTTCCTTTAAGAGTTGGTGGAACTGTAACGGTAACGCGTTACATTTATGCAGTAACGGCAGGGGGAACGACGTTCCTTTTATAAGCGTTCCACAGGTCCGCATGCAGGACGGATAGGCTGGGCCACAACCGCCGAGGCCGAGCCTTGAGTCCCCGCTTCCCTGTTAGCAGTCTCCGTCATTCAAAAGAAAACTACACGCAAAACGTCACTCCTTTACTCTCCCTCTTCGAGGCTTCGACGAGGGCGAAACGTCTCTTTCGCCAGTGTAAGCACACCACACAAGTGCATTTCGTTACCCCCATACGGTGGCCGCGCACTGTCGCTGGGCGAAATGTTTCCGGCTGTCTACGGCAACGCAGGCGGAACCGCAGCCAGCCGCGAAATTCCTTTCGTCCCTTCAGATCCCGCCGCCAAGGCTCCCTTCGAACTAAGACACTGACAACGCGCGCTTTGCTCAATGCATTGGTTCTGAGAATGCGGTTACGGCTCAAACGTGTGGGCCTCGGCGTCAATGGCATTTTTTACGCAGGAGACCGCTCGGCGAAGCAGACGAGCAGCGGCAAATGTTACCGTGAAGTCAAGATAACGTGACGTGGCTAGCAGGCAGGCAGTGTCTCGATCAACGTAGCTGTGTGCGGGCTGGCGACACTTACCAGCCGGAAACGTAAACCACGAGAGTTTGGAAAACAGAACTACAAGGCCAGCCAGCACGACCGAGCCGGCTGGGGTTTGTTAACAAAAGGGTGGCGTGGTCTCTTGTCGAACGTCCAACTGAAGGTCGCTGAGAAGGCATCAGCTGCTGTGTTTCCACGGACGCTCCCGGCTTGCTTGAGTGGGGAATTGTAGGATTCTCCGAAAGTCGTGTTGCAAGCGACCGTTCCGACGCAGCATACTCTACTCAACACGCTGCGGGCCTCTGCTGATGCGGCGACAACCTCCGCCGAAAAAGGAAAACTTGGCCCTCCTGCTGTGACGAAAGGGGTCGACGAAAGGGCCGTAGTTATGGCGAAAACTCTCAGGCGCCAGCAGGGGTGCAGGAAATCGACAGGAAAGCGCGCGGGACGACACCAACCACGTGGGGAGGGGTAGAAGTCTTTCGCTTTATTTGAGCCAGTCTGAAGAGCAAGGAAGGGTCGTTCTGAAGGCTGGACACACTGCAGTGATCTTTCACTTGGCATTCGAAGATCACGGAACACCATGTCGCCTCCTGTGCCATCAGATTCTGTTGCAATGAGTGCCGATGTGGAATTATAGATTGCTTCCTGGCCATGACTACCCCCGATGTTTCAACCGACTGAATACAACACCGCACGCCTGTGTTTTGCCCAATGTATGACTTGTGCTCCATCAAACAATACAAGTGGAGTGTCGAAAAGATGTTGTTGTTATGTTGTTATGTGGGGTTTAACGTCCCAAAACCAGTTCTGATTATGAGAGACGCCGTAGTGGAGGGCTCCGGAAATTTTGACCACCTGGGGTTCTTTTACGTGCACTGACATCGCACAGCACACGGGCCTCAACATTTCGCCTCCATCGAAATGCAGCCGCCGCAGCCAGGATTCGATCCCGCGACCCTCGGATCAGCAGCCGAGTACCATAGCCACTAGACCACCGTGGCGGGGCGAGTGTCGAAAAGATCGGCGAGAAACTTAAGGAAGCACGTGCAGGTATGGTTTATTTAGTGTTCTTTCCTATTCGCATAACGAAAAGACAGCTTTGTGTTCTAAGTGTAAATCGGCCCATTTGTTACTTTCTTGTTCACATTAGGTATGATTTCTACTATGTCCTGATCTCATAAGAACTATAGAGCCACGCTCAGTAGCACGTGCGCAAGTTTTTGCTACTTGGGTGTGCGGTTGTGCTGCTGCGAACCTTTCAAGCGTGACATACGTCATTTTTGTTTTCAGACATCATTTCTTGGTTGGTGTCCGATGAAATGATGCACGTGAGGCGATTTATTTATTTATTTATTTATTTATTTATTTATTTATTTATTTATTTATTTATTTATTCTCCACATATTAATGTAATTTCACTATTGCATGAAAGTGGGGCTGCTGTACAAATTGAACAGACAAAGCGTACTCCTTAGGACGCCATAAGAAAGAGAGATACTCCTACGTCGCCGTCGGTAAGCTCATCAGCTGATCATGCAGTTCGAATTCTCCACACAGGGACACACGCTGCGCGCCACTATAAATAACAGCGAAAGAACAGTATCACAAATGCTTTAAAATTGTGAGACCTAAGCAAAATAATATATTCAGAACTGTCAATTAGACTACTAAACGACTAAAAAGACTAGTAATACTGAGGGAAGAAATTTAGGGCAGCACATGATGACGACATATCGGGAAATCTTGTTGCAGTATTGATAGACGCGGGTGAAGCACGAGCTATTATATGCCAATTGATGTAAATCGACAGGTCTACAGCATACATAGCTTTAGTGTTAAATGTAGGCTTGCTACTCATAATGTCTCATGTGTTGGTGAATGTGAGTGACTTTCTATCTGCATACCTGAGGAGCACTATTCTGGCTACTCATTGGAAGACCCATTATGTGTTGCACTTGTAATAGACTAGAGTCCAATTCGCTGTCAACAATTCGGGACTACGTTCGGTGCTCCCTGAAAAAATGTCTAGAAGCATTTATTTTCATATTTTCTATCTCCAGGTAATCTGCTGCCGGTAAGGTTCAAGTTCACGAAATGTACGTAGCTCGAATTGAATTTAAAGCGTTTGAGTCACTTAATTTCAGCTCACAATTTTCCGAGACTATTTTGAATCTTAAAAATCAAATGTAACGTAAATGTAACGACACGTTCCAATTTCCAAAATGTAACTGGAACGCGTTCCTTTCTGATTGAAGGAACTTGTAACGGGAACTCGTTACAAAATCAGGAAGGAACGAGGAACGAGCTTTCGTTCCTGTTTTGGAGGAACGTGTACAACACTGCTGCTAACTCATTTCATGAAGTTTGACGTTTGACAATTCCTTTTTTGTTTTTTACAAACCTGTTTACTAGTCGCTCTGCAATAACACAAAACATTCCGATTCTAGTTATCGTTCAGCTTTGTTTTAGATCATTCGCTATTTTTCACTCTACGCGGAGAGCTCTGTAATGAGGTCCTGTCGAACTCCCTGATGTCGCCGACAGAATGTCACCCGACGACCAATCGGCTCCACGCGACGTACGACACGAACTTACATCAACACAACTCGTCTTCACACGTCTTACCGCGAGATCTAGTACCATAGCTCTTTTACTGCCGTTGCTGTTGCTGCCGCTGCTGCTGTATGTGTCTGTCTGAAACGCGGCACGTGATCTCTTGCCTTCGTGACTGCACAAGTGATAAGCGCGAGCGTAACGCACGCACGCTGCGAACTTTGGGCTCCACATTCACGATCCGTACGAGTCGGAAGAAGGGGAACCGCTCGCAAATCAAGTGGGCGTATGCAAATACGAGGATTTACCTAGAGGAGGCGGTTGTGTCGACGCAACGTCGTGAATCAAGGCGGACGCCATCAAAAGACTGCCCCCTTGCCCCGCATCTGAAGGCCGGAAATTGAATATGGCTGCGAAGACGGCTGACTGTGACTCCTGCCCAGAGATTCCGAATTCGATTCGACGTGCAGAGCTCTCACTGCTCCAGGTGTCGAACTATGACAAGGTGTTCGGGCCGTAAGATAGTAAGTGAGCGATTGCCGAGACACTTGGCGTTGGAAAGTAAACCAAAGTTTGCCTGAAATGCAACAGTCTTAACGAAGATGAGCGGTGTACCTTCTCAAATGCAGAGGGCGCTAGGACTTGCCAGAACAAAAAGCGGTTACTTCAGAGAACCACGCGGCTTTTGTACGCAGTAGCTGCACTACTGATGTGTGTTCAGGACTTTGAGCCATGTTGGCTCAATCCATTTCTATACCCCTGGGGCGGTGTCTGTGTCGAGTGCAATACACTTACGCGCGGAAGCTACCATAGCGAAGGTTCGTGAGCTGGATCGACTTGACGCTGACTGCTACGGCAGCCATGGTTTGGGGGAGATCGCTGCTGGTGGCCGCCATGTTGGTTTCCTGTGCGGCCGCGGTTGGAACCGGAAACAAGAGAGTAATTCGTAAGTCGACGTATTTTCGTTTATATCTTCGCGTTTCTTAAGCTAGGAGCTAGGAAGCAGAAACAAAACATCGAACGTTATCTGACAAGCTCCGAGAGTTATCAATATTTGTGAGTACTGAAGATATTGTGCGGGGCTCATGAATATTTGTGTTAATTCGGTAGCAGTTAACGCACGCTTGCTGAACGAGCTGAATTGTTGTCATCAGTTTTGTTACTTCACTCTCGCGATTTTTTTGTGAAGTACTGTTGCCCCGGAGAATATTAATGCCGGTGACAGCGAATACCTGGAGGATGTATAAAATAGGATGCATATTTTGTCGAATTCGAGCTTACTGCTCCTCTTGTGAGTACGCTTTCAATTTTTAAATGCTTTAGGACCAAAAAGACTGTCGCGCACAAGGAAGGACGTCCAGTATATACTAAGTCGATTTGGCTGTATCCAACCTCAAGGTGTACGAAAGTAGGAAACAGACAGACGTTCGGAACGACAGACAAAAAGAAATTAGCTAAAGAAAAAGGAAGACAGCGAGATGCAAGAAAGAAGTGAAGAAAATGAAGCGGGAAAGCAAGACAGCAAGCTGGAAAGAAAGAAAGAAAAAATGTACGCACACGCCAAGCTTCGTTTTCCTCCATTTTGCCGACAGGGGAAAGGCTCCTAAATTTATTACGACTACATCATTTCAGCGAAGTGTAGCTTAATCGTTCATGTGCGTCATATACTTCATGCCCTACAAGCCCAATTTCGGCATACAGCAAGTGAAAGAAAGGACCAGGAGAGCACTGACACGTAGATAGATAGATAGATAGATAGATAGATAGATAGATAGATAGATAGATAGATAGATAGATAGATAGATAGATAGATAGATAGATAGATAGATAGATAGATAGATAGATAGATAGATAGATAGATAGATTCAATGTGGCTCGATTTCGATAGGAACTTTCGCGTATTCAATAGAGTCTGAGATGGTCAAGACGGCAGTAAATCAAACTAAAATTGTTCCATTCTCGAAACGCGCACATGAGTATTTTTCAAACTTTGCACGAGTTGTCTGAAACCACGCGTAGGTGTCGCGTTCCCTTTCTAATGCCAGCGAGCGCTCCTCCGGTGTTTTGTTTCTCTGTGTGGCTGACGCGACGTGCTGGCGTATCTCAGATAAGTTCTGTCACGTTTTCTTATCCTAACGGTTTACCGGTACTGCCTATAGTTCCGTTTAGACACAGCGCGGACCTCTCGTGCAGGTTGCTTCTGGGGCAAGTGCGGCGTCATCCACGGACCATGGAAGAAGTGCGTGCCGAACGAGCAGTGCGACGGCAGCGAGTTGCGCTGCGAGCGACAGTGCATCCTGGAGCACACGGGTGAGAACGTGCCGTCTTAAATCCATCTCTTGTAACTGTAGGGTCGCCTGCTAATAGACGCGTTGTTTAGTTTAAAGGACAACGAAGAAGCTTTGTTAGTTAATCTGTACTGCTTCATTATACGCTCAGGTTCAACATAACAAAAGGTTAGTACTTAGCTGTGGACGACATCCTCAAAATCGGTCGTACACGTATCGCGCAAAAATACTAAATGGCCATTTACATACCAAAGACATAGAATACTTTGGAGTCGGAGATATTGGCACCGATGTGCTGGTCAAGTGACGCTAAATAAATGCCACATTACACCGGTGCAACAGAAGAACCTATACATATGCCGGATTTCTGCACGGAATTCAGAAGCGGGGATCACTACGCGCAGACATATTCACTTATTCCTTCAATGCCTTGCCAGCTACCTCAAATCGCTGTGCTCGCCCAGGGCTATTGAACATTGCTTTAGTTTTCAGCATATGAATTTTCAGGCCACCGTTCTACTTTGGCTGTTTAGGAATGCTTCGGAATTCATCTCCTGAGTTACTCAGCAAGGCAATGTCATCAGCAAATCTGAGGTTGCTGATGTGTCCCCAATTAACCCTTGCACCCACTTGTTCGCAATTCAATGTTCTAAATACTTCTTGTAAACATGCTGTGAATAACGTTGGAGACATTTTGTCCCCTTGTCTTGCGTCCTTCCTTATAGGTATTTTGCTGCTCTCCTTATAGAGGACTGTGGCGGCTGTGGAACCGTTGTAGACGTCTTCCACTAGTCTTACGTAGTGGTCGTCTACGCCCTGATGCCGCAATGCCTGCATCACTGCTAAGGTATCGACCGTGTCAAAGGCTTTTTTCGTAATCTCTGAAGGCTATATATAGGGGTTATACTCCGCGCATTTCTCTATCACCTGACTGATTGTGTGAATATGGTCTACTGCTGAATGGCCTTTACGAAACCCTGCTTGTTCGTAAAGGCTATTCAGCAGTAAGCCTTAAACACCTAATGACAAAGCGTGATTCGGTAACAACGAACATGAATGTATATGCTGCATGGAAGCTAGGGGAAATGACGGCACATGTTTAATGGCATCTGGACACACCCACCGAAATGTAGGCTTGGGCGGAAGCCTGAATGAAGCCTTAGGATTTAGGGACGGCACGGGAAAAGTAAACAGGCCTCCGCCAGACATCATGAGATCAGTAAAAGATGGTTTTGGAGGATAGGTAGCGGAAAAGCAGGTAGAAAAAAAAAATCCTGCAGGCCTTCCACTGTCACGAAAATGGGAGAAAGGGTAGCTTGGCGTGTGCGTGCCGAGCGTAATTTTCTTTCTTTCTTTCTTTCTTTCTTTCTTTCTTTCTTTCTTTCTTTCTTTCTTTCTTTCTGTCCCGGTACTGTTTATTTGTTGATCTTAGCAAGTCATAAGCACTGTGTTATAAAATCTACGGCACGCGCACGGTTCAGATAAGTACACATCTCGCGAGCGGGTCCACTGCTTAAAGCACTTGCGAGTGGGGTTCGAACTCTTGCACCGGTAACATCATTTTTTTCACCAGAGTTCATTAGTTCCTTTCGCCGCTTCATAGTGCACGCCAGGTCTTCCACTCTTCTGTGGGCAACTTAATTCAACGTCACTGAACTTCTCACTAATAAATGTTTTGCTTTCTCTCTCTCTCAACGCGCGCAAATACCGGCGAGAGAAAGACGTTCGCGTGCACTTACTTGCACGATGGTGATAGTTTTGGCATGTCGCTGACTGCTACAACGTCGACACAGGCAAGGAAATACAAGTTTCGCTTGAAAACAAAGTAGCAATGGAAGACCCTATCGTAACACGCGGGAAGATGTGATATTGAAATTTCCTCTGAAAAAAAGGACGAAGAAGAAGTAGGCCGTATTTCAGATATGTAGTGTGTTAGCCACAACTGTGGCTGTGTTGTCCTTGTTGGTGCAAGCGTCACCACGCCGTGTGTGTGTGTGTGTGTGTGTGTGTGTGTGTGTGTGTGTGTGTGTGTGTGTGTGTGTGTGTGTGTGTGTGTGTGTGTGTGTGTGTGTGTGTGTGTGTGTGTGTGTGTGTGTGTGTGTGTGTGTGTGTGTGTGTGTGTGTGTGTGTGTTTAGTTCAGTGTCATTCCCCTTTGTGAAGGTGGAAGGCCGTCGAAGCTGTGGTATTACCTGATCCAATAGGCCAATGCGACGTAGCTTTGAGTAGGGAGGAGGAGCAAGGAAACAGAAGAGCAGAGAGGTTAACCATAGCAAACATAGAACGTCCGGTTGGTGATTGTGCATTGCACTACATGAAATCACTGACGGCACCACAACTAGATCCATTACGCCTTTGCTTCACTTGAGGCACCTCTAAGTCTCTTAACATCTTATCCGTTACAGTTCCCCTTTAGTCCATTTCACACACTTTTGATTCGTATTAATTCTAACATACTTCTTAACATTCTTAACATTCACATTTTATTTTTAGTATGAGCCACTGATCTAAGCCATGCATATAGTATACCCGCGATCGGCCTAAGCACAGGCGGTTCATGCACACAGCCATACACATAACACATGTTATAGCGTCTCCAACTACTACACAAAACATGTGTGTACTATTTGGAGACGCTACCTGCACTACCGTAATATTTTAACCGCAGAGCGAATTAGGGGCCGGGCTGTTTGCGTTTATTCACGTCATCCTCAAGCTCTCAAACCGGCATCTGAAAATAGAGCCAAAACATGCTAAAGCCCGTTAGAATGGGTGCAGGCGAAATATGGTTAAAGTAAACCAGAGCAGTGTAATAAGATAGACAATACAGATTGTGGGTAATAATTGCACAATGAGGTCAAATTAAGCAAAAAGTAATTCGATGACGCCGAGGACAAATGCAGCAGATGCACGAGGGAAACGCAAGCAAATTGTACTGCTCCGCACTTCGTACGCACAGCTTCCCCAGCAGCGGCACTGGCTTTTCCGCGACACGCTCGTGGCGAATCATCACGGGCCGCATACACTGTCTGACTGCAGCGCCGCCAAGGTGGTCTAGTGGTTATGGCACTCGGTTGCTTCTCCGATGGTCGCGGGATCGAATCCCGGCCGCGGCGGCTGCATTTCGATGGAGGCGAAATGTTGAGGCCCGTGTGCTGTGCGATATATCAGTGCACGCTAGAGAACCCCTGGTGGTCGAAATTTCAGGAGCCCCTCACTACGGTGTCTCCCATAATTAGAGGTCGTTTTGGGACGTTCAACACCACAAATCAATCAATCAACTGTCTGACTTCAATGCCTACAGGACCGGACCGCGTTTTCTCCCCCCATCCTGTTCTAAATAAATCTTTTCTATCTGTGTCGTCCGTCACGGTGGTCTTGTGGTTATGGTGCTCGGCTGCTACCCCCCCCCCCCCCCCTTCGAAAAAAAAATAAAAAGGTGGGTTTGATCCCGGCCGCGGCGGTAGAATTTTCGCTGGAGGTGAAAACGCGAAAGGCCCGTGTGCTGTGCGTTTGTCAGTGCGCGTTGAAGAACCCCAAATGGTCATAATTTCCGGAGCCTTCCACAGCGGTGTCTCTCTTCTTTCTATCGCTTTCATTCCCTTTTCCCCACCCTGGGGACGCTGAGCCGTGCTCCCGCAACGACTGCAGGGAATAGTGTCCTTTCCTTCTGAACCGTAATCATCATTAATCATTCTCTCTCTGTCGATGCAAGCACTGGCCGGAACCTAGTCATATACAAATTCGCTGTGAACGTGTAAGTGCTTAAAGACGTTTTCGGATCCTGTATGAGTTCATCCGCAGATCTATTCTCGACGCAGGTTGCCCTCCGAAGCACACACCTGGCTCTTGCCACAAGGACCTGTTTGCGTGGAAGTGCTCAGTGCACCAACCTTGCGTCCAGGGAAGGCGGTCGGTGCGCTCTGCCCGCTGCCACAAAGCCTGCCTACCACGTGATGCCAGCCGTCGTTACGAGCACCATAAGGGTTTCCTGAGCCACATACCCTTCATCGGCGAGCTGTTTCAATAAAAGAAAACAGATACGAAGGAAACGTGCAAGCGTCAGGTTTACATCGAGGAGGAATCTGCTGTGACATTTACTCGACCGATAGCAAGTCTTCAATTCTGTTCACCGTTTTGCAGAAAGCTTCGTATCACGCGCACTCGGCATCTAGGAGGATCAGCTATACACTGCAATCGTAATACAGTTGAACCTTGTTGTAGCAAACACTGATAGAGGGAATTACGTGTTATAGCGAACTAAATGAGAACATTGGTTGGTCACACTTCATTTCAATATTTATTCTTTGTATAACGGAATAGAAAACGCGCGAGCCGCTGCAATATCGTGTCTAACCAAGATTCGGTTCGCGCGAGTCTCGAGACTCGAAAGGTATAAAGTAAAAAGCAAAACAAAGATTGAAATGCACTTCACAGACCCATTTTTAAAAAAACGTACAGAAATCTCAGCAATACGAAAGTGCGTTTCACTCCATGGTAGCGCCATTCAGTAACTTCTCATGTTCCGATGTATTTAGTTTGAAATTCCAGTGTGAGACAGGTGAAGGTTTCCTTGTTTACAGTGACTTGAAGCCTAGAACAACATGTCTCTGCATCTATTTGTTGCGCGAGCCAGACTGCCTATTTCTGAGGCGATATTTACGTTGACCGTCACAACGAATATCGTATATAACGAACTAATTTATTGTCCAGATGCTACTTGCTTATGGCTAGGTTCGACTGCGTTTAACTTTCCTTGTCATGTGAAAGGAACCTGACTGTGAGAAGCAACTTATCGGTACAAAAATGTATGCGAGTTTGACACGTATGTTATTCGTCGGAACAATTTTATCGCGAAACAGTCCCTGCAAAATTGTGTGTGCGTGTGTGCGTGCGTGCATGAACGTAGCCCACTTCTGAACAGAACTTGTCATTTTAGTATTCTTTTTTATTGCGGAATGGACTTGCCCTTAAGGCACAGTTTGCGGTGTGCATGTGTTAGATGTGTGTTGTGAGTCCTGTGTTGTGTATGAACGGAAGCATAGTTTTGTGAGATCTGTTGTGTACGCAATTGTAATAACATGTTGAAGCACTGCATAGCGGAGACCGGATTGTTGTAGGACACGAGAGCGCTCCGGATGGAGTCCTGTGCATGTCCATATGAGATGGTGTGCATCTGCGTCCGTCACGGGAACAGAACAATGCGGGCACGTATCACCAAGTGGTATGACGCACCAGGTCCACGCAGAGATTACTGCCGGTGTAAGGGCCACCCCGGCCCGATGTCTCCTAAGCACAATATCCTCAGTCCTATTCGCAACTCCAGAAAAAGTGGTTCGCCTGGCAACATTACTGAGAAAAACAAAGATGGCTTCTATATCCAGGGTCACGGCCGCGCTTCTGCTTAGCGCTGTGCTAAAGTTTCTCGATTGCGGGTTCGAATCACGATGCTTCGTCGAATGCGAAAGGGTTCTTGCTGCCGAACATCTGATATTAATCGGTCTAAAAGATTCGAACGGCGAAACAGCGGAAATAATTGCGCTGTGCGTTCAAACGTCGCACTTGTTCGCAGACCCGCATCAGATTTTCTTAAGGATGAAGAGCCTTTCCAGCGAGCCTGAAGTTGAAGAAGGCAGGTACGTGTTCATGCCTAGCAGGCCTCTCCGAAAGATGCAAGCACTTGTGCGCGGCGTTGCTCCATTGAGTACAAATGCGTCACTTATAAACGTGTTAAAAGAGTGCAGTTCTATGCGCGGTGCCGGAAGGCAAACTTAGAGGCGCGGTGAACAGGTCGAGGGCTGAAAAGTTGGAACGAGCGCAATAAATCCTGAATTGTCACCAGATGAACTCGAAATGCAAACGCGCTACGTTAAACGATCAACCGTTGCCTCCATAACCACCAAACAAATTACGAGGCGCAGCGCGCGCATGGGACAAAGGCGGCGAACGAAGGCAAGCGCTCGCTTTATATCTACTTACTACAATGCATGCGGGCAAAAGTACGCCAGCAATAATGTTACCGCGGTTCAAGTTGAGCATAGGCACGCTCAGAAAACGTTACCAGATATACACGCATAAACGATGTCGCTATTTCGTTCACGCACTTGCCTAAACTAAAACTACACTCCGGCTCTTCGAAAAGCGCGCATGATAAACGCGCGCACACACTATCTGTGTACTCACCGGGGAGGAAGAAATCGTCGCGAGTGAAGTGCCTGGACCAAACTAGCTTAGTGCCCGTGCCCTTCTTGCCGATGCGCAAGCTCCTAATCCATGTTGCCCTGCGCGAAGCGTCGTCTGCTTCTTTGGGGAACCGATGAAACGACGTGTTGCTTTCTTTGCATCGCGATGGCACGCACTGAGGCACGCAGCAAGTCTTTTGATGAGCTTTCTTTCTTTTTCGGGCTGCCTCGAGGCGGCATGGCGCCTATTAAGGAACTACAGAGCCGTTTTACAGCGCGCGGTAATGCAATACCATGCCGCGTTTCGAGGTCGACCTTGGATCGGCTGGTTCCGGGAGCGTCCAATAGGTGGCGAGCATATAGATGGAGTCGTGAATAGTAAGTTTATGGGGGAGGGAGTAAACACACGATGGGATAAGAGCACGTGCGTCCTGCCAGAGAAAATTCTTACGGGCGCGAAGGAAGGTGAGCATATCCTTGTACCCAGTGCACCTTTATGCACGTAGTTGCTGTGCGATTCACTGCGTATATGGCTCCGCAGATTTCCATTGCCTTGCGTGCTTTTTTAAGTTTCTGTATAGCCGCTAGAGAGTCGGTGAATATATCTAGTCGCTCAAGTGTAGGTAGCTTAGAGATGGCATCTTTCAGGGCGTTATGAATGGCTTGAAGTTCCATTACCAGAGCACTGGCTTCTTTAGATGTATAGCGCTGGTGACCACTGATGAAGGGATGCGTAGAACAGAGGAAGGACGTCGTACCGTCGTCAGGTAGACAGCAGCATCTGTATATACCGTGCAAGTATCAGCGCATGCTGAACCTATTTGCTTGTTCGCACCAATATTTCTGCTGTCGCTTCGCCGTAATCTTGTTGACTTATTAGTCGTGAAGGGAGTAAATTCCCAGGAAGGCATTGGTTCAGTCGATGTCTATTCGAGAGCCACGCTGAAAATTAGCATGGAAAGCAGCGAAAACCGATTCTGCAGCGATGTTCCTGCAGAAGTGGCACTGGAGTGATTCGAGGTAGCGAAGTGATTGTGCGCATAGCATCACGATTTATTGTCTCCAGTTGTGCCAACTGAGCCAAAGCGAGTCGTTGAAATTGCGCTTGGTACAAAATCCGTGGCTGCAAGACTGCACGTACGATTCGTCGAGCTACGTCAGTACGAGCGCCAGCTGATTTTGAAGCAATGCGCCGAATGAGATGGAGTGTTTGCGTGGAACTCTGTCTAATTTTGCGGAGCCAGTGTGCACCACTGTCGGACCGGTGAATATCAAGACCCGGTACGCGGATCTCTGAAGCTTCTGGTATCGTAGCCACGCCAACTCTGAGTGTAAATGTGCACTGAGTGAGCTTTCTGCGTCCTGCTTTGTTGGCTATCCACAACATAGCCAGAGTTTTGGGTGGAGATGTCAAGCCCAGCTTGCCTAACGTAGCTGTGCACGACATCAAGGCTTCTTGAAGCTGTCGAGATTGTCTTGAAATGTCTTTATCTATGGACGACAAAGTAATTCGTCCGCGTATATTAAAGACCTCACATCTGCCAAGCAACAGGTACGAGAGCAATATTAAATAGAACAGGAGCCAAGACCGAACCCTGCGGGATTCCTCTGTTCGATGTGAAGCATCCTTCTTGCCTTCCATCTACCCTTATCGCAATGGTGCGATTACGAAGGAAGGAACAAGGGCTTCCACGAAGGGTTATGAACTTCGTCATTTAAGTCGTGCATCGCACGCTGTGCTCTTATTTACGATCTGCTGCAGCGTGTCCACTCCGACGTCTGGTCGGGTGCAGCAAACGTTCTCGAGGTCAGCTTATTACGCGCTCTTATTACACGTCTTATTACCCTGTGTCGTCGTTGGCGTTGTAGTCACAGTATGTCCAATGCCTGATCCAGCAGGTCATGTGGATTCGCTTTGTCCAGTGAGGTGTAAGCGCACGCATTTCAAATCTAGCGGTGCGTTCACATCCCGCACCATACGGACGCCTTAGGTTTTCTACCGAAGAAATAGGGAGAGAAAGGAAGGAAAGAAAGAAACACAGTTTGTTTCCCGTGCTTTAGTTCGAACCAGGCTCCCCCCCCTCACGCTCCGAAGTCAAGTGTCTTAACTACTAAGCTACACACGTTTTCTTTCCTGGTATTTGCAATGCGAGCTGTGAACCATCCCATGTATGGCGATATCAGGAATTGGGCATATCTGGCTATATGTGGTACGTATACGTGTGGGGCCGTATGTGCCCAAATTTGGATAGAGGCATATGCGGCAATAAAAGACCTACATGAGTAATGTCATGTATGACTATGACACATATCAGGCAAATAAGGCCATATACGGACACGCACCACATATAGCCAGATATGTGTTGGTTGTATATGGCACGCGTCTGCATGGGGCCGTATTCGCTCAATACGTATCAGAATCATACATGGCATTCCTCGTGTAGGTATTTTATTGCCTCATATGCCTCTATCCCAATTTGGGCAAATACGGCCACATATGGACACGTGCCATATATAGCCAGATATGCGCCATATGTGAAATTATTGTAAGGGATATGAACGACCTGGACATTTCACCAAAGAAAGAAAGAAAGAAAGAAAGAAAGAAAGAAACAAACAAACAAACAAACAAACAAACAAACAAACAAACAAACAAACAAACAAACAAACAAAATTTGTTGAAGTGCTGCGGTTGGAATCAGGAACCCAGCGCCCTTACCAAAGCCAAGAGTACTACAAGAGTCCTTCAGTGCTTTTCTGGTCACGAAAGTGCCGCCTCAGCTTCATATGGAGCCAGCACTGGCCGCTAGGGGCGCAGCTGTGCACGTGAGGGCATGCTGCCGTCCGCTACCGCTGCGGTAGTGTGTTGGTCTGCTTTGATTTCCAAGCTTTCTAAACTTCTGCAAAAATCGTTTCACTTTCCCGCACTTACTTGAAACATTCAGCGTGCGTCGGTGACAGCGTGAACGCGCCGTCTACCTTGAAATGAGGACCCGGGAGAAAAGAAACTAACAGCTCAGGACATGCAGCTCGCCGCAGTTGCAGTCGAAAATTGCACAAAAATTCGGGGTTTGCCGCACCAGAACCATGACATGATTTTGAGACACGTCGCAGTGGGGGATTCTTGATTAATGTTTAACAGCTGGGGTCGTTTTTATATGCATGTAAATCAAAGTGCACGCCTGTTTTCTGCTCTTGCGTTTCGCCTCGTCGAAATGCAGCCGTCGTGGCCGGGGGAGCGCCGCTCGTTCGTCGCAATACTGCAGCTGGTCCAGCTTTTCGAAAGTTGCCTGAAATCAGACACGGTACATTCGCAATAATGCACTTGGTGTGCCACTTGTAAACAGAGGCGAACATACGAGTTGTTACACGTCCATTCGCCCGCAAGTGAGCGAAATATCTCGACTGCGCAAAGTTGCGCATAAGGCCAGATGGTTCGCACGGCACGGCTGCTCAATTTCTATTAAACTGTGAATATTATCAGACTCCTGGTGTCATTTCATTGGACCGAAAACCCAAACAATTAAACCATCACTGCAAGAAATGCTTCCGTAGAATACCTTCTTTTCAAGACGAAAAAAAAAAAAAAAACAGAACAGCTGTTCCATGCGCTTCAAATTTCTCGACCTAACGATTAAATCCCACTACGAGCCTTAGGTACAATATATGTAATATCAGAGTCCGTAAGTGCCAGCAATGAAGGACTCTGGTAATACTACCTCATAGCAGTCTTCGGTGCGGCGTGTTGCCCCGCCACGGTGGTCTAGCGGTGCACCCAGCTGCAGGTCTGAAGGTTGCGAGATCTAATCCCGGCCGCGGCGGTTTCATTTTGGTTGAGGCGAAATGTTGAAGCCCGTGTACTTAGAGTTTGGTGCACGTTAAAGACCCCAGGTGGTCAAAATTATTCCGGAGCCCTCCACCACGGGCCATCTGTCATAATCACAGCTGGTTTTGGGACGTAAAACCCGATCAGTCAATCGGTGCGTCGTTTAGTTTATGATCATGGCGAACGTGAAAAGTAAGGTCGAACACAGTTGACAGTGTATTGTAATTAGGCCATTGTTTTATAAGCAGTCTCATATAGAAGAGACAGTAAACCAGTAACTATAACGCCGCTCGTGCTTTCGACAAAAACACACCAGAAGTTATTTTGGTTCTTTTAATGCGCGTCGCCGTTGATATTAAAATCATAAGAAGTCACAATGTCCGATCGAAGCGTCGAAATGCTTTGCACACACGCGTGTATATTTGGACTCAAAGTTGAAGTCGCCACTTTTCTGCCGCGGTATAGCCAGCTTCCATTTCTCGCGCTGCTCCTTGTCCGATGGAAAAGAAGACAACGACACCTTCTTGGTCGTTCCTCTGTAGCCGGAACGGCACCCCGGCACGCAACACGTGTTGGGCATCGTCGTCTTACAACATTTTAGCTAACTCGGACACGTACGCACACTTTATCCACCAGCTTGTCTCGCTGTGCGCACGCGTTTAAGTACGCGAGCAGCCCGAACGATGCCCTCTGTGGCGCAGTGGCGCCGCGTCGCGGCAGTTTTGGGCAGCGTATGAAGCTCTCCCATAGAGTGACAGCGGAGTTTCGTGACCAGAAAAGCATTGAAGGACTCTGGTACTACCCATTTCGCTATATATCCACCCTCGCATATTCGTTCCCTTCGTGCTGCGCCTCATAGCTCAAGCTGCTTTGGCAGGCGTGAGTTAGCTCTTAGATGCGAAACATTTCTTAGCGAGACAAGACCACGAATCTATCTATCTATCTATCTATCTATCTACTTCTTGACGCTATCCTGATCGGATCTTCCACATCGTGCACACCAAAATTTGCATGAGAGACTATGAATGTTTGTGCAACAGGACTCTTATGTTTTGACGTCGACAGCAAGACAGGCTTGTCGCGTACGACGCGGTTAACGGTAACACGGTCACATCTAGAGCATTCCTCGGCCAGGGATATATGGGCATGCGATGACTGAATGTTAGCCTATTCGAATCAAGCAAGGGCCAAAACTTACACCGAAAGTTTTATGAGAACAAACATTGGGTGGTGTATTTATGTGGAAACAGGAGAGCAACTGGCGTGGTTTTACGTGCAGAACGACGATATGATTATGAGAGACGCCGCAATCAAGGGCTTCGGAAGTTTGGACCACCTGGGGTTATTCAACCTGCGCTGACACTGCACAGTACATGGGCATTTTGCCTCCATCGAAACGCGATCGGCGCTTCCGGTATTGAGCCCCGCGTATCCCAGGTCAGCAGACGGGCACCGTAAACACTGTACTATACCGCGACGGCCATATAAACAGAATAAACTGTAGCGAAGAAGAGTGGCGCGCCCTATGGACCGCACTATCATCACCGTCTCACCGACGAAGAGGGGCTCCCGCTCTCGGTGTCCGACGCTCGCCTGATACGGTCGCTTTGCTGCTTCGGCAATAAACCGCCTTACAAAACATATATCCGGTTGTTGTAGCAGACAATATATAAGTACACGTCCCACAAGCAGACAGACAAACGTTCCGCACCGATTGTCAGCAACAAACTACGCGGTACATATCGTCAATAAACGCGTTGAATCAGCGGTTGAGGTGGTGATGGTCCAACAGCAGTAGTGGTGTTCGTATAACGTAAGCTGTGGTGGCAGTGTGCATTCATTGCTTTTAAATCAAAATAATTACATTAATGAATAACAAGTGTGGTTCTGCTAAGGAAAGGACTCTGTATTCTGCAGCCCATGTCGGAAGCACGGCTCATCCGTCCGTGGGGGTGAGGGAAACTATACAAGAAAGAGATAAAAGAATAAAGGAACGTTGTGGTGGAGGGCTCCGCCAATTTTGACCTATGGAGTTCTTGCACTGACAACGCACAGTACACGGGCCTCCAGCATTTTCGCCTGCATAGAGAACGCGACCGCTGGGGCCGGGATCGAGCCTGCGTTCTTGGGACCCGCAGACGAGTACCATAGCCACTATAGACCACCGCGCCAGACCAAAGTAACAAACAATACCCACACACACCAATACGAGACACCGCGCCTTTGCTTAGGTTCTTTCGACACCACAAGAACACACAACCGAACGTCGTTTATGACATGGGCGCCGCGTGGTTGTGTGAGCAACGGCAAATAGCGCATGTTCTAGACTTCGGGACATTCGGCCAAGGCACCGTACCCCTACTTTGCTTTGCTTTCCGGCGCTGTGAGCACAACTGAATGCTGTGGCAACAACTTCGTTTCCGAGAAGCGCATCTTTCAGAGACTCATGCTACATATATGAGCAGTAGCTTACCTCAGCCTTCGACTTTCTTGGAAGGTTTCTCAATTTCAAAACATATCTGAAGCTGCTCGCCGTACAGGCTGGACATTCGCATGCGAAGAAGCGCTACTGCAACTACGGCGTTCCATCGCTGAAATACTTCAGACCGATCTGATATGAGGTGACCGGCAGCACGCACCTCTCCGCCTTCTACATAACACCAATTGCCGCAATCCAGGAACTTCAGGACAAAGCTGAGCCAAAGTTCCGCCGCGACCCTGGATGTCATAGCCACGTTTGTTTATTTGAAAAGTGTTGCCAGATGAAGCAGCTCTTCCTGGAGTTGCCAATAAAGGCGCATCGTACTTATTTCGTGATGCCACAATCCTTGTAGAGGGTGTTCCGGCGGCTGTACACATAGAACGACTACTTCACTGGCGGTGCATATCCACCAGCCTTCAGCCGTGGGCAACCACCGTTCAAGGAAAACGAAATGAAGCCATACTGTATAGCACATAATACTTTGTTTCCATAAATTCTTTCTTTTTTTGCTTTTTGAATGAGAACTTCGTTCTTCCTTTTTATTTTCCCTTAAAGTTAGCTTTGGCATCGTAATATTTCTTTTCATTCAGATATTACCTGCAGTGCGGCCCATTCCCCTCGTGGGTATGTGGCAATTCTTGAGGCCACAACAACTTTTCGCGACCTTTCGGTTCAACTTCGGGCTGTCCAGAGAGCCTGCGAGAGGGCGGAGGGCCACGGTCTTCCTGTCCCTGCGTGGGAGCGGCCCGCAACTGCTACAGGATCCCCCTAGAAGGGGACGTCCAACTGCAGTTTCTCACAACCAAAATAAAGTTCTGTGCCTGCCTGCCTGCCTTTTCACATCTTGGCCAATACCTCGTGGTGGGTATGTGCCAGAACGCAGAATATAACAGCTGTATAGGTAGACTCACCATTTATTATTAATGGCTAAAATATTAACTGCTAGATTATATGGCTTACTTTTACATACCTTATAGGTTTGTTATTTTGTTTACTACTGAGCCCTCGTACATACATTCACTCCAGGTTAGCCGATCACCCATAGTGGGTTGCACTGGTCGACCTGGAACCATAGAAGAAGTGACCGTCAGGTATGCGCTGTTTGTCTCGGTTTGTCTATAGCCTTTCCCTTCTTCCTAGTCAGGTTTCGTTAACAGGCTTTGCACTCATCGCGCCTGGTATTTGCTGTTGTTTATCGCAGTCAGCCAATGGAACAATCCGCAACTGCGAACTTGCTCTTCCCGGTGCCAGTAATTTACGTTAACTGAAAACTTGCTTTCAACGTATTCCTTGCACCTTCACAGTGATAGAAAGCATGCAGCTGCAAGAACAAGTAAAAACTGTTCAAATCGTTACTGAGCGTTGTCCTGTCAACAGAATGTATACTGTAGACTAGAAACCTTTACAGATGTAAGTGTATTAAATATCCAACGTACGCGGAAGACACCTGTCCAACCGATTCATGCAGATGTTTGCAGTGATACATCGCAGAAATATATGGCAGAACTGTGCCTTCTACATGATTATATGATAGCCCCGAGGCAAATACTAAGCCATCTACCTTGTAACCGCTTTTACTAAAAACTTCAGGCGTGCGTTTCAATATGGCAGCACAGGTACGATCAGGAGTGTTAATGTACACTGTAAAATGTTCCGATTTTATGGAGTGCTTTGCTGAAAGGACTGATTTATGCATGGGGTTTAACGTCCCAAAACCAGCTCTGATTATGAGAGACGCCGTAGTGGAGGTCTCCGGCAATTTCGACCACCTGGGGTTCTTTAACGCGGCCTCAACATTTCGCCTCCATCGAAATGGAGCCGCCGCGGCCGGGATTCGATCCCGCGACCTTCGGATCAGCAGCCGAGTGCCATAAGCCACTAGATAACCGTGGCGGGGCGCTGGAAGGACTGGGCTAGTGGCCAAATTTGGAAGCTGTTTTGTTCATAGGTGCTCTTTGACGTCAGCTACCAGCTTTGGCTAATAAATAACATACCAAGCGTCACGTTTCATCAGAACTTCATACCGCGAACATTTTGTGCGAGCTTCAGCGGATACGTGTTTCGTCGTTGCCGCGAACGTTATAGAAGCAGCTAAATAGTGCGTAGGATTGCCGTGTAGCATACTCTAACATGTACGGTGATTCACAGTGGTTCATGTGATCTGCATTATTCTTTTTCTTCTTAAGTGCCATGGCATACCAACAAGCGTAAAATGCCAAAGTGGAAACAGTCTTTGGTTGGTTGTAGTATGAACGCGAAGCATTCATCTTTACAGGCTCTCCGACAGGCTGTCAGAGCGGCGCCTGTTGTGAAAGTTAAATAGTACAGAGCTATAGTCACATCTCTAACATTAGAGGCCCATCTGTGCCTATTGACTCATACGGCATAACGGCCTTCACCGAAACTTTTCGGTCCCATATTCGACCCTACGAGGCACAACTAATTTTTCTTTCCTTTTCACTCGAGAACCTGTTTCCGAGAAAGTTCTCATTTATTCACAGCTCCGGGTGTCCTTTCTGGATACCCTTTCTTTCGGGTATGAAAATTCATCCACGTCGGATTTCCGTTAGACAATAGGGAATAATCGAAGGCGTAATGTAACGTTTTTCCCGTAAATCTTGCGTTACTTCAATGCTTCTTCACTTGATATTGAATTGAGCGAAGGCTAATAATTATCTTTTATTGATCTTACTAATGAATCATTTATTTGTAGGCTCAAGCAATGATTGAACGAATTCAACGTATTTTAAGCTATGCAGCAGCACCAACAGCGTCACCAGTGCAACCTTAGCATAAAAGAACGAAATAGAGCAGAATAGTACTGGCTCATTATTCTAGTATATCACGAACCCTAGAACGACTTGATTATTCATGAGATCCGTTCAAGGCGAACAGGTTGCATTACGGGGGTGACATGTCCTTTTTCGCTTGGCGTGTGTTCGCTATGAGCGCAGACATGGCCGGCCAGCAGACCGAGGTGTCCGCGAAGGCGCCACCGGGCGACGTTGCCCCCGTGTGCCGCGTCTGCCTCCGCGTCCAAGTCATCCCCGAAGATCCCCTCGTGGAGCCCTGCGCCTGCCGGGGTCCCAGTGCCTACGCGCACAAGAGCTGTCTCGAGCGATGGCTCCGCGACAGGGATGCGCACGAATGCGACGTGTGCCACCGACCATTCATGGTGCTCCTCAAGAATGCGGTACGTGAAGGTTGAAGACGAAGGTTTGGGAAATGCGAGCGAACGCGTCCTCCCGAGACTCCTAATACCATGCTATGATCGGCCATCATGAAACTGGTCTATGGCATGTGCCAGCACTGTCGCAGTGTCGGAGTGTGACCGATACCAATACACGTGGTATGGGCCTTTCAGTGCAGTTCGATAACTCGTCCCTAACCCGCCCCCCGCCCTACCTTATTCCCTCCTTGGTTCCTCAGACCTTCAGTTTCAGAAAGCTTTACTAGTGAGGGCCAGGCTGGCGGCTTCTACCAGTGCGGTACCACACTAGGGGCCCCTCCCAGCACGCAGAGCACCCCTGTGGGGCTCACAATAAAGGCTTCTTTTTTTTTTTTGCTCCCACCACCACGCGCAGAACACTTAATTGCGTCGATTATTCACGTTTGAGAAGTTTAGCCTGAGTTCCGAAAGGCCGCATCCTGAGGCGATCACTTTCGGCGACAGCGTCGCCTCGTGTGGCGTAGAATTTCGTGTCCAGTGCAGGAACCGTCTAAATCTCGCATTTCGTCAACCAGCCCAACTGAAACCGACCTTCTTCTGTTAAAAGCCATGCAAGTAGCTTCCTTAAGAGGATGATGTCTTTGTAGGTGCCTTGGAAAGTCTATAGGATGGTTACCTGCTCGCAGGAGAACGTGCTCAAGCCTTCTTACATGCATGACGTGGGCTACGACATATACACTTTCTTTCTTGGCTTATAAAACATAAATTTGGAAAGGAGCTATAATGTGTGGCTTTATTATCCTGGTATTGTTGACGCCAGGGTATATCTTGTGTCGCAAAGAACTGTTTCAGAGTGACAAGACGCATGCGTGACAGACAGCCTGGTAAGTAGTCGCACAGTGTATACAAATACCCAAGAAGCAGAGGAGCCTACTGTAATTCAGATGGTATCAGCTGCTCATATACGATAACGTGAACAGGGACGTATCCTGCGGACCATCTTAAGAGATGAAGACATCGCAGAAAACGCATTCCAGTTGTCCAGCAATTACGTCAAAACAGTCCAGTAATATAGGAATGATTAACAAATGACATGATTAACGAATGACAAGATTTCCAGAGAATGCTCCGCCATAAGTGACCGTTATTACCAATTTTATTACCAATCTTGTTTATAAGAGCTACCATATAATAAGCATCAAAATAAAACAAGTGAGATAGGGTAACACCCTTCGTAAAAAGAAAGGTGGCGCTGGTTGAGCAGCGACTATTGGAACAACTGCCAAGTAAAGAGTTCCTGCTTTCATCTTTCTTTTTTAATTCCTGTACTTAATCCTTTCTCAGCCGCTGCTCGACTTCTTCAAGGACCCTGATCACAGGGTGGACGTGCTGCGTATGGTGGTGGACGCCGTGTCCGCCGCGGGCGACGTCCTGGTGCTCTCGTTCGCCTGGATATACGCCCGTGGCTTCCTCGGCACCACCGGATGGAGCCTCTACCTCCTCGTCCTCTTCGTAATGCTCTTCCAGACTGCCTTCTGGAGCATCGTCGAAGTCATACGAATGATGTACGTCACAAGAAATGATTGGCTGCGTTGTGTGTATTGAAACCTTTGTTGGAAGCTGAGTCGAAGACTACGAGGCAGTGGCCATAAGGATAGCAATCGAATAGTCTGCATGTCGGAATAGTTACAAGCAAAACAAAAACCAGCGCAACTGAGACAAGGATGAAGATTGGGCACACTCACCCACACACCGTCGCCGGAGTTCCGGCGACGGTGTGTAAGTGAGCGTTCCTTTGTTTTGTGCTTGTCTTGGTGTCGTAGGTTTCTATTTTGCTGATTACATGAACCAGCCGGCCCAGGTTATCACGCTCCTGATGTCGGAATAGAAGGGAAGTCAGCGGGGTGCTATAGTTATAGGGAAGGAGCTGCAGGTGTATTCAACCTCCACTAGACAAGAAATGTTTCCCCGCCACTGTGGTCAAGTGGCTATGGTACTCGGCTGTTGATTCGAGGGTCGCGGGATCGAATCCCGGCCGCGACCGCTCTACTTAGATGGAGGCGAAATGTTGAGGCCCGTTTACTGTGCGAAGTCAGTTCACGTTAAAGAACCCCAGGACGAAATTTCTAGAGCCCTCCACTACGGCGTGTCTCATGTCGTGGTTCTGGGACATGAAACCCCAGAAATCAATAAAAAGTTCCACGAATGAAACACTGTACCGAGACGAACACTTGTGATAAATAGTTTCCTCGTCTCACCTAAGAAAGCACCACATGCATGCGCATGTGCGAAAGAAACTGTTAGATAGGAGATGTAAGCAAAAGGAGCAACAATATCCGTTCCGACGAAAGCGGATGCGAACGAAGGAAGTGGATTCAAACCCGGCCGTTCTGGTCGCATTTTCGATGGAGGTGAAAATGCTATACAGGCCCATGTACTGCGTGCGTTGTCACTGCACGTTGAAGAACCCCATGCAGGTTGGTCGACATTACCGGCGCCCTCCACTGCGGCGTTCATCTCCTTTCTAGTCTTCCATTCTCTTTCCTCTGCCCCCACGGACGCTGAGCCGTGCTCCCTACATGGGCTGCAGAAAGCGTCCTTTTCATGACGGCATCACCATTCTTAACATTCTCGCACCGAACACATGTGTAAGTGGGAAGTGCGCATGAGCCAAATAGGAGGGATGTAAGAGCAAAGAGAATGCCTGGCTTCGCCGTCTGATGAGTATTACAGGAGTACATGTGTTCGAAGGCGGAGCGATCGCGATATGGAACCAATAAAGCAAAAGGTGTGGCGCGACAGTGGCAGGGCCTATGTTGACGTCGTTTCTCTCTCTCAGCAGAGCGCACGCGCTGCGGTCTCTTTGCGACTTCCTATTTGAGCCAATGAGATTATTGCTCATCGTTCATTCTCTCGAGGAGCAGCTGGCCCACGAGCAACAGCTCCGAGAGCAGCAGGAAATATCTTGTCGGCGTCGTGCACGTCAACGCTGCGGAGTGCGCCCAAGCGGCAGTGTCGAGCCTATCCGGCTGCTAGTTCGCGAAGTGGAGATAAGCGGTGACGTTTCGTCGCGGCCGGTGACTAACGCATCACAAAACACAAACTTGTGCCACAGTTCAGAAAGACTTTGATGAACCCACTGGATTGTGACATAAGGAGTCATTTCACCCCTCTGTGATGGTGATTATGTAAGGCCCAAATGCTCAGCATTTGAAATATACATTGCGGTAAGCACAATCTAAACGTGACCGTAGCCTCATCAGGGACACAAACATGTAATCAATATTTGAGAAAGCTCTTTAAGGAACCAGGACACTGGGGCCGCATATTTCAGGCTCGCTGGGTAGCCATCTGTGCGGAGCAGTTGAGCGGTGTTTTTCTCCCCTTCGACGAAAAAAAGCTAGCATTTGAAATTGAAACGTTCATGCATGCATGGACCTGTCACCACGACAGGCTCAGTTCAGTACCTTGTGCCTACACCGTAACCGGCTCATCATGTTAGTCGTCTATTTGGCAATATCTACGTACTCGAAAAAAGCGTGACGTTTCTCATAAACTCGAACACGTCAAATCAGATCATTTTGATTCGACTGGTCGCCAAAGTTGGCAAACTTCCTCGTGTTCACGTTGCCCTACCGCAAATTTTGTTCTTACAGAACATGCTACGAGCCGGTCCGCAGATGGAGGAAGCAGACAGCCTCTGTGGAAGTTCTCCTCGAGGGCCGCGACGAACCGGGGGGCGACGGCCGCTTCCATAAAGAACGAACCAGCACCACGGCGAAGAAAGTAGCCCTGATCAGCCCCGTCATCAGTCCTCTCGCTGCCTCGTCGAAAATGCCGCTGAGTGGGTGGGTAAATTAGCACGCCGTGAACGAAACTTAACGAACGAAAGTACTTATTCTCGCTCACGGGAGTTCGGAATCATTGAGAGAATCAAGACAGGATTTCCTCTCCTGGGAAAACATTAGACGGCCCCCACTACAGTGCCACGATCGGCTATGACCGCTAGACACATGACAACTTATTTCACCGTACACCGCGCTATAGCACACATATAAACAAATACACATCCAGCTAGCACTCTGCCTCGGGGCAAATCTGTTTCGCACCAAGGGAAGAGAGAGAGAGCTTGACAGGCTCTCAAGTACTAGACTTCGGCCTAAGAAAAATAAATTATGAGGTAACATTGCGTTTATGACCATTCCACCTTCTAGTGAGCATCTGTCGAGAAGCAGCTTAAAATGTCGCCCATTGTTTCGTCCAAGGTACTACATTCTCCGGCAGAAAATGTGGCAAAGCGCAGAGCATTGTGCCGCACGCCCTTCATCGATTTCCCGTTTTTTGTCGCAATAGAAAAGTGCACAAGCTTGCAGCGGTTTCCTTGGAAAGTCAGGTCAAAAATTTAGAACGTAACTTTTCAACCTTGGCGGTCACCCCTTTTTTTATGTGTAGAGACGCCGGCAACACTGGTTACTGGGTTTTCACAATATTAATATAAGTAGAGTGAACTAGAAGTGCACTCTACTATAAGAGTGTACTTCTAGTACACTCTAATTTAAGGATTCAGGTTTGAGGGTAGTTTCAATGTCCAAACGCGCTCATCCTTCTTTCGTCCCTACAGGCGCCCTGGAATCTACACAAAGAAAGGGAGACGGGAAGGGCGAGTGGGCAAGAAGCTGTGCCATCCTAAGCCATCTAGAAAATTTTTGTTCTCGTGCTGTGGTTACGGTACTCGGCTGCCACCCAAAGAACTCGTCTTCGATCGTGGTCGTGGCGGTCGCATTTTCGATGGAGGCGGAAATTCCAGAGGCCGGCCGTGTACTGTGCGTTGTCAGTGCACGTTGAAGAACCTCAGGTGGTCCCGGAGCCTTCCACTACGGCTTTCCTCACCTTTCTGTCCCTTTCACTCCCTTTCCCCTATACCCCAAGGACGCTTAGCCATGCTCCCCACATGGGCTGCAGGAATTAGCGTCCTTTCCTTGGCCGAACCACAATCATCATAATCTAGGCGGCCTTTGAACGTATTCGCAGTTCCGCAGTGACGACACGCGTGCCGCCAGAGTCACTGTGGTTAAGGCTCGAGGGGACGTGGCGGCGCCTCACGGCGGCCGTGGTAACTGTATCCGCGAATTCACGGCAGTTGCGAACCAGTTCTCCAGCCTCCTACCGCCTACGTGTACTCCGTGCCCCATCAATATGACGTGACTTGTTGACACAAGAAGCGGGAGCTTTCCAGCTGTATCTTGAAAATCATGTTGCAACTTCCCCTGCTACGTGCAGTCCGATAATATTTCACTGTCCACAGAAGCCCCATAACTCATCGGTGGCGGGGGGGGGGGGTTTTCTTCTTTTTTTTTTTGCATTCTAGAAGGCATTCCAGCACCCCCAATACCACGTGCACTGATAAACTTCTGTCGCCCCCACCACCATGCTTGCCTTCTCTTGTCATTACATCGACCGTCGGTTATATTTCGAGCGGAGCAGAAACGACGCGACTGGAACGTGAACGACAAAAGAAGCAAATCCCACAGGACGAGCACTGACTGCCAACTGAAAGTTTATTAGAGGAAAACCGGCTTTCTGTGCAATATGAGAGTACACATGAGCAGATCATGTACAGCAATGAGCAGTCATAATCTTTCATTCAAAAAGTCTGTCCCTTCACCCGAAAGTGCAAGACACAGTTGTCACCTTGAATTGAATTGAATTGAACTTTATTAAGCGAAAAAGATAAAAAAGCGAAATACATGAGGAGCATCTGGATCCTTAGCATAAAGCTAGGTTGGATCCATACGTAAGAATAATACTCATATGTATGCACACAATGGCAATTTTAGCAGTTATTATATACGTTCAATAAACAGGTAGCTCACATCAACTTTGATACAGGTCTTTGTAATGTTGTTTAAGTTTTACATGAAATTGCTTATTTTGATTTATTTGTACAGGAAGAATGTTCTGCAAAGCACAACCAACGCTAGAAAGCCGCCTTTTGCCGTACACATTTTTACAAGCGCCTGCAAGAAGTTGCCGGCTTCGCAGCCTGTTCGGAAACGAGAAGACATGAATGATGAACAGTGAAGTGGACAATTGCTAGTTATACAGTTATGTGCCATAATTGTAACCTTCGATACCAATATAAAAGGCATCGGTTAATTCATTCACGAAGCCCCCACAGGCTCCCGCAGGAGTATTTTGTGTGCGTACGCGCGTGCGCGCGCGTTTGTGTATGTGTGTGCGTACGTGTACATGTGTGTGTGTGTACGCGCGCGCGCGTGTGTGTGTATGTGTGGCGGGGGATTGTACAATGTATATAAGTACACATAAATGGAGGCATTGTAATACGATTACGCATGTTATGCTACAAAGACTACAGATAACGTTATGTAACTGTTAGAGAGGGCAAATGTGACGTGCAAATAGTAAACAGGACGCATAGATAGTAATTTGTAAGATGGTCACGTAACTTATGGTCTCAGATGGTCACGTAACTGTAACAAATTATAGAGTAGTTAGCTAAAAGTGAGTATATGATTTAATGGAAGGCAGAAGCAACTAGTCATGAAAAAAAAATGGTGGTTACTTCGATCATGAGGACATAATATCCCTCTCCTTCTCATTTTTACCCTTCCCAGTAAACTTGGTCCTTTCGACCATGGGAGTGCGCGCCTACTTATTGCAATGATATCAACTGAATGGCAACCGTAACCATTGTTAGAGTTGTTGCGGTGTCGACGAGCACGATCATCGAAACCATTTCCCGCTTGACCTATAGTATATACAGGTATGCTTTCCTGCAACTCAAGGGATTCCGACAAACCACTCTTACCGTGCGAACAATGAAACGGGTCTCATATTAGTTTTGCGTACGGGAGCCCTCTCGTCATTTATGCCCAGTTCATGGCCATTTTCCTCTCCTCGATTTCGTCTGCAATGTCGTTAACATGTGTTATTTTTTATTAACTCATTCTGCTTTCTATCTTGTCTTTAACGTTACAATTATATTCCTTTCTGTAACTTCGTGTTGTCCCGAATGTAACTTCAACCCTCTTCTTAAGGAGCACCCAGTTTGTGTACGTAAGCGCCGGTAAGATGCAACGGTTGTACGCTTTCCTTCAGGGGGCCACTGGTAAAAATTGCTCCTTATGATCTGAGAATGCCTGCCAGACACGTTCCAACTTCGTTCCCATTCTTATTCTTCCAATTTAACTGAATTCAATCTTATGGCTCGTGTCTGCGGTC